>OW799234.1:115390075-115872583 GCA_941918925.1 Phyto melanocephala
TACTTAAAAAACTAACTGAAAACTCTAAATATAATGTAAAGGATTCTTTACAATTTAGAGAAAGAATAGAAAAGTTAAAGATACGATCTGATGAGAAGTTAATTTCACTTGATGTTGTATCTTTATTTCCGAGTATTCCAATAGATATAGCTGTAGATATTATTGAGGAGAAATGGGAAATTATTGAAAAACATACTAAGATGGGAAAAGACCTTTTTCTAAGTATTTTGAAATTTTGTATAATAGATAACAGATATTTTAAATATGAGGACAGAGTATATATACAACAAAAAGGACTCCCAATGGGATCTCCGGCTTCTCCAATTATAGCAGATATTGTTATGGAGAAGTTATTAGATTGTTGCATTGAGAAATTAAATGTAAGGCCAAGGATAATAACAAAATATGTTGATGACTTGTTTTGTATTGTCCCAAATCATTCAATTGATAATATTTTGGAAACATTTAATTCATTTCATGATGATATAAAATTCACAATTGAGATGGAAAGTGACTCTAGAATTCCATATTTAGATACATTAGTGATAAGAAGGGGTAATAATTTGTTAATAGATTGGTACCAGAAACCTACTTCATCTGGAAGAATCATAAATTATTATTCGAAACACCCCAAGGGAATTGTAATTAATACGGCAAGAAATTTAATTGAGAGGGTTTTAAAGATTAGTGATACGAAATTTCATAGAAAGAATATAGGGAAAATTAAGAATATTTTAGATGAAAATAATTATCCAATCCGGATAATTTGTAGATTAATAGGACGATATGAAAATAGGGGAAATAGTAGCACAAGACTGACAACTGAACCCAAAATTTATGAATCATTAACTTATGTCCCTCTTTTATCTGAAAGATTGAAAAACTCAAAAATTTACGACTATAAAAAATATATAATGGCCCACAAAACATATAACACGTTAGGTAAACTGTTTAGTAAAACAAAGGATAAGATAGATAAACTTGAAATGTCTAATTTAGTGTATAAAATACCATGTAATGGTAATGATACTGAAAGTTGTGACAAAGTTTATGTAGGAACAACAAAGAATAAATTGGAAACTAGGATCGCTGGACATAGATCTGATCAGAAATACAGGAACACTACACTGACACAAAAAACAGCATTATCATTACATTGCGCTAGTTCTAATCATTATCCAGACTTCAATAAAACATTAATTTTAAACAAGGAAAACAATTACAGACGTAGGAATATGTTAGAAATGTTACAAATTATTAAAGTACCACCTACACAGAGAATTAATTATAAGACTGATACTGCAAATGTTGCCCAAAATTATAGATTATTAGTTAATAAGATCTGAAAACGGTAGTCTAATAGTATTAGTTGTTATTTTTGTAAATTATTACTATAAATATGTGAATGAATTATTTTTGTATGTTTGTTTGTTTGTATATTTCAAAAATTGTTTATATTGAAAAAAATATTTTCCCGCCTTTTTACAAAATATTTTTTCAATTTGAAATTGTTTTGAATTTGTTTTTTGTTTTTATAAAATTTGTATACATATTACCCTGAAGAAGCTACCCATTGTTTGGTAGCGAAATATTGATTAAAATAAATAATTTTTTATAAAAAAACTAAAAAAAAGTTGATCTCAAGCTTGGAAAAATCATATATAATCAATAAAAAAGATCAAGAAATTTAGACGATATATATATATAATAAATATAAAACAAAAAAAAAATTAAAAAAAATATTAAAAATATAAAAAATATATTTTATAAAAAATAAAAAAACAAAATAAAAAAAAATTAAAAAAAAAATTAAAAAAAAAAATAAATAAATAAATGAAAAAAAATCTAGGTAGTCGTGGGTTTTTGCTCATATCTCAGTTGTTTATGTACCGATATTTCTGATTTTCAATACCGATCTACTCCCAAATATTTCTGATATTTTAATACCTCACCCGGGTCCAAGTGATGTCGGGGGGCTTCATAAAGTTGATTTCAACATACACACGGTCAGACGGACAGACTGACAGAGCTTAATCGACTCCCCTATTCATAAGCTTTCAGAAAATATATTCTTTATGGGGTCGGAAATGAAAATTGTAGAAATTTCACACGGAATGACAAACCTATATATACCCTTTTTCACTGTGTGAAGGGTATAAAAATAATTCAGATATGTTAAAGTTGATTTAGTTAAGCAGTTAATACACGGCATGTTTTTTAGATCTGACTTGACAAATTCCACACTAATAAATACGAACATGTCGTGTGTTACCTTCAAAACATTAAACATAACATGTGTTGAGACATCGGACAAAATTTCAGTTAGAGCGCGCTCTATTTTTTTTTTTGTCAAAACATTTGACATCAGTCCAAGGTATATTAACTCCAGGTAGACTTAAGTCCACAGCTGATCATTGTTTTGTTTATGCACTTCTCTTCCCAAGTGTCAAAATTTGTTAACCTTTTTTTGTTCGTTTACATACTTTGTTTTATACGAGACGTGTTTGTATCATAAATATTTTTTATTTACTAATATTTTGCTACTTTTTTATCAACTGTGTTTGTTTTCACATTTAGGAAGTTTTTTTTAGCAACAAAATACACGGTGCGTCTACCTGGAGTTAATAAACCTTGCATCAGCCGTTGGATTTCGATTCACATATAGCCTTTAACACTATTTGATATTTTAAAGTTACGTAGTACTCAAAATCTGCTCATAAATCTTATTTAAAAAACACATTTGTTAAAAAAATTGTTTACTACCTTTAATAAAGTATTCATAAAAAATGTTGTGACCGCAAAAAACTTTAAATTTGCATCCTTGACATACGTTAAAAATTATAAAATATGTAATGACAGTTTGATGCTTTGTACGAAAACAAATTGCCTGTTTTTTTATTTTAATATTACATTCCAGCTTTCTATTTATATTGTATTTAATTTTAAGGCTATAATTTCAACGTGATAATGACAGAATATTTAAGAAAATTTAGTTATCCAATACTAGCTGAGTGGAATACATTTTCGAAACCAGTTACGGTTTAATTATCAGAACTACAAGTATTGTGTGTAAGTACCCACTATTTAACTGAGTATTAAGTATATTGAAAATTGAAACATAGTATTATTTGTCCTAATTGATTTCATGTCTTGTTGTTTTTGTTGCTTGTTTTTATTGTGTGTTATTTTGTTATGTTTTATTGTTTGTACAAATTCTAATAAAAATCACTCGAAAACTTTTGGTTATTAAGGAATTTCTGACATAAAAGTTATATTAAAACAGATAGATAAATTAAACATTTGGCAATGATATATAATTCTAAAGCAGATAAATTAAACATAGAACAACGATATATAATTCTAACATAATTGAGATAAACTTATATAATTAATATATATAAAATTATATTTATGGCTCAATTTCAAAAAAAACGTACACATCGAGTTTTTTTGCTTATTTTTAACGTTTTTTCAATTCGCCGGTAAGAGTGGCCAATTTATATAGAAATTGATAAAGATTCCGGTGGTACTTTTAGGCTCTCAAAAAGATCAATATTTTTTGAATTTTTTTAGGTTTTCTATGATTTGTGTCTTGAGCGTCACACACCAAATATGTATAAAAAATCGCTAAAAATGCAAAAATATTTGAAATTCAAGCTTACTACGATGTTCTTTTGTTTCTCAAGATTGGCTTTTGCGAAAATCAACTTTTCGATTATAAACACAAAATCACGATTCACCTTGATTTTTAATTTTTTTTAAAAGTGACTATTTAGTTATTTTAAAATTTTAAGATGAAAATATGTAAATTTTGGTAAAAAAAAAGACTTGAACTTAAAGGTTACTTGCAAAGTAATAGGCTTGTAACAATTTATTTAAACAAAAATTAATTATAAGCGTTTTAAGGAAAAAAAACTAAGTGTAACGCTCAAGATATTTTGTGACGATCAAGAGATTTAGTTGCACGTAAACAAGAAATAATGCCATATTTAAAGTTTAACGAAAAAAAGTTTATTCTTTTACAAAAAGTAAGTAAAAAAAAAGCAAAAAATCTTCAAAAAACAAAAATTTTTTATATAAATCTAAACATATACATATTCTTTGATGTCTTCAACAATAATGGAAAAAAGGAAGTAATTCTTGAAGAAACTTAAACACATATGTAAATATTTGACGCAAAACAATAACTTAACTTAATTCAACTTATAAATTTTCATTCGAATTCTTATTCTGAATCTGTATAAACTTCATGAAATGACAAGCGGCTTTGTTTTTTTTTTATTCTCATTAATTTTTACCACTTTCGAGGTTTAAGTTGCAAAAGCACGATTAAACTCAAATATACCACGATTATACCTCTCTTTCTTCTTTCTTTTATATTCGTCATTACGCGCTTTATCGAGTTTTATTTTCTCTCGATATCTTTATGCTCTTTCAGCCGCCATTAGTTTTGTTGTTTTACTCTTAAAAATTAAAAAATAAAATCATAATTAAGCATTTTAAGCTATGAAGCAATATACTATATCAAAAGTGATGATCATGAAATATTTGCCTATTCTGGTTTTTTTCGTATGCAATTTATTTCTCAAACTCACAAATTATGAAAAAATAAGTTGAAACCATGTAAACAATGATTGTCAACTTCAATTTTTTATATTTAATATATTCACTTTTAAAAAAATTAGCGTGACGCTCATGAAATTTTATCGCGCCCTTACCATGGTGTTCACAAAAATTGCGCAAATGCAAACTTTTTTACAAAGATTTTTTTTCGCTTTTTCACTTTTGTAATTATTAAGGTTTGTACTTTCCTTACGTTATTTACTTTAATTAAATGCAAATTGAAAACTAGTAATATTACTTGATTTATAAAAAAAGTGACGCTCAATGCAAATTGTGGGGACAACCTTTCTTTGCAACACCAAATTCGCACTAATTTAGTTTTGACGACTATAACAAATGAAAACACAAGAAAGAAACTCAATAATTCGAAAACTGTTATTAAATGTTGCATATTTACTTTTTTCTGGATTTTATTTCATTTTGTTTACTAAAAATTCTAACGGGGGACACATGCTTTTGTATGGAAGGAGTCCGAGGGAGAAACAAAACACCATTCTGAATAAACAAAAAAACAAACATACAAATTTGAGAATTACGTTTTTTTGTTACATATTCCTCGCTGATCACTCTCAAATTTTTTATTTGTTTTTTGTTGTTTTTTTTTACCTAAAATAGTAGTGTAAAGTGCGGGGACACAAAAATTGCGTTTTTTTTTTTAAATTTACCCTTGTATAAAAATTAATCTTTTCATGTCTTCCCTTTTTGACAAATACAGTCTCTTCCTCATTTTCTTTAAGCATTGGCTTATTTTTACGACCACTTTGCAACTTAACTAATTCATATTCTTTAGGTTCTACAGTTTTCTGGTTATTAAGTGACCTTGATAAAAAGTGCTTAATAAATAAAAATTTTCTATAGTGGCGAAAAATAGCCTTGAAAATATTATTTAATAGATTATTTTATTTTTTTGATACAAGTTAGAGAAATATTAATAGTAATGAGCCGGCCCATGATATAGCATAATGGATGGTGATAAATAAAAAAATAATTGTTTGTAACTGGAAGCAAAATGTCAATAACAAAAAAATTATGAATTTTTAGTGAATCACTTAATTTAGTCACATAGTCAAAGTGACAACAAATTGTCCATCTGGCAACCATAGATCGAACACATGTATGTATGTGCATAGATGTATAAAAATTAAGAAAGAGAATGCATATGTTGAAATAAAAATAACTTTAAAAATCCATTAAATTGTAATAAATAGTACGTTTAGTACTCGTTAACTTTGTAAGAACAATAATAATTTGCCATGTTCTTAAAATCAAAATTTTTTCTCTCTTTTTCTTAATGATTTTAATGTTGTTATTTCTTACTTTTGTTTACTTTTTATGAGCCATAAAAAGGTTACATAGTGGTCATGAAACTCAGATGCTGGTGATACATTAAAATCAAGTAAGAAAAAAGAAAATTTAGAAAAATTTTTGTTGTTGTAACAAAAACATATTTAGGACTCTTACACAACCTAAACCAACTTATTATGTACACATTACATAGTGCGGGGCATTGTCATTAAAATTTAAAGTCGTTTTATTGTTAAAAAAAAAAAAAAACAAAATAAAAAGAGTATTTTTGCCATAAGCGACATGTGTTAATTAAATATAATTATTTTAATAATTGTGATTTTTTTAAGATCCTTCAAAGGCTTATAAAATAATATTTGTATTGCAATTTGAAAACTTTGCAGTAAAGCAAGTTCCTAAATTCAGTAGCCTTTTTTTTATATTTCAAAAAGTTTTTAATTGCAAATACCAATTTATAAATGAATTTTAATTATTACTGCCGGGTATTTTTTATAGAGGTATAGAACTTCACTTTAGCAACACAACTTCAAGTTTTAACTGGCGACCATTTTGTCAGCTGTCAAGTGGTTTATGTTCAGTTTAGTTTGATATTTCAACATGAATAGACTGATGCATGAATAACAAGGCGTAGATTCGGTGAATGTGCCCAAAACAAAATTGCCGTTGATTGAAAACTGACTGCTTGGTGTGCTTTATAAAACCATCTGACTATGCTGGTCAGAAAGTTACAGTCAATGGTGACCGATAAAGAGTCATGATTACTGACGTTTTCGTTCATCAATTGAACAACCATGATGTGCAGAAGCTGTAAGTGTAACTAGACGGCACAACATATCACACAGCTTGTGCCACAATTGGATTATTGAAGAAAACATTTGGCAACCGCATAGTTTCACAGTTCAGATGCGTAGGATGGCCTAAAATATAGATTTAATGCCGCGAGATTATTTTTTGTGGGCATATGTAAACTCGCTAGTCGACGCCGATAAGCCTGCAACGATGGACTACTTGCAGGACAACATTCGAGGCGTTACTGGTGATATACGGCCACAAATATTTTAAAAAGCAATCGAAAATTGGACCACCAAATAACACTATGTCTGACGCAGCGGTCAAATGCAAGTAGCTAAAAATTATAACTTAATTTTTATGGGCGAAGCCCCGCCCACTTTTCACCACCCATAAACACTCTCTGGAATCTGTACAACAACTTGCCAAGGTTTGAGTCCGATCGGCTTTACGGTTTCGGAGTCTATAGCGAACACACACACACACACAGACAGACAAAATTTCACTTTTATTTATATAGATTAAAATATGTTTTGTTTCATTTAAAATTAGTACTTCTAATTTGCTGTTTTTTCCAGATTTTTTGAAATTAAAGTGCCGACTATGCCGACTATGCCGACTTATTTTTATAAATATTCTGATTTTTTGTCTAAACCATCTAGCACCCCTGACTAGTATGTATAAAAACTCATACAATCTACTGATTAAAAAAAGCGTACAATATTTATTGAGCACTGTACGTGTATGAAAATATAATATTTTAACTTGCTTTAATTGAAAATTTTGTTTTTTTGATATTTAATGAAGGGAATGTCTCAAGTCTCTATAAGTCTTCATTTAAATTGCTAAATAAAAAAATGTGTAATAGTTTAGCAACAAATAATGCATATTTAAATACGACATACGTCTAACGAGGTTTTAACCATATAGATTACCCTGCTTAACTAAAAAGGGAGAAATAGCATACAAAATCTTAATACTAATAGATAAACTAATTTCCATTATTACTTTAAACTAAGTTAAAATTTAAAGCTAGGGATTTTATAATAGATTTGTAAACTTTTCGACAATTTAGCCTTTTAAATAAATAAGTCAACAAACTTACTTTGTTTGTTCTACTTACTTATACTTCTTTGCTTATTTAACTAGAAGACACAAATTCTGTAAAATATGTACATAATTTAAATTTTTTTATACAGTAGAGAATATTGGGTTGTTTGTCTACGTCTTAGTGTAACCCAGCAAAAACTGTACCATGAAAGTTTCCTTGCAAGTAAGTAGAAATTAACTAAACACTTACCGAAATGATCATTATTTTTGTTGACATTGTAACAAAATGTATGGATTAACTTTAAAATCAATTATATATAACTATCACTATGAGTGAACGGGATGGAGTCGACTTAGCGCTTACCGCTTGGGATTGTCACTGAACTTTTGAAGGAAACGGGTTAAAAAAGTACCTATTTCCCTGTACTGTACATAATAAGGTTTTAAAAGCTCTAAAGAGAGTTAAGCGATATGTAGAATAATTTTTGTATAAAATAAGAAAAATTTATTGAAACGCTAACTTTTATCTCTTACGCGGAAACAGATAGTATTGCGGAGACTTTAAAAATAAACATTTACAAACATGAAACAGGTGCTTACAGAAAGCTTTTATGTCACAGCTAAGTGTAAGCATTTATTATGTTTTTTTAAAAATAATAATTTCTTGTAAGCATTCGCCATATAAAAATCTTGCCTCTTCTCAGCAAATTTGTGAGGGTGAGTTAGGACTTCGCTCCCTTACTAAGATTCCATCAGGTAAGTAACAATTTTTACTGGTTTACGTAGAAATACAAAATTGTTGCTACGGATAAGATGGACTGTTTCTAATTAAATTTATGTTTTAAATAATTTACAAAATTATTTATTTATTTTATTTATTTTTTTGTATGTGCCTAAGGAAATGTGTAGATTGTTCGTTTTGTTATTTTAGAATAAAAATGATAAATATTAAAATATTTTCATTGCGCTGCTTTTGTTTATTTTTAATTTGTTCCTTAAGTAAACATATGGGTACCACCTGTATGGACTAAAAATATGTTTGCATCTTTATTTATTCTAAGAATTTATAGCTCAGCGAAAATTTAGATAATGTACAGAATAAATTGTCATACCAATTTGCTATGAAATGAAAAATTCGTTATTTAGGTTAAGCAAAAAAAAATATCTTTTTCTTAATTGAAAATTAAATCGAAATATATAAAAATTAAGATATTTTAAATACACATAAATATTTATAACATGCTTGATTTATACTAACATATTAATTGCAAGTAAAAAAGTTTGCAGTTCAGAATTTAAGAAAACTTAAAAATAAAGCTTTTATATCCTTTACCTGCGGTGCTAAAAGTATATACACTAGTGGCACAAACTAAAGCAACTGAGCTAATATTATAACATATCTACATAAATATTGTAAAAAATTAATCTAAGAATTTGTAGCTCTAATAACTCTATAGGGTTATATTAATTTATTAAAAAAAAATATTAAATAAAAGTTTCTTAGTTCTAAAAGAGTTAAAGAAAAATGAAAATATTTCACTTTTGGCTGGCAAAAACTAAAGCAACTCATTTAAAATATCTTAATAATTAATTGAATATCTTTTATTTTGCCAAACAGCAGCGCATCTATTAGGTACTGAAGTTATTAATTTTTGAATTTCGCTTTCTTAAATGCTTTTCCACGCTTCTTTTAATTGAAGAAAAAATTTCGTTTATTCGAACCCTGATCACGTTTTATTTTTTGTATCTACCATATCCCACAAGTTCTTTATGGGATTAATATTGGGTGACTGAGCAGACCATAAATTTACTTTAATATTTTGGTATTGAATCCAAGACTAACATATTTCGATGCATGCTTTGGATCATTATCGAATTGAAAAAATCCATCCGGTAGGCAATTCATCTTTTGCAAACGGCAACATGACAGTTTCAAAAATATTTTTGTAGAGGTTGCGGTCCAAAGTTTTACTAATCACACTCAAAGGCCAGATTCCATTAAGTGAAAAATACTCCCACACCATTATATTCACACCACCATGCTTAAAAGTTCCTTTGCAGTACTTAGGGTCTAGACACTTATTAGGTAGTCTTCGAACGCATTTGTGTTTTAAATAAAATCCTTTCAAGTTAAATTTGAACTCATCGGAAAGCAGAATATTCCGCCCTTTTTCAACACTCCAGTGCAAATGCATCTTAGCTAATTCTACTCTATTTTTATTTCTATACAGAGAAAACAGTATCAGTTGTGAGTACCGCAATTGTTGACAGTCGCATAGTTTAGTTGTAGAATTTTACGATTATAACTACAGAATTTCGTTTCGGAAAATAATTATGTAGTCAGCACTAATAAATTATGATTCTTGAAATAGAAATTTTTTTTTTGAACCATTCGATTGGCAATGAATGTGTTTTTCTGTTTTCTGGGTGGGTGTAAAATGAATGCTTTTTAACTATTGATTTAGAAGTCTTGAAAATGTAATGCACTTTACACTGCTTCCAAGTTTTGTTTTTGCTTAAAATGAAAGCATTAAGTCCATCTGTTTCTGTGTATGCTGTTATAAATTTGTTGGAGCCCCACGACATCGCCTATACCCGTATCTAATATCAAAATATCAGAGATATTTGAGATCAAATTGATTTTGAAAATCATCACTATTATCACCTCATAAGTTTTTGAGATATGAGAAAAATTCATACACAAGTGTGAGACCATTTATAGATATCGTATGCCTCTAGCGATATTCATGAATTTTGGACAAATCGGCCACTAATCGGTAGAATTATAGGCAAAACATAATTAATAGGAAATATATATTTTTCAATTTATATATGAGTAGGTGAGATGCAAAACTCGTTGGTTACATTTAAAAAAAAAATTTAGAAGCGCACATAATCAAGGTGCTGCTGGCGAAATGGAGCAATTTAGGGGATCGATTTTGACCCTAAAATAACATGACATTCTTAGTTAAATATTTGACATTTGAAAAATCGAAAATTGAGGGAATATAAAAGAATAATGAATTAAAGTTTGAAGCGAAAAGAGGTTTTTTTAATTTTGTAACGAACGAGTTTTGCATCTCACCTACTCATATATTTAATCAATTTTTGAACACGTTAAATGCAATAAATTATTTATCGTTGTTTCGTAAAGTATTTCTAATAATAACTAACAAATTGGTTTGAAACTAACTGAGATATAAACACCAAAATGCAACTGCTTCTGTATTTTTCCTAAAATTTACACAAGAAAATTGATTTTGTGCAGTCTCTATACAGCCATGAGATACAATATTGTATCAAACGAACTGTTAATTATGAATACATAAATATCCAAGATGGCAATATACATTAAATGCCAAATAGATTAATCAAATATTGTTAAGGCTTTGTCCCCTTTAACCCCCACAATATTTGTATCAAATGAAAGTATTTGAAAAATAAAATATTCTTTCGAAATGGTAATACTTACTTAATAATTACGATGAACATAAAAAAATGAAGGACACCTTATGAAAGATTACGAAATAAGTACTACAAAAAGCATAATGAAAATCCGGAGAGTCGGTAACAACAACACTATTATCCAGATACAGAGCCCGTGTCTGGGAAATATTTATCGGTACGGTTTAGATGGCCATTAGCCAAATTAAAGCACCATTCAAGCGATGTTGATAGGTGCTCGATTATTCTCTACAACTTTAACTGTTTATAAGAAGCCTAATATAAACTCAATGGCTGCGGCAAAAAAAGATTCGTTATATGTACCAATGCCCAAAAAAAAACCAACGAACAAATTCTGCAAGTCAACACGACTTTGTGTTTTTTTTCATATTTTTACCAATAAAATCAATGGGCCAATTCAAAGTGGTTGCATATCAGTCGTATTTGTACTATTTCATATTATTTTATGCATGCTTAAAATTTTTGTTAGTAATTTCCATACAAAAAAAATAATATGACTTTACACATTTGTTTCCTATGTATAAGAAATTGTTTATGTTATACTTTTAACCATACTGTCTCTCAGAGAGAATTTCTTCGCTTCTCACCTCTCAGAGAGAATATTTTCTATTTTCTTCTTTCCTGTATACATACAATTTTTAACAGCGTCATCTCTTTGTCTTCTTTCTTGTATTAAATACATAAGTTGTTAACAAAAGGTGTTCAAAGTCACTAGTCATATTAATATGAATTATATGATATAGTACAATATGAGAGTCAACTTTGAATTGGCCCAATATATTTCAGTTCTAGGATAATTTAAAGACACTTTTGCTAAAATGGGTAGTATGATGGGCCTTTAAATCTATTCGTATAAAATGTTTAAAAATCGGTCACTAATCGGCAAAGTAGGATAAAAATTTCTTAAAAAATTTAGTAATTAAAAATATACCCAATTCATCACCCTTAATGATAATATCAAGAAGAAAGGGCTGGACCAGTAGAATACATTTTACTATAAAAAGTTTAAATTTAGGACGCCGCGACGTCCGATATAGAGTGGCAGATATGTATGTATGTATATGGCTCAAATATAGTTAAAAGGGCTTTTCCCTTTTCAAATATTGATATCAAATGAGAGGGCTTAACCAATAGAATACACCAGGCTATCAAACAGTTAAAATCTAAGGTGGTGCTTTTAAAAAAATGGCGGATAATTTCATTTCTCAACCACATCAATTTGGGCATCAAATGAAAGGGCTTGGCTAGTAGAATACAAATAACTATGTAACAATTTAAGGTCAAAGATATTGTTGGCAATAATAAAGCCAAATGGCGAATAGCATTAAATCTGAAATCTGGGCTAAGCTACGATATGGTCACTGTACATATGTACATAATAGCGAATTTGATGAATTTAACAATTTATGGTGTTTTTAGTTCTGCAAAAATTACAGAAACAGAAAACAATTTTCTTTTACTCTATGTAACATAATAAGAAATACATATATTTTTTTTGTTGTTGTAGAGTTCCCAGCATACCTTAATATATTTGCCAATTATTTCATTAAAATACACCTCTGATCTAAAGAAAAGCTTTATTTTTTTAAGGCGTTCTGTTTCCTTGTCCAATTTTCATGCGTTTTTCTCACAGTTTTAAAACATGTTTTCTTATACTAATTACAATTATCTTTTACACTATTCTACTTTGTCATTCCTCACGAATTTTTGACACATCTTACGACTTGTTTTATAAGATTAAGTAATTTAAACGGTATTTTGCAGAAAGTGAAGAACATGTTGCTTAAGCCATTACCCAGTTTTTGCTGCTGTATATCTTAAACGATTACAAAAGTTCTGCATTATATGATTAAACATTTTTAATATAAACTCTATCTGATAGATGTTATAAACATTTAAAAAATTTATAAATATTTATACCATTTGAACATGAAAACTTTATTGTACATATTAATCTTCCAGACAAATATTTTAATTTTTTGATATAGGGCTTAACAGATTTCAGAGAACGAATTCCATAATTAACTTTTTTTTATTATAAAAATCAAATAATAATAATTTTTATTTTTATTTTTTTTTCTTTAATTTTTTTTATGTGCAGCTTTTTTGCGAACAAAAAACTCTTTTTCATTCTGCAGATTGTTAATTTTCAAATGACATTGACATTAATATAAGATATTTATATAATTGATATATAAAATAAGACAAGCGAAAGAGATTAATTTCATAGAGGAAAAATTTAAAACCGCTTTTCGTTTCTTTAGCAAAAGTAAAACAACGTTAAAATTACTTTAAATTTCCCCTTTCTATTTGCATTTGTATGTATGCAATTATAGGGGAATCAAATAATAAAATAATATTTTAAAAAAAATATTTGTTATCCTTCAAAAACGTAAAAGAACACAATTTTTTAAATGCTATTGAAATGTCATCATAAAATCATTTTTTTATACAAATTATTTACTTAGAGTAAATTAAGGCAGATAATAAGGTACTTTAGTTCAATCAGCTCATTGTTTTTTTTTCCGATATAAAATTTCAAACTGTCGAAATGTCAAACTTAATATCTTATTCAACAATAAATGATTCGCAGTTTCAGTTGGTTGGTTTTCCAGATAAAACTTTGCTTTGCGTTGTGCTACATATTTGCTTTAACTATAAAGATGAAATGTACATAAATACTTTTACGAAACATGTCACATAAGGTACATTTAACGCAACGTGAAAAGATAGACAACTTTCATATTTTTGCGCGCTTTCACAATCAGCTGGTGTAATTTTCATTAACTTTGTGTTAAATTGGTATGTGATAATACAATTTTATCAATCTTTTGTGTAAATTTTAAATAAACTAACCACTTTTATAGGTGAACTAAGAATGTTTAGGTGTTGTCAAAGTTTTTAATGTGTCAAAAACCTCTTGTTTTACGCTTTTTTGTCAAAGTCGTCTCTTAAAGCGACGAAGTTTTATCTGAAATGGCCTTAATTGTTGTCGTTGTTGCCACGATGCATATGAGCATTTCCATGTCATCGTACGTGACACTTGTACTCCTATAAAGTGGAGTAATTTTTGCAAAACTAAGAGTAACTGAAACAATATTAGATCTTTATGTTCCATTCAAAGGGTACTTTATTTAAAAAAATGTATAATATTCGAATCATTGTTGTCTTAAATATCCAGAAAAATAAGAATATATCGTACGTGACAAAAAAAACAGTTATTTTGAGGTATATATGGAAATATGAAAAAATCTGCAAATCTTGGGAGGTACTTTTTCTCTTTTTAATTTTTTACACTAAACCAAATGTTTTTCTTTTTAAATCTATGACACTTAATTGAAAACAATATTTAAATGATTTTATAATAAATTCAATTTAATATCGTTCGTGACATATCGCACATGACAGATTTTTCTCTAATAGTATTCTTAGGTAATAAAATTTATATTATGTTAAGAAAAAAAGTTAAATTATAAATTGGGTGCTCTTGCAACTGTTCAAATACGAATGACGGAGACAAATAATGTTTTAGCACTACGTACGTGACATTAAAATAACATCCAAAGGAAATAAACAAAAATACCGCTTATTGGACTCTATATTTTCTTTTTCTTTATGGATTTTGTTAGTTGTTTTTGTTACCTTAATTTTAAAGCATATGTATTTACAATTACAATTTATATTTACAATTTAGTCGCTAACAAAATAGTTGGTTGCACATTTTTAAAATAAGTCAAAGAGACAATCAGATCAAACTCTTCTTATTGCTCTTAAAATAATTAAATAAGCTCTAAATACCTGCGCATAGTAAAATTTGAGTGTTTTTAATCAATAAACTTTGTTTCAGAAAACCAAAAACAAAAAGGAAGCACTTTAATAAATGTAAAAGCTGTAATCAGATATAGTAATAATTTTTCCTATTTTTTTTTTATTTTCTGTATTGTAGTGTAATTCAACACTTTACAAAGTCCTGCGTTTAAAGTTTTTAATTCAAGTTACATTGTCGACAAAGTAAAACAAATATTCACAACAGTTTTTATTTATTTATTTTTTTTTTGTTGTTGTTGGAAATTATACGTCTATGCCCTTGCACAGAATTCTACAGATATTATAATTCCCAATCAAAACGTTTTCTAATAATTTCATGTTTTAGTCATAAATTAAAAATGTCCTTTAAAAGTACACGCAAAGAAAAACCAAGGTTACGACATGATCACAATGGAAAAAAGTTATTATTATATTTATTTTCTTTTTTCGGTTATTTCGTCACTATAATTAATCTTTGGTTACTATTTTATGATTTAAGGTTTTATTTTCATGAAAACTTTGATATGGTATCCTTCAAAAAAATAAAATATTATTTACAAAATTATTTTTACAAAAGAAGTTAATGTCTTCACAAAAAACTACAGATAACCATTAAACAGTATGTGTAACAATGGATTGATTACAAAGCAACCAAGCTATGATTTTTTTAATGATTATATGGTTTGAATTGTTCAACTTCTTGCCAAATAGGATCTTATTATTTTTAAAGTTTGACATATTATACCAAAAGTATAAACAGAAATCAAACATATAATAAAACTAAATGATAAAATATAAAAAAATAATCATATAAGAAATTTCAATTATAAGTGTAAGTACAATCAATGTAATTACTAGCAAAAAAAATAATAATTTACTTGAGAAAAGAGTAAAGAGTGCCAATTATATTTGAAGTCATATGATATCTTAATTAAACATAATAATAATTGGCAACATTCATACAACTCAATCATAGTATGCTCTTAGACGCAATGCGGTTTTTTGCGTATACAAAGAAAAAAATAAAAAATTTTGCTTTAGTTACCTTTTAACATTTACAACTTCTGTTGTGTATATACATGAAGTTGTTGCTGTTCAATTGTGCACATAAATCCAATACTTTTTAATACACAGTATAATAAATTATCAACTGACATTTAACAATCACCATAAATCATTTTAAATTTTTTTTATATATTTGCTACTTTATTAAATATACATATATGTTTTATAAATATATATGTTATGACTTAAAATATTTTTTTCACTTTTACACTTCTGCCTTTTTTTATTATTTTCAGTAATTTTTTATTTTAATTCTAGGTATCTAATTTTTACTATTTTTAAATTTTATTACATTGCAGCGTCTTTTTTATTCTTTTTTTTATTTAAACCTTTTTTTTTTTTTTTGTTTTTTGTTATTTCTTTTAGTTTACATATGTATGTATGTAGCTTTATACCACAGTTTGAGACTCCTAATGCTCTTTCTGTAATGATAATGTTTTTTAATTAACTTCTTATCATTGTTGTTGTTGCCGTTTGCATTATGGTTGTCAGTTTTATGTACTATATTTTAGATTTACCTTTTTTTAGCATATTTCTATTTATAGTACTATTCTACGTATTTATATATTTTTTATGCTAAATTATTTTTTATTTATTGTATATATGTATATGTATACATATATAGGTTATATATATATACATGTTTATTTACTAGTGTTTTTTTTAATTAAAATTTAATTTGCCCATATGCTACATTTTGTTGAACAACTAATAAATAAATAGAATTTTTTTTATTATCACACATTTTTTTATAATTTTGTTTTTGTTGTAACGTTAACTTTTTAAGAAATTCAATTTTCAAACGAGTATGTTGCTTTATACGAAACATAAAATATTAAGCCATATTTATATATGAGTGTCTGATAGTAACAAAACAACAAAATAAAACAACACAAAGTGTTTTATTATTTAATTTCAGTTGTATGCTACCGATGAGTTTCTGGTGCTTATGTATCAACAGAAAAGCGAAAACTAAGTAAGATTACTTTTCACAGGAATAAAAAAGACAACAAATAAAAAATTGTTCCCAATTGGGGGTTTATACAGTACGCGCATTCCTTTAGTTTTTAAAATTTTTACTTTTCAAATTCGAACTACTCAACATTCAAAAATTAACTTTAAAGTTAAACAAAAACCACACGCAGTGCCCACAAACATTTTCACAATACTGTATTAATTAAAAAAAAAATATCTAATTCTTAAATTGTTTAATATGTCACATGCCTTTTAATTATGATATTTTTTCCTGCAGTGCATTTTAGATTTAACACTTGCACAGAAAGTTTTTTTCATTTTGTTTTTGTTGCTTCTTTGTATTTAAAAGTTCACTCACACTAAGCGAAGCGGCAAAATATTTTTAATTTTTTTTTTTTCTTTAACACTTTTTTTTTTATTTTAGTTTTTGTCGCAAAAAAATAAGGAAATATAGGAATAATTTAATGTAAAATCCCGTTATAGTCGTTCGTCTTGGTTCATTTTACTAGTCACGAGAGTGTATTATATTCAGTGATGTTTCCGTTAGTATTGTTTGTGCGATACTGAATGTTAGTGCTCGACACAAAATTTCTTTTACTTGTTTCAATCATTTAGTTTGACATTTTACATGTTTTTCTTTTCAGCTTTATTCTATTTAGTTGGTGTAGTTGCTTTTATTTTTTTTGGAATGTGTTTTTTATTGTGCTGTGTCTAAAAACACAGCAATAACAACAAATAAATTATTGCGTGCTCTATCCTGTCTACTGCATAAAATTTCTAATTTGAAATTGAGAGGACAGAATAAGTTGCCTGTGTTTTTGTTATGCTTTATCATTAATAATGTATGTATGTATGTATTTTTTTCTCTTCCCATTTATTCTCCTTGTAGTAATAATATGCAGGCTTGCCATTGAAGCACTTTTAGTGCTAGAGTAAGTATCTTTGAATATTTAAGTTTAAATTAACTACTTATATGTATAACTGAGGTCGTTTAGAATTTAATTATAAGTATATGCAATTTCATTATGAATTACAAACACTACCCAAAGTAAGAAAATTTTATACTAAAAAGGTTAAAAATAAAAAAACAAAAATTATATCAGTGTTTTTAAAGTCAAATAAAATTAGGGGTCAAATATCATAAAAAATTCGTGTTTTATTTTTTAATTTTAAAGTGCAATCTTATTATGTATGCTACTTATGTATGCTGAAATTTTCGAGTATAATATACATACATACGAATATGGATAGCTAACGAATGCTGTAATTTTCCCCCAAAATTTATTTAATCTTTATTTGTTGATATTTATAAAATAATTATTGAATTTTTTATTTATTTTTTTACTTTTTTTTTTTTTTTTGAGAACTTTTCTGTTTAAACCAATATTTTTAAATTTTTAACCAGGCTTGAGTTCATATTTAATATTCTTTATTTTTACAAAGAATTTTTTTAATTGTGATAAATAAAAGAATAAATCTTGAAAAATTATATTTTTACCGACACTAGCCGAGTGGAATGCATTTTCGAAACCAGCTACGATTTCATCATCAGCACTCTCTGATCGGTGGTTACATGTTGGTTGTAAATATCATCTATTTAACTCACGGGACTTAAGTTAATTGAATTCGGTAACTAATTTTAGTTTTTCCTTTTTCATATATTTTACCACAATGAGTTAGATTGAAATTTTTAACCAAACAACAACCCTTTTACTTTTGTTTGTTATTATCTTTCATTTATATCACTATTTTTGTCCTGCTCTAGCCACCAGTTAGGTAGCGATACGAACAGATAATTGTTTTTAACAATCAATGTTTATAATCATTTGTTTTATTTTCTGTGAACTCAAGCCTGATTAAAAATTTAAAAATATTATATAATAATTATTTAATTTTTTTGACCTTTTTTAATTTAAATATTTACTAAAATTATTTAAGCTTAAGGTCTTTTAATAATTAAAATAATGTCTTTATATAACAAAATTATATTAAAATAAAATAGATCTTAAATAACAGTTAAAAAAATTTTAGTTAGAAAAAACACCTTGAATCTAAAGAAAATTTCCTAACCTGGCAACACTGTCACTCACCTTAATATGTTTTCTATTTAACTTATCATGAGTATTTTGTTTGGGTGTAATAAGCGTGAAGGGGATTTCTGTTGAGTTTGTGTGCATTCAAATAAACTTGTTATACATACACGTGCAATAGCAAAGATTCCTGTTCATTTATAAATATATACTCAATGTGGACTTTGTTATCGGCATATAGAAATAGAGAGAACCAAATTCACCACTTTTATTACGTTGTCTTGCATTTTACTAAATAATATTCTGTGCTTTAGAAATTTTCTGTTCCACTGTAAATAATTTTTATAAACCAAAATTTATTTAGTTGCCAACTTTAATATTTTTGATATTACGATTTCGTTGTATGTAAAACCAACTAATCATTTTCTTTTTTTTAATGATTACCTATCACCTGCCTTAAGTAATAAAAAATTTTTATCTTGTTTTGGTTTTTGTAACTGTTATTTTTTGTACTGTCAAATATTTGTTAAATATAACCATTTCAAAGACAAAATTTTTCACTGACTTGGGAGTGGGTGTCAAAAAAAATTATAATAATAAATAATTATACCAATTTAAATTTTAGTTTAAGTAACTTTTTTATTTATTTACTTGTTATACTTACAATTAAGTTATAAGTATAATAAAAAGATGGAACTATAGCAGCATAGGCCTTAGGTTTTAAGATGTGTATAATATAAATTTGGTTATAGTGGTTATTCAATTTTAAAAAAATTGAATTATGTCCACAGTATTAAAGTTTCAATTTAAAAAGAACACACGTAGAAATAAAGAAGAGTTTAATTTTTGGTAAAAAATTAAAACATTAAAAAATATCAAGATATTAATTTTACTAATGCTTTACACATTTATTTTAGTTTTAATGAAAGCTGGTTTTATGGTAGTGGGTTTAATTTTCTTGGCTTATATATTGGTAGTACACCTATAGAATTAAATTTTTTACAGGTTTGCATTTTATTTATTAAATTTTTGCTTCAGTTAATTCCAAAACACAGTTTCTGAAGTATTGAATAACTTTTTGCCCCATAAAAGGGCAATCATTTGATAAACAATACACAAATTTTGAATACTTGAACATCAGTAGATACATGGCTTTTAGAATTTGCTGTCGATTTCTTAAACACGATTTTATTGCATATAAAATACAATTTTATATAAAAGCCAAAGTAAAGAACAGCTCAGTTGGTAGTAAGTGCACGGGTTGCCTTTTAAAATTGGATATTGGGCAAACCTTGTTCTGCAATCTGGCAATAAGCGTTCCTACAGTAAAGTATAACATATTTGACAAAATGCGTATCCAGAATAATTTGACATACGAACGCTATATGTGTTGTTTACAGTAACTTTTTGTAAAATTCATGTCGGCTAAAAAGTTTAATTTAATCAAGAACATCTTCGTGCGCTTATTTTTTACACCTTTCGACGTAGATTAAATCAGCAACGTTATATCAATGAACCCATTCGATTTTAGCGATAAAGTACCATCAAGAATCAGTGTTTATCGATTCCTTACTGAATACAATTGTGGCCGCAGTGTGCTTAATGATAACTTGCGTTAAGGCCATCAAAAATCGGTTGTTGTTTTTATAAGCATTAATACTGTGAATGAAATGCAATATCATAGTGTTACTTTTTATAAGATCCAAGCAACCAATCTTAAGTATTAGTAGGAACATCAGACATGCGTACTTTTTTCTCGTTGTATTTTACATAATTTGACAATTACTTTGTGTAAATTGGTCGCACTTTAAAAAATGTGTATAATATCGTGAAAGGTGACGAATAGTGGATTTATGTGTACAAGTCCGAAAGTAAGCAGCAGCGGTTCGTCAGTGGGTTTACCAAGATGAGCAAAATCCTAGTCATTTGCTGTCGAAGCACTTTGAAGCAAATGGTCGTCTGTTTACTTACCGGAAAACATGAATCTGTTGCTATCGTACTATGCATTGCCTCACAAAAGGGAATTATTTAGCGCACGAAACGTAATTTAATTGCGTCATTTACTGTATAGTCCAGATCTACAATGACAAGATACATATGTTAAAGTCATTAGTGTTTTTAACTAAAATAAATATTTTTTTTTCTGAGCATATGTTGACATTCGCAAATACTTTAAAGAGTATATTCGTTAAATCACTTAAATATATATTACTTGTACTTTAGTGTACTTGTTATAATAGATAAATATTACGTATACGCCAACAGTAAGACTTGCCGAATGCATTCGATCTCTATTAAAATTTTACCTAAACGTTTGCTTTAAATATAGGAATTATATTGAAAATTCTGTCAAGATCTGTTAAATTAATTTATTTACCCCGTGATCGAATGTTTTATTTAAAAGATCTGTTGGCTTTTATATAAATATAAATAGTGGATCCAACAAAATATTTTAAAATTAATTAATGATAAGTCGTTCAGGCGCAATGATTTCACATATATGTACATATATATATATAAAATCTATTGCAAACAAGATGGGTTTGACTTTTCTTTACTAGGAATCTTATTTTTCTTTTTTATTATTTTAGAAAGATTATTATTAAAACATCAAATTTTATACCCTATTCAATTAAATTCAAATATTGAATAATTACAAAAAAAAATAATAATAAATAGTAATAAAAAATGCTTGGACACTACTATCAAAACTAGAGATCTTTGTCTTACTTTGAGACTCATTAAATTAAAGATTATTAATTTTTGTTTCTAAATGTAACATTTTTGACCAGCATTTTTTACTTATAATTGCAGATTATTTATTTTAAACAAGCCTTTATTATCTCAATTAAGCAGCTTTTTCTTTTTTCCTCTAATCAAAATGTAAAATTTATAGTTTTCATTTATTTTCTCTCCAAATTTAAACTATAAATATTTAATCATACTAACAAAATAAATTTAAATATTTATATGTTTGGATGTTTGTAACTCAATTACGCTAAAACGGCTGAACGGCTGAACGGCTGAACGGCACTTATATACTCAACAACCTAGATTAATATATAGACTACCTTTTATCACAATAATCAGGCGAATTCAAGAAATAAAGCGAAAAATATTTTTTTGTATTTAGTGAATTCATTCACTCTTAAATGCAATGCAATTTTGGATTATTTACTTGCGCACACAATTGCTGTTGTTATCGGTTGTATCATTGTATTGTTATACGTCAATTGATTTTTAACGTCAGGTAAAAAAAAATCAGGTATGCGAAAGTTTGACAAATTTTACTTCTGCAGAACTATAAAAAATATTTTAAAACTATTTTTAGTAACAACTGTTAGTAGGAATAAAAACCAACTTAACATTAATGTTAAAAATATATTATGTATTTATTGGAAGCAGAAAAAATAAATTTTTAAAATAGTATTTTAATTCTGCTAAAAAAATTGAATTTCCCATCCCTGTATTTATTTAATATTTTATTCAGTACTTTAGAAATATATGAAGTTGCATTGTTATACAGAATGTTTCAATGGAAATTACAAACAACAATCATACAATACCGTAAACACATAGAAATATAGTACCAATATTACAATACAACTAAAGGTAGGATCACACGATTGCCATAATGCACCAATTTCCAAAATTTTTTGTATCCCAATTGTGTGATTGCACAATAAATGGGTTAATGTGACAATCGCGGATAATATTGTGCTTGTTTTAACCAATCAAATGCAACTCTGGTGGGGCAACCGTGTGACCACTTTAAATACAACAGCGCGGCAATAAAAATGTCAAAAGTGTGCCAATATTTATTGTGTTCTTTAGCGGCTATCAAAGTTTACAGTACGCGCCAACATTGTAATTTTTTTTTCGTGCTTCAATTATTTGTGGTTTGTGATTAAAAAGTTTTTCTTTGCATGATTATACTTTTTAATTACATAAATTTAAGCCAGTTAAGCTTTGCGTACCCCCAGCATATCTATTTTTCCTTATTAAGTGTGCACATTTCTTTTTGTAGGTATAATTCTACAAAGCCATAAATAAACTTTTTATACCAAATAAACACACAATATACAAAGAAGATGCAATTCTCTTTCTTTTTAAAAAACAAACCATTTTAATGCACAAAAAAAACAAAACAGACACAACAAAATAAGCTAGCGTTGCTACAAGCAGGAACAATCGTGTGACGGGAATGCGGCGATTTTTGTCACTATAGCATTTTACGCCATCTTGCAACAATCAAATTTGTATAAAGTGAGGCAATCGTGTGATTACAAAGTATTTGATTGGAACAATCTCATTATTGTGCGCCAACTAAGCACAATAGAAATTGTGTCAGATTGGTGCATTTGCGGCAATCGTGTGATCCCACCTTAAAGTTGTGAATTGAATAATAATTGTTTGAAATGTTTGTTTTGTAATTATGTGTGTATTTGTTAAATTCTAGGTAATATTTATTATTGGAAAAGAGAAATTAAATAAATATATACACATTTTTTTTTAACTTAATTATTTTCAATTATTTATCTATAACATTACGGAACTATACTAAATGTTAAGAGAAAGATTTTGCTAAGTAGGTTATTAATATAATTAATCAAAAATGTTATTTAAAATTAAAAATATATTTTTTATTTATTAATATTTTTTTACATAATAAAATTTATCTTCAGGAATAATAGACATGCTATATCAACTTTTATTTCAAAATTTCAGAACTATCCCTTATTCTTTAGTCGATACAGGAACATTAACCACAACTCAATAAATTAGTACAAATAGTCCTTCCTTGAAACTACACAGTCATAAGGCACAAGATACTTTATCTCACTATATGTCTATAACAAAATATTAAAATTGGACTATTATCCCAATTGGACATATGATTTTACTACAAGCATTTTTTCTTTATTTGCGTCATGTGTTAACACAAAGGCACTTATCTTTAAGATAATGTAGACATGCTGCAAATTAAACTTATTAGAAATCTTAATTAATAAAAATCCCTAAGTCGCAAATATAAGCTAATAACTTAAGCTATAAAAATATATATTTTTATTAAAATAATGTTATAGACGTATTTCTATGTATGTTCATATGTATTGTATGTATTTCTATACCTTTATGTAAATATTTACATATACACACACTGACCACAATTCAGCAAATAAGGTTATAAGCTTAAAAACATATGCATATAGTGCTCGTCAAAATGATAAGGTCACTTGCTTTTTATTCTCCAGTTACAAAATACAAAGAGCACTGATTTAAACCGTCACACAGAGGAGTATTTGGCCTCAAAAGCTGCCCAAAAAGGCAAAACTGAATTTTAAGAAATCTTAAGAACTAAGTACGCAGCAACAATATTTTACATTATATTGTAAATTTTTAAAACTTTTAGTTGCGATTTGTAGCTCTGAGACCTTGCTAAAATCAGGAAAGTGAAGAAAATTATATGAGATTTTTTTTTCCGGCCAAACGAATAAAGGTTTAATAATGATTTTTTTTTCGCTGAAAGGTTTGATCAAAAGTTATTTAAAAAAGTAAAAAAAATTAAAATATGTTGAATATTCATGTTGAAACAATTCGTTCAAAAGTACACTTTTTTTTCAAAAAAAGAAAAACAAGAAAAAGTGAGGTTAGCATCTCTACGAATTATGTTTGATACCACAGTAAAATTTAGAATCTCTAATTTTAAAAACCAAAAAAAAAGTCTGCGCAAGTGTGCGCCATTATTATTGACGATTTTTTTAAATTTTCACATTTCTTTTATTTTTGCACATCAGGCACTTTTTCTTATACAATTATGGCGTCATAAACTTTTATGTATTTTGAATTATTGACTTCAAATGTTATTCACATCACTTTTAACACTTCACAATGTTAATACCTGCCTATAATTATAAATTAGAAAAATTCTTTATTATCGATAATAGTTATAAGGGAATGTCCCACACATCCCCATAAAAGATATTTTTATATACCTGCTGTAAAAAAAATTATATGTTAAAAAATAAATATACGTACCAAATAAGAATAATTATTAAAATCATTAATCACAAAAATAAGTTTACAAAAAATAAATACAGGTATATAAAAAATACATTGCCACCCAGGTATCAGGCTACCATCCAATTGTCGGAAAAAGCTGCCGAGGCCAGAAATAAGCACTCACGATTATATCGTACGAAATATTCGAGGAAATTTAGCAGAAGCCAACGATTTAGGGGGTGAAATATGTCACGCCTTTAAAAGAAAATCGTTACGTACTAGAGAAAAACGGGAAATAGATTTGAATTAAGGGCATCAAAATCCATATAATCCACATACTTTTACTTGAAGGGTAGACAAAATTTTTTTTTGTTGCGCAGTGTAATTTTTGCAAAATCTGCCACTAGACTTTTTATATCATACTACACCTAAAACTATCAAAAAAATCAAACTTTTAATTCAAAAAACACGTTTAATAATTTCTGCCAGCTTTTCAGGCCAAATACTCCTCTGTGCGTCACCTAAAATTCTTGTTATTTAAATGTTAATCTTATTTAATTTTATTTTTACAGTTAGTGAACAAAAAGTGTTCATTTCATAACGAATCAGAATAATAAGGTCTTTCTATTGTGACTATATATGTGGACTATAGAGATTTTTTTAGTTTTCTTCTACTGGGCTCAGATTTTTTATGGGCATCACTAATATCTTGACCGAAATAAGGTGGTTATGCTGGTATAGTTCATCATAACTTGAGAAGGATTTGTCCGATTGTGTTAAAAAAAAAACAAACAAATTATAAGGTAAATCAGCAAAAAAAACATTTGTAGCAGTTATTCCAAAATTTGTCGAGATAACAGCTTAACTGAAACGCAATATTTGGTAAGAAATCAAACATATGGAAGGTTAACCATGATTTACTATTAGTGAAGTTCCAAAACGAAAGGATTTGTTATATTGTATAGTAATATAAAATTAGTAAATTAATAGATTAAAATTACAATTTAATTAAATTTATAAAAAAAATTTATCAAACAAACATTTAATGCATTTCATTACGGTTGAAATTATATATTTTAGAGGTCACGTCTGTTTCGTCAAATATTTTCCAAATGTGACCACTGCTTAAGAGCTGTAGATATAGTTTGCAAAAATACAACAAATTTACTTGATTATATATGGAAAGTAAAGTATCAATTTAATTTGCTTTGCATTGAAAATGACATGCAGAAATATATATAAAATAGACTTAACAAAACAGATAGTTTTCATTGCTCATCTGAGAATCTTAAAATTTAATAGTTTTTGAACATAAACCTGATCTCTTTTGACACACAAAAAGCCTAAGCGAAACGCCTACACAATTTACAAAAAGGCGCAAACATGACAAAATACATGAACGTCTTTATATGGAGGTAAAGGTCCCTTAAGTGTTTTGGCTGGCTCGGCAGTTGTTTTTATAGTTATATGATGATTGCTAAAATTAATTTATTTATTTCCAAAATGAAAATACAAAAGCAAAAAACTCATGTTTTACTTGCAAAATGTGAAATTAGTTTAAAGAGAATTTATTGTTCAATGATTATTCTGCACAATGTGATACTGAACGGCATTATTTATACTAGTATAAATTGTTTTACTTACATGATAGTATTGCTATGGAATGTGCAGTACAGTTTGTTTTATAATTATAGTGCTGTTGACTCAAAAGTAGGTTACGTTAAAAAACAGCGACACCAAAAGTCCAAACCCGTGACATACATATGCTCAATTGGCATATTGTGCGCTCTAAAGGAACGAAATTCCTAAATAAAAACTTTAATCCCGATTTCTTTAAATAACAACTAGATAAGGAGCCCAGTGCCTTCAAAGTAATTCCTTAGGGATTTCAAATTCGAATGCGTTATGTATCATGTGTGGCATAGTCTTAACGTTAAAGTTCTCGCATCTAAAACTCAACAACGCAAGACAATAACAACATATAATTTTCCAAAGTCTTATCCTCTTCCACGCATTATCTAAAAAACATCTCAACCAGCAGACCCATGCATGTTAGATGCCAGAAAAGTAATAATAAGTTTATTTTTAGGTTGCCAATTTTTATATATTTTTTTCACATGAAATTATAAATTTTATATTAGAAACAATCTGGGAAATCAATACAAAGGGACAACTACGTCATCTAACGGAAAATTGTGCTTAAGGCGTAAACTTTGATTAATCATTCTTGTATATTAATGAAGAACATTACGTATATATGCAGACGAATTTGTCAGTTTAATCTATTTTGATGTTAGAATTTATTGTACACACATTTTTCTAAATATAAAACATCTCTATTGAGAAAGTTAAAATATACAATCTATTGTTATTTATCTTATCGCTTAGTTGAATATACTAAATATATAACCAAAAAATCTACAGGTGGCTTATTTGTCGTCAAATGTAAATGTATGCTATTAACCTATAATTATCTGACAAAGTGCTGTACATATTTATATGATTTTTTGGTTGTTAGTTATAGAGGAAACATAAATTTCTTTACGTGCAAATCGTGAGCTGCCACATATTTTCTGCTTTCGGAAAATGACAAAAACGCTTCATCATACTGTTGGCACCGGTTACAACAGCAAAAACATCGACCTGATAAAAGAAATATGTTTTTGTTGTTGAGGTCAAAAGCACTTAAATGTATTTGCCGATTTGTTGTTCTTTGTTGTTTTTCTCGTAAACTCTCTTTTATATATATTTTTAATGTGTGGAATGTGTTGCAAAAGCGCATGCTTACAAAATGAATACTGCATGTGCCATTGTGGTGAAATATGTATGTAATTGTGAGTTTATATTTTTTTTTAACATGTTTTCGAAATAAATGAAAGTTTTTCAAAAGTAACAACTTAGTGGTAGTGGTTGAGAGCGAGAGTCTCCCATATTGTAAAGGAATTTTTTTTAATTTTTTTTTTGTTTGTCACGTTTGGCTTAAAGTTGCTTGCACTATATAAGTGATAGTGCATTTCGTGTAGCATACTAATTTATGGCCATCACAGTGGGTTAAATAGTTTAAGTTTATTTAAGAGTCAGGGTATATTTTATATATTTTTTAAAGCTTAATTATCGCTAATGGTAATGGCAATTCTTGTACTGAGATTCGTTAAACGTTGGCGTAAGGAATTCTGAGACCTACATATATATAACTAAAAAGCTGCTCACAACGTTAGAAAGGCCTCTATCAGAATATGGTTGCATCATATAGGACCCACAATACCAAAAACTATTAAATCAGTTCAAGTACATTTTTTTCTTTTATATCGTAGAGGTTCACCCTAATAGAAGACTTTACTGAAAGACGCTTGTCTCTTATAAAACTTCCAACCATATTTATTTTAAAATTATTAGTTGGGAATATCACTTCAGAATTCCTATCTAGTGAACGTCCTTCTAAAAATTATCAAATTATAAAAAAACTAGTACAAGTTTTAATTTTTTATATATGAAAACTAGTCTATGCCCGCGACTTTGTCTGTGCAGTTATCGGCATGCCAACTCGAAGGTTTGGATTATGCGGATGATATTTATTTACTCTGGCACGAAATCTTTATCTTGCAAACTTAAGCTAAATATCATAAAATCAAAGAGAGAATAAATAATACAAACACAAGAACCATCATACTACAAGGCTAACAAATTGAAAAGGTTAATATTTGCTGCTATTTGGAAATTAATAACTAAAAGCGACGTAGAAATAGTCGCAAACAACAGGCTCAAAAGAGCAATAGAAGCATTGTGTGCAATCAGTATGGAGAAGCTCGTAAATATTCAAATACATTACGATCAACATTTTCAGTGTCAAGTATAATAATGTTAGGAATAATATGTATTGCATTCTGTCCCAAGATCATTAGCAGATTATTAGTAGATTATTACAAGAGAGTGGAATCCTTAAGGCTCAAGGAGCTATAGTCGACCTAAGAATTCCTTACGATGGCAATACGCCAAAAACTAGAACATTGCAATCTTACTTACATATAAAGGAGCAAAAACAACAGCAGCAAGCTAATTAAGATAGAAATGCATTACGAAATCCATATGCTTACAAAATTGGGTAATGGAGAAAAGTAAGTAATATATAATATCTGGCAATATCATTCTTACTATTGAATTTCTTTAAAACTCCAAAACCACTGTCCTCTTAAAGTCAAATATTTTGAAAGTTATTTGTCTGTGTTTGCTTTTTGTTGCCAGGGGCAATAACATACTTACTACACTGATGCAACAAAACAGCAACTACAAGTAATCATTGTATATCAAAAAGGACGAAATAATAATAATAATGAACTAAAAAACCTTAATAAAATAACAACACGAAGTGGCTTTTAAGAGATAAATGACCATAGAACAGAAGTTGCGTTCGCATACATACTACCAGCACAAATTTAATACATAGTAAAT
This sequence comes from Phyto melanocephala, assembly GCA_941918925.1. Classification (NCBI taxonomy): domain Eukaryota; kingdom Metazoa; phylum Arthropoda; class Insecta; order Diptera; family Rhinophoridae; genus Phyto; species Phyto melanocephala. The sequence continues at coordinate 115,419,637 of OW799234.1, forward strand.
TCAAGTGTTGGTCTGCTATCCTTTCTTCCGTTGTTTGGTTGGCACTATATTTAAGTTTTATCGTGAGCAAATTTGTGTATTTCAAATCATAAAGGACTTAAAAGAGAAATTTACTATTATACTACTAACAGCACGAAGCACATACAGATAAACATTTATGTATTCAGTTACACTTTGCTTTCAATGTATTGGTTTATTTGTAGTGCTTCCTTCTAGACCATGTTGTTGGACGACACCGAAATGGTGTATGTTTGCATATCGAAGGGAATTTTTTTTTTTTGTTTAATTTTATTGTTCTTTGTTATCATATATTTTATAGTAAACATATGTTGACGTTGATTGCTGATTTGTCGTTTATTAAAGTTCATTGAGATTTTCATCAATCAACCAAATATTAAATTACAAGAAGCTTTAAGATCTTTAACACATTTTTAAGGTCAAACAACCTTTAAATTTTTGCATTTAATTTAAAAAAGGGATTTGAGATTAGATATTTATGTTGGCGGTTGAAATATTAGAAAAGAAAAGCAAAGAAAAGAAAAGAAGAAAGTTAATATAAAGTTTAATTACGAAATTAATATAAACGTAATTACAATTTAATTAGATTTTATTTCAATTATCGGTATGATATTATTAGTTACTGCAAATTAATATTTTTAATGAAAGAATATAGCGAAAAATATTAATTAAATTAGTGTTAAATAATAATTAAAATTTATATAATTTTTAAAACATGATTTTAATTAGTTTAATTAGGTCTATAATTAATATCGGTGGCTTATTTTAATAGACTATTTATTGATTCATTTAAAACTGAAGACGCATAAATAAACTAACCCAAAAATAAAAAAACTTTATTTTTATATAAAGGGTTTTTCAATAAGAGCGCTATAAAAGTTTTTTAAATAAAACAAAAATAAAAGCTTAAATGTTTCGGCTCAATGTTTCCTTTTACTGTCCTTGTTTCTTTACTGTAAGTCTTAATTGTTATATGTTTTTGTTATAGAGAAATTTTTATTAAATAAAGTTTTTTAACAGATTTCCTTGAAAAAGTCAACAAATATTGACGAAACGTCGGGATAAATGTAATAAAATTGATTTTTATTTACATGAATAAATTTAGGCTGGACTAGCTTATATTTTAGGAAATATTTTTGATAAAGATTTTAATACTAGCCAAACATTCATATAAAACAAAAATGGTTTTGGCTATCAATGAAATTCTTTATTCCTGTGAAAGTACGTTCGATGCCATTATGTATGGAACTCGATTTCTTTTGCATGGCCACCACGGGAACGCTTGCAGAAGTCCAGACGCTGAACCCAATTTTCGACAGTTTTTAAGCATAAATCAGGCGATACTGCTGACTTCAAATTTAAGTTTCATATATTCAGCAAATGCAATAATGACTATAAAAATAAATAAAGTATAATTGTGTCCCTGTCTATAATTTTAAGGCTCAACTTGGATTATTAGTACCTTATTTCAGAATTCTAGGTTTATTGAAAAATTTAAAAAATACTTTTTGGTCGCCCATTATATTTTCAGTCTCACCACGGATCAATAGTCACTAATTTTAAAATTCTAGTTTCTCAAATGTAGAAAGAACAAAAAATATTAAGGATATGAAAAAAAACCTTTTTGGTCGCCCATAACATTTTCCGTCTGATCTCTGACTAAAAGTCTCTAATTTCTAAATTCTAGCCCTGCCGAGTATTATATACCCTTCTCAACGTGTATTCATGCAATAATAATCGTTTTTAAAGCGTGATTTTTGAAGAGCTATAGGAAAGTTTTAAAGAAAAAAACACATAAAATTCAGAAAAATGCATGAAATATTTATTTGAATTGATAGTCCATATAATTTAATGTTTGAAGATTATTTTATGCAAATGTTGACCGTGACTGCCCCTCAAATGGTCCATCCGCTTAGTCCAATTTTGGCATACTCTTTCTAACATTTCGGCCAGTATCTCATGAATAAATGCTTCAATGTTGTCTTCCAATGCGTCAATTGAAGCGGGCATGTATGTATAGACATGAGATTTAACATAGCCCCACAAAAAATAGTCTAAAGGCGTTAAATCGCACGATCTAGGCGGCCAATTGACCGGTCCCGAACGTGAAATAAAATGTTCACCGAACTCGCCTCTCAATAAGTCCATTGTTAAGCGTGCTGTGTGGCATGTGACACCGTCTTGTTGAAACCACATGTCATGCAAGTCAAGCTCTTGCATTTTGGGCAAAAGAAAGTTGGATATCATCTCACGGTAGCGCTCACCATTCACAGTTACGTTACGATTCGCGTCATCTTTGAAGAAGTACGGTCCAATGATGCCACCAGCCCATAAACCGCACCAAGCTGTGACTTTTTCTGTATGCATTGGTAGCTCTTGCAATGCTTCTGGCTGATCTTCACTCCAAAATCAAAAATTCTGCTTATCAACGTACCCAATGAACCAAAAATGAGTTTCGTCGCTGAACACAATTTTTCGATAAAAAGCGCGCGATGAACTTTTTTAACAAGCACGCATTTTCATAATAAAATTTAAAAATTTGCAAGCGTTGTTCGTTTGTAAGACGATTCATGGTCAAATTATAGACCAAGCTGAAGATGTTTGACAGTGAAACAAAACACGAAACGTGCGTCCGTCAGCTGTTTAAACCAGTGTTGCCAAAAAGATAATAGCTAAAAAATCACCATTTATCATCATTCATCTCATTAGCATGGAATACATACATATATTTTTCATTATCTTTATAATGACTTTATCCGCTTAAAAACATGAGTTTAGGTATGTATGTTTTTAAAAAAAAAAATAAAAAAAAAAATAAAAATTAAAAATTGTTGTCCAGGTAGTCTAGGTTTTTTCATCATATCTCAGTTGCTTATAGATCGATTTTCTGATTTTCCATACCCACCGGCTCCCGTTGGAACCTTACACGGGTCTTCAAAATGTCTAGGGGCTTCAAAAAGTTGATTTCAACATACACACGGACAGATGGATAGACTGCCAGACGAACAGTCCTGAATTGATTCCCCTATTCATAAGCTTTCAGAAAATATATAATTTATGGGGTAGAAAATGAAAATTGTAGAAATTTCACACGGAATAACAAACCTATATATGCCGTTACACTCACTGTGAAGGGTATAAAAATAGAGAGCACCTTTTAGGTGGAGCATATTATTATTAAACTCGGTTTGGATCAACACAATCTAATTTCAAAAATTTAGATTAATAAATGTCGAAAATACAAAAAGTGAAAAGATTTTATATGTGAAAGATTAAATTAAAAGAAACAAATTGTACCTTATTTAAATAAATACTACATTCCAGCAAAAATATAAATTGTCTAAAAGTAATTTTGTAAAGGGGGCAATTTACATAATCACCGGCAATTACGAATTTTTAATGAATAATATTGTTGACGATAACCCATTTAGAAGCAATAACTATCTTATTTTAATTCGCCAATGAAAGCAAAATTTAATTATTGGCCTTACGCTTATGCATTTTGCGCTGTTTTCTACCAACTTTTATTGCTTTAAATATTTTTTTTTTATTCTTTTTCTGGCATTGTATAAAAAAGTGGTGTCCTGACTCTTTAATTCAAACCACAAACGTTTAGGCTATAAAATGCTGCTGGCGTTCCATTGTCACACGTACGCAATAAGCAACTTTGCATGTCTTTTTATAATGGAATATTTTTCTCTTATTTTTTATCATTCAAAATGATTGTGAAAATAAATATCTACAACAAAATTTAAAAAATTAGTTGGAAAAACTACTTATAAAAAGAGTTATGCTGCAACTTAAGAAAGGATTCTGTACTGACATTCTTTTTATATAATTCGACAATTGAAAACTGCGTAAAAAGAACAAAATTTTATGCAATTTTTACGTTGGAAAGTAAGCTGAGCAATTGAATTTAAACGACGAGTCGAGGTTGACATCTGTTACACTATCGTGAACAACAGCAATGTAGAACGTAGAACGAATTGGGCGAGCATGCACAGTTGTTTTCACCTTTCCTACAGATCCACGATATCACGAAGTACACAAAGGCCCTTTTTCGTAACAAGCTTCAACAATTATAACGCGCTGCTCAATTGTGTACCTCTGCATAGTTAAATTTTCAAACACTGAAATAAAGAAACATCATATTAAGTTGGGCAAAAAAATATGACGTTAAGGTGTGATAATTAACATCGTGCATTATGGTAAAACCACCTTACTTTGATTAAATTTATATACAATGTTTGTTACCTTCAAATGTTATGGCTCTAATTATAGAAATGCTACATAATCCTTTCAATAGGAGCATAATACAAAAAACAAGTAAGAGCGTTATATTCGGCCGTGCCGAATCTTATATACCCTTCACAACGTGTATTCATGCAATAACAGTAGTTTGTATCACCATTCATCCCATATGAAATACGTACAAACATATAAAAAACATACATACATACATATATAAAAACATCCCATTGTAAAATTATAAATTTACGTATGTATGTTAAAAAAACAAAAATAAAAAAAAATATAAAAAAATTAAAAAAAAAATGAAAAAAAATAATAAAAATATAAATAATATATTAAATAAAAAATAAAAAAAAAATAAAAAAAAAATAATAAAAAAATTAAATTTGTGAAAAAAAATCGAGGTGGTCGTGGGTTTTTGCTCATATCTCAGTTGTTTACGTACCGATGTTTCTGATTTTCAATACCGATCTACTCCCGAATATTTCTGATATTTTAATACCTTACCCGGGTTGATTCAACACACACACGGACAGACGTACAGAAGGACAGACTGACAGAGCTTAATCGAGAGCTTTCAGAAAATATATACTTTATGGGGTCGGAAATGAAAATTGTAGAAATTTCACACGGAATGACAAACTTATATATACCCTTTTTCACTGTGTGAAGGGTATAAAAATAGCAAAGCATTAAGGAAATATTTAATATGTAATATAAATTGAAAATGTTTTCAAAATAAATTGTACAGTTACGTTGCTAATAGCACAACAAGGAAAGTTAAGTCAGTAAACAAACAAATAAAAGCGTAACTGCCATATGCATTAAAATTATCAAAGGCTTATTAAAGGTTTATAAATAAAATTTTCAATAGAAAACCAGTATAATATACATATTTGATATTTTTTATGCATACGACTGTAAGGGTACGTCGGATGCTTTGGTATTTGTACAAAAACGTTGATGATTGACAACGGTTTTCCTCTTCATCCAATGTTTATTGTGAAACCTTTTTGTATTCTCAGAAATGTATCATCAATTACATATCTTCGTTCTACCATGTCATAGAATCTATAATTTATTTATTATCCTTTAATTAAGTACAAATTTTGTTTTATATTTATTTTTACGTTTTTGCGTGCTAATAAATTTTATTAAGTGATTATAACCGTTTGTTTTTCTCTTCATCTCTTCACAAACATTCTTTTTAATTAGAAAAAAATGCAAAATGTTAAAAGAGCTAATAAAATATTTATAAAGCACAATCTCACAATCATTCATGAGATTTCCAAAATTTGTTGACATTTTGTAAGCATCAGTTGAGATAGATGTTTCAAAAGCTTCAAGGTTCTGCATAATTAAAAATGAAAATTTAAATTAATTTACTTAACAAATAAAATAAAATCCTTGGTTAAAAAAACATCTTTCTCAGCGAGAGTACCCTTTACGCTAACTTTGGAGCATTAATATGACATGTGGAAAAGTAAAAGTTTTGTAGATGGCAATACAATGTAAAAACATATAAAACTTTTTAAAGAGCAATTTAATTAAAAAATAATTCTCTTATTAATTGTTTTATTTTTCAAATTTTTAAATCTGTTTAGCTGGCAAATCTGTGTATTTTTCTTAGATAATTTATACATATTAATCATTTTCTCCTTCGTTTGACATGTCTTCTTTTGATTTGTTTGTATTTACATAGATTTCTGGTCAACGTGAATTTTTAGTTTTCTTTGTTAGTTTGGGAGTGTTAAGAAAGTGAAGTAATACAAATCAAAATAGAATAATTTTGTTTTTTGTTATTATAGAATTTGTCACTATTTGACTGAAAATCTTTTAGGTTCTGAATCGTTCATGGCATAATCTAAAAGTCCAACTTCTACACACTATGTTCTCTTGCCAAACAAAGTACATGTTAAAAAATAAAAGAAGTTATAGGATTTTGATAGAAACTTACCATGGTGCACTCTTTCATATACTTTAACTGAATTATTAACACACGGAAAAAAATTAATTTAATATTCGCAAATGATATACATTATACTAGGTATTTTATACAGAATGAAAGACAATCTAAATGTGTAAACAAACTTATTGATTTACCCAGCTCTGATACAAAGCTAGTTGAACTATATGGTTATAATATATGGACATAAAAATACTAAAGTTTTAAAACTACTTCAATTTGCCAATTAACTACCCAACAATGTCTCTATATTGCAATTGTCGCAATTTTTTACACGCAAAGAAAAAATATAGTTGTGGTAACCATAATCGAAGAGCAACATACTATGATCAAATTGTATGATTGTGGTTAAAACATACAATGGTTGCCAATTATCATTATTATGTTTAATTGAAGTATAATGCAATAACCATATATATGACTAATCTTTGCTTTTTTACGGCAAATTATTGTCTTGAGTTGCACATAATGATTTACTTACCTTTTTAATTGCAATTTTTATACCAATATTTTAAAAAAATTTTCTTGCTTATTTTCTCCAGTTTTTTTTTAATTTTTTTCAAAATTTTTTGTGTATTTTTTGACATCTCAAACTATTAAAATAATAAAAGTTTATTCAGCAAGAAAAGAACGGTCGATATAAAATTATTATTAAAGAAAGTCATACCTTGCTTGATTTGTAATCATACTGTTGTCTTACCCATTATTTAATGATTACACTGCTCTACAAAAAATAATTTTTTGTCTTCCCATTAATTAAAACTATGTGGACTCTATAGCTTCTGATACGCTGAACTCAAATCCGTTGTCGGTTTTTTTCAATCAGATCGGGATTTTTTTTTATGGGCGTGGCAAATTTTTTCCCCTAAATTAGTCAGGTACGGAGACATATTTCATCCTAACTCGAGAACCAGTCATCCGATTTTCAAAAACAAAACACCAAAAGATTTGTAACAAAATTGTATTTATTTCAGTGGAATAAAATTTTTCTCTATCTCTTATCGTTTTGGAATTATTCCAAAAATAATGGAGAAAAAAATTTCAATAAAATGAGTTCAGCGCATCAAAATCCATATAGTCCACATAGTTTTATTTAATGGAGGATTTTGCTGTTGAGCAGTATAAAAATTATTTTTAATACTTTTGAATATAATATTATTTTTGGCGGATTAGTTTTTTTTTAATAATACCATTTTGAAACGACAACCATATCACATTTTTTAGAGAAAATAAACTTTAATTATCTTTACAAAATATATGATGAAATAAAATAAAAATAACTATAACTTGCTTCCGACAACCAAATATTGTAATAGTGAATACAATGTACAAAATCAGTCTGGGTTCAACACAAGAACTCTAAGAAATCTTCGAGTATCAAAACGCACATTGGAAACTACAAAAAAAGCGTAGTGAGTACATGGATGGGTTCAGATAACATTTTTCCAGAACGTTTAAAGATAATAAACGCAATATCGCGGTTTAAATATGAATTAATGAAAAATATATTTTTGAAAATATTGAAACGCTTGTTTTGTAAGTTTTCAGTTTTTTTATAAATATTTCTCTTTTTTTATACCTTCACATGTAGTTCCAAGAGTATATATAGGTTTATCATTCCGTGTGAAATTTATACAATAATCACTTCTTACCTTATTAAGTATATATTTTCTGAAAGCCTTATGAAGAGGAGAGTCCATTGAACATGATCCGTATGTCCATCTGACCGTGTGAATGTTGAAATCAACTTTTTGAAGCCCTCCGACATTAGCAAGTCCCGTGTAAAATACCAAAATATCAGAAACATTCGGGAGCAAAACGGTATTGTAAATCAGCATAATTCGTCGACAACTTTATGAGATATGAATGATGTGGTCATAATACCTATGTACATGACGCTGAAGGGCATTATCAGATTCGGCACAGCCTAATATAGCGCTCTTACTTGTTTATATATACATTGTTATTATTATAATTTACAATTAGCAATCAAAATAAGTATTATACAATGTACATAATTTTACTTTTATTTCCAACTTGCCTTTACAATTCCTTAAGGCGCAGAGGCTATAAAGAAAATACTTTTAATAAGTAAAAGTAGAAAAGTAGAATTTAAATAAAAAAGGATTTCCCACGGAATTGGTATTCATAATTGGGGTCATAACTTTAATAAATATTCCTTTCGATATGGGTTATAAAAAAATTTTTTTCTATATCTACATGCCTTCATAATAAATACATTCTTCATTATATTTGACTAATTTCCGGCCTTAATTTTGTCTTTTGTCTTTCCTTTGTAATTTCCTAATTTTTTTTTTTTTGGAATTTGTGAAGGCCGGGAAAACCTTTTTTCTTTTGCTTCATAGATCAAACACATTGTAGAAATTTTAAAATATAATACTAAAAGAGAGGAAAAGAAGTAATAGCGCTATGAATTTAAGATATTCACCACCAATTTTGTGCAGTACTTTTGTATCATAAAATTTATTGTTTTGTTTACAACTCTAATCACTATGGAATATTCATTGTACTAAAATAAATATACATTAATTTTTATACCCTTCACACAGTGAAAAAGGGTATATATAGGTTTGTCATTCCGTGTGAAATTTCTACAATTTTCATTTCCGACCCCATAAAGTATATATTTTTTGAAAGCTTATGAATAGGGGAGTCGACTAAGCTCTGTCAGTCTGTCAGTCTGTCAGTCAGTCTGTCCGTCTGTCCTTGTGTATGTTGAAATCAACTTTTTAAAGCCCCCCGATATCGCATGGATCCGGGTGAGGTATTAAAATATCAGAATTATTCGGGAGTAGATCAATATTGAAAATCAGAAACATCGGTTCATAAACAACTGAGATATGAGCAAAAACCCACGACCACCTCGATTTTTTTTTCACAAAAACAACATTACAACAACAACATACATACATACAAACGTGTATACTGGTTAGAGAAAACGTGGCATCGAATCCCAGCTGAGCCAAAAAAAAATTTTTTTTATTGTTTTTATATTTTTTTTTTATTTTTTATTTAATATATTATTTATGTTTTTATTTTTTTTTATTATTTTTTTTTTTTGTTAATATTTATTATATATATTTTAATTATTTTTTTAAAATTTTTTTTTTTAAATTTTTTTTTTTAAATTTTTTTTTATTTTTTTTTTTAACATACATACGTAAATTTATAATTTTACAATGGAATGTTTTATATATGTATGTTTTTTATATGTATGTACGTATTTCATATGGGGAATGGTGATACAAAATACTGTTATTGCATGACTACACGTTGTGAAGGGTATATAAGATTCCGCATGGCCGAATATAGCGCTCTTACTTGTTTTGTTTAAGTTTTATTTGCCATTTTTTGATTTTTTTGATTTAAACGATGCAGATTTTGCTTTAGCGAGTTACGAATAAGGCTCCAGGGCTCAAATTGTAAAGAGTGGGCTATCTATCGGTTAAAATTTGAACCAGCGGTTATTTTGAATCTGGCAATACTTATGTCATTCTATTCTCTCACAAAATTTAGAGATAATCCGATTTACGCTTGAGAAATTTTGAATTGTATTGGAAATTTATTTCCAAAACAAAGACAATTGGTCGGAAAATGCACGAAAATTTCGTACAAAAAAATCATCTTTTCAGATGAAGCTCACTTTTATCTTGGTGTGCACGTTAGTAAGCAATATTGCCTAAATTAGGGGCTCAAAATATCCAAACGTGAGCGTACAGAAGCTAAAGATCTCATTACGAGTGACATCATTGGCCCATATTTCTTTAAAAATGTGGACGACGCAATCAATGCGGTCAATGGAGACACCTGTCGCACCATGACAATGGTATTAATGTAAACAGGATGGTGACTTGCCACACATCTCATGCCATAATCGATTTATTACGTATAACATTTGATTGACGTTTAATTAGCCGCAACGGTGATATCAATTGGCCGCTAAACAAGCTGCGTTTGACGCCGCTGAACTATATTATGTGGGGCGCCGTTAAAGACAAGTGTTACGCAGACAACTAAAGGCAATTGAGCATTTAAAAGCCAATATTTGTTAGCTATTGGTGAAATACAACCCCATACACTTGAAAATTAGTCCGGTCGAATAGGGTACTGTGAGGCCAGCCGGGGCAGCCATCTGAATAAAATAAGTGTGGTAAAATTTCAAACCATTTTTGTTTTATAGCATTTTTAAATTTAAACTTTTAAATGGCCCATCCTTGCAATGACAAAATGAATAAACCCTCACACCATTTTTTTGGTGGTGGGTATAAAAAATACACTTTAATTAAATATTTGAGTGGTTTCAATAAATAACTGCAATATTCCATTAACATTCGTTATTTCTACTTACTGACAATGAAATAAAAGGATCATTATGCTACATGACTACTGTTGATTGTATTCATTCAATCAATAAATATGTCTATCAATATTTTGCTAAAGGGTTCACTGGGGAAGGAGGCATTTACAATTTAAACAACGATACAGCAATTGTAAATGATTAAGTTTCAGTTGGAGAAGTTTGAGGGTGTGTGAAATTTGTTTTATTTGAAATTATGTAACTGATAGAAATTCTTTTTACCATTACAGTTATTTACTTGCAATTTATCTTTAAGGCGTTAATGTAGACACATTAGAACGTCTTAGTAACAATCTCGTTTATTTTATACTTTCACAGATAAAAAATAAGGTTTAAAATGAAGAAGAGTAGAAAGACGTAAAAAATACAGATATTGAAATTTGGACAGTGATAAATTAACGTTGTAGAAAATTTTAGTTGAAATGTAAAAACATTTTTTACAAGACACTTAAATTCTTTAACTGTCAATTAAATGAAAAACAAAAATAACAAATAAACCCTAGTAAAATAATTAAAACTTGATTTTATTAGTAGGTATATAAGAATGAATTTAAAAGCCATTTTCTTTTTTTATACAGCCGAATAACTCTATACTGTGAAGGAAGTAAAATAATATTAGAGGATCGTTAAAAGATTAAAATGAGAACAAGTAACAACAAACAGACCTGTAACGGTTTATATTTATCTTTGGAGAAAGCTCTTCTAGTTTAACCGTGAAATGGATTTAGAAATAAGGATAAACTTTAAAATTAAAGGTAGCTAAATTTAGTTATATTAAACACATATCGGTGGTCATAAGCAGAAAGGATCTTAGTCGTATTTTTACGAGATTTAGTTTTTTAGTGATTCCAAATTTAAGTGATTCCAATACATCTCGAGGCATAACTTTAAGGCAATAACATTAAAAATAACAGTTGAAATTTCACAAAAGAACTTTCATTTTGATATAACAGTTTCTATTATGTTTTGCCTTCTCCTGTAAAGTTACAATTGTTTGAGTTGCGGCCTTCTACTTGTGGCCAAAAATGTGTATGTTTACTTCCTTACAGTTAAAATTCAACCTGTTATGCTTTTATATTCACAAATTAATTTGTTAGATATCCTAAATACTAGCATAACCTAAGTTAGTTAACCTTTAACGGAATTAAACATTTTTTTTATATATACATATTAATTTATTTCAACTTATTTATTTTACTTATATTATTAACAGAGTTATGAGAATTAACATATAGTATTACAACAATTAACATCTGATTAAATAAATAAAGAAACTACTAATATCACAGTTTTAATGAAAAGTTGTTCATAAAAAACCAGGAGGCAAATAACGTGTCTTTTAAACATAGACCCTCAGTGGTTGTTCAGAAAACTCTTTTATTCCAAAATTTGACCTTCTGCATTTTTCATTAAAGGACAGCGTCAGTCAATGAATTAAACATTTTGAAATTAAAGTTTCTATATGGAAGATAAGTGGGATATTATACCCTGTTCAGACAAATATTTTTAATTGTTTCAATTTAGTGTTGATTGAGCTATTTAAATAAGTGTTCAGACATTCTCAATTTATCTTACTCCATTAGCATTTGATAGCTGTAAAATACGATGTATTTATACCAAATCAAATAATGCCTTCTCTTAAATTTTTTTCATACTCATAAAATTAATTTGTGATTATATTTATATATGTACTTATATGTATGTATTTGAATTTATTCAAACATTTTTTTAAAATTTTCTTCAAAAATTTTTCATTTTCTTAATTTTTATTTTTTTTTTATTTATTTGTTTGACATTAGAAATGCCACCTATAGAATTTTCTTCTCACTGAACATACTTCTCAAGAGTTGTATTTCGAGTTTTTAGACAATCGGTGAAACAATTAAGTATATATTGCTCAATTTAAAAGTAATTTTTAGTATGGTAAATTGAGCTCAATTAGGCCTTTAATTGCGATAATATTATAAATTGACAATTAAGGCGCCTGTGTGAACATAGTATTATTGTGTATTATTTTCAAATTTTTATTTTGAATAATTTTTTTGTATGCATTTTAGCAGCCGTTTGAGACCAGATTTCACAACGACGAATACACATTTTGTAAATACCTTGTTATTGATATTAAATTTATATCTTCGGTTAAAGGTTTATATAGGGTTATAGTGCATGCCCAGCCTGCAAAATTGTTCGACATCTGTTAGATGTCTGTAAGAAATGTCGGCAAACAATTAAGAATTCCATACGAATTCTGACAGACTTCTGACCGCCAAACATATGAAGTGGTTGACACGAATTCTAACAGAAATGTCGTGGGAAATTCTGAGTTTTTTACCGACGTGTCTGATAGAAATCTAACAGAAATCTGAAAGAAAAAGCAGGGGAAATTCTGATTTATTATACGACATTCGTATGGATTTCTGACAGATTTCTGAAAGTTTGTCTGATGTAATTCTAACCGATTAATCGTACAGATTTCTTAAAGAGATCTGAAATATTTAATAAAATAAAACTCAGTTTTTTGTAATATTTTTTTATTAATTTAATTTATTACTTAAATACATATATTTATATACATTGTTTATATGCTAGATATAATAGTTAAAACAATTCTATTAAATATTTTAAGCTAACTTGAAAATCCAAATACGCATCTTTTTTAACATTTTTCCGAAAAACCTGACGTGACACTTTTTTTATAAGTATTGTTTATTAATCACAAAACAATCACTTTCTATAATACTTTTAAACTTTTTTAACAAACCAATAAATTAAATTTTTTAATATCACCTATTTTGTTGAACTTTATGACTTAAATAAACAATTTGTAAAACAAACAAAATCAAGATTACAAAATTGGTAAAGGCAAAAAATTCCGTTTTAGTTTGTAAAGAAAACAAAAAACAAAAAATCCTAATCAAAAGGAATAAAAACAACTTAGATATTTCTGTACGAAATCAGTCAGATATCTATCAGACATGTCGGTAACCAAAAAAGAATAAAATCCCTTCGACATATTGGTACGAAATCAGTCAGAAATCTATCAGACGTGCCGTACATTAAATTTCCGTGACATGTCTTACAGAAATCTGTACGAAATATCCGTAAAAAAGTCAGATATTTGTAAGACTTGTCTGATTCAGACATTGTCGTCCTTTTGTGCAGACTGGGTGATTACACTAATTGCCTTCTCACAAATGTAATTAACATGCTGTTTTAATAAAAGTTTTCTATCAAGAATTACTACTAAATATTTGATTACGTCCTTCAATGGTATAAAAGTTCCCCTAAACCATAAATATCTAGTAGGAATGCGTTATTGCGATTTGTTTTAAAAAAAAATTATCTAGACTATCATTATGAAAATTTTAAATATTTTACAAGTTGTGCCTTATTTTTTATACCCACCACCGACAAAATTTAATATTTTTTGCTTGACAGTAATCGCTATGTAATAATCCCTTTATACTTAAATATGTATTACTTTCTTTTTATAACTTTGATTTGCTATTAATTTCTTTTCTTAAATATAGTCTTACAATGAAATATTAGGAATTACTACATTAGAACTGATACTACTGACTCTTTTAGTCAACAATGTTGAATTTTTATGGAATCAGAAGGGTATAATTTGGTACTCAGAGATACTTAAAAATATTAGCTTTGTGTGGGCATGTCCCCTAATATCCTAATATAATACATATATATAATTCTGTCGAATTTATGAGCTTTTAACTTTCATGAATAGTAAACTATGTGAGAAGTGGGCGTTAAAGAAGGCGTGCCAAAGTAGTTCCTACTGATAAAATCAACTTAAAAATTTCAATAGAGAGCCCTTTATCCTTCCAAAATCTTTGTCCATAGTGAAATTGTATAATTTTAGGATACAGCGTTATATAATAGATAGGAATTAAAAGGGCCATTTACCTTCATTTTCTGTTAGTTCAAAGGCCTTGACCAAAAAGCAATGTTTGCAAAATTTCAGCATCTCACATCTAAATTAGTCAGTTTTATTGCGTTTTTAATTTTATATATAGCGAAAAAGACACTGTGCTGTATAAATTTTCGTACATTTTGATCTATAACTCCTTTCGTAATGTATAGATTTAAGCAATTTTCAAGGAAAAATATTTTTTTTACTTAGAAAATATACATTCAAAATTTATTTATTTAGCCACAATTGCATTTTATTAGATGTTGGAAGGGCATGGGTTTTTTGATTTACTCTTTCATTGCGAGCTATAACTCTCTTTCTAATATACCGATTTAGCCCATTTTAATACGAAACAAACTTTGTGAATAAGAAATATTCTGGCAATATTTGAGATCCCTTACTTTTTCGTTTCGAGCTCTACCGTACTTCATCAGACAGACAGACAGACAGACAGACATAGCTAGATTGTCTTAAAATGATACAAGGACTTAGAAATATTTATGTACTTCATGGAGTCTAAAATGGATATTTCGAGGAGCTACTAATTCAAAATGAATGTACCTCCACCAGTTTTTTGGTAGATTTCGTCGTTGCTCTTACAAAGGTGGCTATATGTTTTTAAAAAGAGAGCCATAAAAAGTATTTTGTTTTCTCACTTTACTACATTGCAATAACACACATCTTTTGATTATTTTTAAACCAATAAATATATCCTTAAATGAATGCGTGAATAAATTTATGGCCAATAAATTTTCAAAATAAAGCAATAAAAAAAATTTCAAAGATTTGTCACATAAGTAGTTGATTAAGTGGCAGGGACGATTAATTATTAAAAATTATAAAAATTATCAAAGGCTTATGAAGGTTTTTATAAAACTTATTTTCTATGGAAATTTGAAATATGAACGTTTAGTAAAAAATTCGTTTTTAAAATAAATAAATAATGTATTTCACTATAAATTCAGAACTTGTCCCGAAAATTTAAAAATTTTATTTTTTTTAAATAAAACTTTTCTTAGTCAAAGCTCTCTTCTAAAATTTCTATTTTAGTTGAAAAATTTCTTGAATTCCAAGCAACCTTCCCAGTTTTCAGCAAAACCTGGTGCAATAGTCTTAGCATTAGCGTACAATTTGGCAACATTGGTGTATTTGTTGAAGTTGGAACTAGCAAACTCAAAGGTGCTGATACTGACCAACAAACCACCAGCAACATATTGTTGACCAATTAATACAAATAATTAAAACAACAAAGTTAATTAATATCTACATATATTTTACTACATCTAATTTTCCTTCTTTTTAATCAAATTGAAAAAGTTGTTTCACCTTTTTATTTCTGTCGTATGCAATAGAACAACAGATACTGTAAGTAAGGCATTGAATACAAATACTTTTTACTTTGTTAACAGTTGGTTTAGAATGCCTCATATATATTTCATCACTTATCTGTTAATACTGTTAATGAAATTTTGATTGACAATTATAAAAATAACAAACAACGTTTTACCAAAATAAAACCATGACCAACTTACAAGTTCATCTATTTTTAACAAATGACAAAAACTTTTTTTTTTTTTTTTGCTAACATTTCCTATATAAATATAAAAAAGTTTTAGCTTAAATAGGATATTCGAACCTTTATTTATAATTAAGTTAGGGGTATAAAGTGAAATTTAATAGCAGACATACAGTATTAGGAATGATGTTTACCGACAGTAATTAATGTCATGTATGTGTGCTACAGAACACTCAAGCAATAGTCTACATACTAAGAGCAAGAAAATTTTTTGGGCGCATTTTACGCTCAACATAGGCTTTATTAAAAATGGTTTAGTATTTAAAGATATTAAAATATTCTGCATCTAAATTTTTAAAAAGTTACCTTTTGGGGTAGTCAGATATCTAGTTGTTCTGATGTAGTGATTAGAGCGTGAAACTTTACCAAACCAAAAAACCCTGGTTCCAAATCCGGCAGAAAGAAAACAAATTTCATAGAAAATATATATATTAAGTATGTGTAAGGTAGAAAGTCTAAGTCAACTATCACTAACAATAACTAGTATTTAGTCTAGTATTAAACTATATACAATTGAACTAGTTTGACTCCTAAGACAACCTAATGTTAAAATCGATAACTTTTTATGTGAAAAAGGAACAGATATGTAACGAGTCTGAAGTTAAAGCAACTAGTATATTTCTAATCGCATTCTAGTTACTTTATCTTCAGGGAAACTACTACAAATAATTGTGTCTATCTTTAAGCTTTAAACAAAAAAATAAAGAAAAGTTTCTTCGCAAAATAACAAATATGTAACGAGTCTGAAGTTAAAAGCAACTAGTATATTTCTAATCGCATTCTAGTTACTTTATCTGCAGGGAAACTACTACAAATAATTGTGTCTATTTCTAAGCTTTAAACAAAAAAAAACTACGAAAAGTTTCTTCGCTAAATAACAACCAATATCAGTTTTTTTGAGGGTGTTATATTTTAGCACTTTAACATTATTTTTTTTATTCGGAAAACAAGCTAAATTTTGTATAACCCACACAATATAAAACAAAACTGTAAAGGATATACTTTCATATATTTTTAAATAATCGCTCACTTTAAAGAGAAGAAAAAGTCATTTTGTGTTTACCCAAATATTTTACCTAAAAATATTCATATGAAAAAACAAAACACCTTAAATGGCTAAATCGTATATAAGCGTTAAATATACGAAAAAATATGCTTTAAATCGCTTTTCAGTTTTAGTTTTTAGTTGTTAAACCAAACTGTAAATCTTTGTGTCACTTTATTGATGTTATTGTATTAACAACAGAGGTAATACCTATAACAAACAGCAATAAAAACTTCAGTGATAAGATAGACAATAGCAACAATAAAAGAGTCAAAATTTTATATCATTAATACTTAGACTTTCGTAAAATGTTCTAAAGATTATGTGTTATATTTCATTCTACTTCCAACGGCTATATTTTAGTGTAAATAAAAAAAGAATAAATACCTACAAAACATTACTCTCGCGAAAATCATTACTTTACCTAATTTCCTCTACAGTCTTGTTTTTGTGTTTAAAACAAAGTAAAAAATCAAATCACACAAAACGTGATTTTGAAACAAGAAACGGTAAGTCATAGCCAAAACACTAAGTACAATAGAACACATGCAAAAAATGTAAAATATATTAAACACCAGTGTTACTAAAATAATTATTTTTAGAACAGCTTCAAGAGAAACCAATTTCTTATAAGCGATTTTTTTACAACATGTGAACCTTATATTCATAACAAAATGTAAATTGTGCACTCAGTGAAAGTTTTTCTTTGGTTTAAGTCTACTATTAAAACATTGAAGCATGTCATGAATGTTGTATTTTATTTTATATGTTATATTTCATATTTAGTCTCATTCAGCTTTATTATAACCTTCACAGAGAGTATTAGGGCATATCGATGGCCACAAGTAGAAATGCCCTAACTCGTAATTTTTTACGAAATTGAGTTTTACAGTGATTTCAATACATTTCACACAAATTCAACTCGGTACAGAAATTAAACGGAATAGTATCAAAAAAATAATAGTTTTACAAAAGAAGTTACATTACGATAATACAATTTCTGTTACGGTTTTACTCTCTCCTATAAAATTACAATTATTTGAGTTAGGGCCTTTTTACTTGTGACCAATGACATGTAGGTTGTCCGTGTGAAATTACTTCAATATTCGTTTCAACCCTGTAAACCATATATATTTTTTTCTAATGCTTATGACAATGGAAGTCAGTTGTGTTTCCGTCTGTCAATTGTATGTTAAAATCAGCCCGCCGACATCGCTTAGATCCTTGTTTGGTATCAAAATATCATAAATATTTTAAGCAGATCACTATTGAAAATCAGAAAAATAGGTCCATAAAAAATTGAAATATATGAAGAAATAAACAATACCACTTCGTTTTTTTACAAAACATCCACACAAATGTGGTACACTGGTTAAAGCGAACCTACTTTCGAATCACCGCTAAGGCAAAAAAAAAAAATTTTTATTAATTATTTATTTATGAATTTATCTTATAACTTTACGTTGGGATGCTTTTTGGTAGATAATATGATTATAAACAATAATAAAATTTGTTTCATATAAGTGAAAAGGAAACTGTGTAAAAATTTAACCCCCATAATATTGGTATCAAGGCGAATTCATACTGGTGAAATTATCAGCCCAGCTGATTGTGAGACTTTATGTCAAAATTGGTTGAATTTGCCTTATTAATGCAGGGAAGGGAAATGTGATTTTAAATTCTGTATTAAATAATTAACTTACGTGTACTTTTTTGATAATAAATGTGATAAATTTATGTATATTTGTTGCTTTTGCGTCATTAATAATGTGTTTCAAACAATTATATCCTTTTTTTAATCAAATTTTATTATATTTAATATGTAAAAACAACTTTTCCATCCCTGATATACGAATTGGCCTTGACATAAAACATCCCATGAAAAGTTGCTTTGTTGTATCAATTCGCCGTTGCATATACCTTATGGATATGCCTTGATTGGTATCAAATGAAAGGGCTTGACCAGTAGAATACATTCAACTATCCTAGATGGGTTCCTAAACAAAATATTGGATAATGTTTTTTCTCAACTCTATTAATATGGGTATCAAGTGAAAGATCTTGACTAGAATACAGTTAAGTCCAAAGTGGCGTCGTAAATAACGATGACGATGTGGTCACTAAACCCATGTAAATGATGGTGAAGGGTATTAAGAAATTCGGTACGACCGAATATAGCATTATTGCTTCTTTAATTCCAGCGTTATTCTATTCATCACTTATTTTTGCAATTATGTACACTATTTTAATTTAACTAAATTGCTTGTAAGCCATTTTTCTGTTGCTCGTGTAGCTCTTTAATTAATATATACACTTATACTTATAAATATGTCACTAAATAATAGTATTTACGATTTTATGTAAACATACATAGTCGCATACATATGTGCACACTTTAAGATTAAAATTATATTATTTTTAATGAATAAGCCTTTCTTAACTTAAAAAATTTATAGATTTCACGACTTCATCTGCGTAGTTATCGGGATGAAAGGTAGCCCGTTCAGTCGATTTTGCATGATTAAGAAACAACGATCTTAACAAACAAACATCTAAACTTCCAAACATACAAACAAGTTATGTAAAGAATATTCGCATTCGCATTGGTGATATTCGCATTTACGTTCGCAAAATTTATGCGAATATTATTTTGCGAATGTCTACCAAAAAATATGTATAATACAAATAACATTAAGTAAATAAATTTTAATAATTTTTATTTCTTTATTCGTTTATTTAATTTATTTAAACTTATTCTGTTTAAAAATATTATTACCATTGTATCTCTTAACCATAATCATACAATTCAATCATAGTATGTTGCTCTTCGATTATGGTTACCACAACCATATTTTTTTCTGTGCGTGTGGGTTGTATGTGTTGATTTGAAATTTTCTCCTGGGCCGCCAACAAAGTGGCTACACAAATGATCCCTTTTTCCTATGCTTATGGGACAGCCGAGCTAAAGCTGAGCACTGGACAAAAATAGACTGGCCTTCTAGAGAGGCTTTGGTTCCCGGCAAACAAAATGTAATTAATATTCCACTAGTATCCAGAGACCGAATTATATTGCCTCCTTTGCATATGAAACTGGGGTTGATAAAACAGTTCGTAAAAGCTCTTAACAAAGATGGCAGTTCTTTCAAACACATTGTAAAAGTGTTTCGAAAATTGAATAGTGAGAAAATCAAAGGTGGTACTTTCGATGGCTCACAAGTCAGGAAGTTGATAGACGATAAAATTTTGATCAACCATATGCATGGGAAGAATTTGTTTAGGTAGTGAGAAATTTTCTGGGCAATAGAAAATGTGACGGCTACACGAAAAGAAAAAATATGGTTGTGGTAACCATAATCGAAGAGCAACATACTATGATTGAATTGTATGATTATCGTCAATACATATAATGGTTACCAGTTATCATTATTATGTTTAATTAAAGTATCATTCAATAATCATATATATGACTACAATTGAAATCGACAATTTTTGCTTTTTTACGGCAAATTATTGTCTTCTGCTTTAACATACACACTTTGATTGTACTTACCAATTTAATTGCAATTTGTTTACCAATATTTTTTTACATTTTCTCGTCAATGTTTAAATATTCTTTAATTTTTAAAAATTTTTGTTAATTTTTTTGACATCTCAAGCTTTTAAAATAATAAAAATGTATTCAGCAAGAAGAAGAAAAGTTGAAATTAAATTATTATTAAAAAAATTATACCTTGAATAATTTGTAATCATACTGTTGTCTCATCTATCATTTAACGATTATTTGTAATTTTAAATGCTTTTGAATATAATGTTATTTTTGTCAAAAAAATTTATTTTAAATCATACTATTTTTAAATGATAACCATTTTGAAATTTTTACAAAAAGTAAACATTAAATGATACAATTCAAACAAATGCTTGATTACCGTCGCAAAATATATGATGAAATGAAACAAAAATAACTATTACTTGTTTTCGACAACCAAATATTGTTATAGAAACTAAAATATGACCGTCGTGATCATGTCGTAACCATGCTTTTTCTTTGCGGGTACATTCAATACGTTGAACAGTTGCTGTTACACTTCCAGCGGCTTGGATGCAACATGAGTATTAAGCTTCACTATCCTCACAGCCATCTAGACTATTTTCCTGAAAATCTAGATGACCTAAGCGAGGAACAAGTAGAGCGCTTTCACCAGAATCAGGGGCACTGGAATGAACATAAGATGTCCGATTATTGTTGGAGCATTTAAAATAGTACTCATATAACATCTCACTCTAGAAAATTAAAAAGAAAAGGAAATTTTATTCAGAATAAAAATATTTAATAAATTTTTTAAACCTAAACTATGTGCATTTTCAATGAAAAATCCTGTCACTTTATAACTCCAAAACTAGAGCTGCTACATGAAAACGGCATATATATTTTCGCTAATATCGGCGACAAATATTCGCACACACAATCGCATTTGCGAATCCTTAGAAATTTATATTCGTTACATCACTAATACAAACATTCACATTTATTATATTATAGGATAGAATGGAATAGGTATAAAATGTAATAAAATGTTTTTTTGGCAGCGAATCTCTTTAAATAGTGTTGTAACCTTTTAAATTAACTAAATGTAAACATATATGAAGATAAATACTATACACATATTATTTTACTTTAAAATCCCTATGAAGTTGTTAGTTCTATGACTTTATTAATAATGGAAGTTGTAGTTTGTATGTTCGTAATAGACGTGTGTTGACACAGTTTTCACTTTGTTACTTTATTTTGTTTTTCTTTGTTTTTTTCTTGCTTTCTGTTAAGCAAAAACAAGCGTATAAAATAAGATATCTTATTTTATTTATTTTACCAGTTTATTGAATCCTGTTGTCATCGACAATTTAGTTTTTATTAAACAATAGGGCATAAGATGTGTACTCTCATAGAGGTTTTTTAAATGCCGACACTTCCATCGACACTTTTTATGTACTACCATTATTCAATTTGAGTGCATATTGCACTACATTATATGGGGAATGCAATACAACCCTTGTGTGTACCTAGAAATATAATATTATTCACAATTATAAAATTTATCAAGCCATTTTGATTGACGCAGTGAAAGGTTATTGCAAAAATGTGTTTTCCTCTTTTGAAATCATATGGCAGCACTCAAATGGCCTAGAAAGTTTCAATTCCGAAGCCAGATATGATATAATGAGCGGAAAAGATATTTAAAGACAAGTTAAAATAAACCTGGGTGAAAAAATATTTTTTTCGGCCCAAGAGACTTTTAAGTACTTAGTTCTAGTGACTGCTTTTCTTATTTCTTTATATTAATAAACATAATAAAATTTACAGTTGAGCATGTTGTTTTTTTTATGAAAATAATCCTACTAATATAATAAATGTAAATGTTTTTATGTTTGGATGTTTGTATGTTTGGATATTTGTTACTCAATCACGCAAAACCGGCTGAACGGAACTAAATGAAATTCAGCACATAGATATATAACAACCTAGATTAACACATAGGCTTCTTTTTATCACGTTGGCAAACTCATCATCACATATCCTAAACGGGTTGTTTGTGTTGTAAATATTTTTATTTTTGTTGTTAATACTAAGTCTACCTTTTATCCCGATAACTACGCTGACGAAGTCGCGGGCACAAGCTAGTAATTAGATAAATAAAGAAAAAATGAATCAGCCTTAGACATAAGCATTGGAGTTGAGAAATTGATCAGCTTTCAGCAACGATATCAGAAAAATCAATGTATACATAAACTATTTACTTCAGCACAAATTCTTCTTAATGGATCAAAGTTAGTTTAATCTATAAAATTGTATATATAACGGTTCATTACGAACATTGATACATATTTGACGTTGAAGATATGTAGAATCGATTTTATCTTGAACAAGAAAAGCCCACACACAGACAGACGATATTGGAAACTATTCTTTGGCTTTGTAACGTAAAGAGCGCAATGAGTGATAAACAACTTCGATATGACGGCAAGTTTATATTAGGATTTCAATTAAGCTTACATAGGCAGAATAGCAAAAATCGTTTTTGACCTGACTCGAATTTTTGAATTAACACATCATATTGGGAATCACAAATTACTGATCCATATTCAAGTAAAGGTTTTCCAAATGACGTGAATAAATTGTTTGTTACATTATCGTATTGTTTGTTTATTTATCGTCGTTATTTCATATGAGTTGAAATAAATTTTTGCATCAAATAGAGCTCGAAGATCTAAAACCGAGTTAACAACATATAACTTAGAGCCATTTACCCAGCATTTACACATGAAAGTAATTTCATGAAATTCGCAATACACTCACACTTCTTCACTAACACAGTCACATTAATTTTACTTTCCACTCAGATTTCAACGATTTTTTCAAGAAAGTAAATTTTGACGTTTTCATGAAAGTAAAGTGGCAAATGGTAAACACTGTTGCCTACTAAAAAAACTTGTACAAATTTACAGGATTGTGATGAAATAATAATTGTAAATATAACTTATTTTTGTGTAAATGAAAATATTTATAATATTTCTTCTTCAAATATACATCAAGAATAATATTAATGTAATTTTAAAACAAGAATTTTATTAAAAATTAACAAAAATTATTTTTTTTCAACTATTGCCTTTTAAATTTGTGTATGAAATATTCTTGGTAACTCTAAAGGTAATAAAAAAATGGAGGCAAATTAAACTCATCAATGTAAAATGTATAGCAATTATTGCGATTCTACGCTTTGACGACATTTTCAAAATAAAATTTCACTTTCCTGTGTAAACGCACAGGAAATTTACATGAAAGTGGACTATTTCAAAGAAATTTTTATTTATAATACGTATACAGAAATTTCATGAAATCACTTTCATGTGTAAATGCAGGGTTAGAAAGTAAACATTTAAAATCGGTGATCATCTGCAAAAAGTTACATATTTGCATTTTGTTAAATTCAATTCCAGTTTCAGTATTCCAGTTAAAGGAATTATTCAAATTAGTTTGAAGATAAAAACTAACCTCATCATTTTTATTCAATGAATAAACTATAACATAATCAGCAAACATAAAAATATTGCTGTATTTAATAGTCTTTGGAAGATTGTTTATAAATGATTAAAATAAGATCGTGCTGAGATGACTTTTTTGTCAAACTCCAGAAGTTACTTAATATACATATTTTTATAAACATTTTTTATAAAAAACATATTGCCTCCGATCCTTTAAATAGGAACAAATCCATTTAAAAAGGTTAATCGAAAATTCTTAGGTATTGGAGCTTAACTAACAATAAATCATGGTTAACCTTGTCAAAAGCTTTACTAACGTTTTTTTTTTTTTTTTGTTGAGCTTTTAAAAAGGATTATGGAATACCTCATACTAATGATACTTTATGTTCTTAACTATTACTTACCGTACTTATGTGCAAGAAATCTTAAAAGCTACACAGCTTTACATAGAATAAACTCTGGCGTATATTCCTTTTATGGACAATAAACAATACTTGTAACACACTTAACGAGAAAATAAACAACTTAAATGTTGAGCAAAACTTTAAGATAAATGTGCATTTAACCGTAACTTCTAATTCAAAGCAAAACAGAAGCCACTCTAAGTATTACATTTATTTACTTAGACTTTGTCATTTTACTCTTGGACGGGAAAAAGTAGACAGACAACATTACTATCACGCACACACATATAACACAAAGTTGAAGAGAACAAAACAATCAACCGTCTAAATCTTATATTCAATTTAACCAACCAACCATCCAAGTGAATTAAGTAGGAATACGTAATTTGTTAAACAATTTATGTAAAGTTTTCACATACACACATGTATACATTCTTGAATATTTGTTAGCGTATTAACATCTCAAAGCTTATTTATAAATCTGTAGTTGGGTAAAGATGTATATACGATAGTAATGTTAAAAGTACTTTCAGAATATACCGGACTACATAAATACAGCATTGATATATTTCATGATGTAATTACTTATGTGAAGTTTGACAATAGAAAATTTTGAAAAAATTTTGAAAAAAAGAGAAAATTTATGAAATGTTGACATTTTGACATTTGGAAAGGAACAGCTGATAATTAAATGTTCAATGGAAATACCTCTATTTAAGTATTCCTTCATTCTTTTTAATTATAAACCGCATGATGTTTACTAACTTATAATTTCTATTTAAATAAGCTTATTTCTGGCGTTGTAGACTGGGTGCTTTTAGCACTGTTTTTAGAGCAGTTTTTAAATTTGTGTGGCTGAAAATTGTCGAGTCAGTGGTCGGGGCGTTTTTTATTTATAGAACTTTTCTTTTTTCTTCGGTGACAACAAATACATAATTTAAAATATTTTTTTTAAAGAAATAATTTTCGTAAGGGTCAATTGAATAGACAATATTAAAAAATTGTACTCATTGTTTTGCTCATTATTGTTTTGAATCAGCAATCATTTTAAAAAATAATTATGAGGGGATTGTATATTTTATATTATTCATTATAATTTCCAATACTCATTTCTTGAGCAACATACATACATCTTAATTTTTTTTTACAAAATCTTTAAATCTTTAAATGATTGCCTAAATGCAAAATATTTTGTCGTAAATGATGCGCTTCAAAATGACAGCAACATCATACAAAATATTTTAAAAAATCATCACTAAGTAATGTTACAGCTGTTTCTTTTTATCTTATTTGCACAAGTTCTATGCAATTATTGGAAAGAAGTTCAGTTCCTTAGTTTACTCATGTAAAACATGATCTTCAATTACACGCTAATAGAAAAATCATTAGTACTTTCACCTAAACTAAATCACTTTGTTACCATTTGAAGCTCTGCAAAATCACTTGTTTTTCATGTTTTTTTTTTCTATGGGTTTAGTTAAAATTTTTGTTTCTATTGGTAACTAGTTATTTGTTAGCAAGGGTGATGAGTTTTTTGATAACTCATACAAAAATAAGTAGTTATTCGGTCAAAAAATAACTAGTTTGTTGATCTCTATTATTACGTGTAAACTAATTACCTAACTAATGATTCTGGTATATAACTTTGTCTACGAAAAATTATCTTACTTTATAGACAAGATAATGGGAACCATTTTTTAACTCTTTCCGGTGCGGTGGTATAAAAACTATACCACTTATTTAATTAATTTTCATACATACTGTATTCAATACTAAGTATAACCTAATTATCTACGTAGATTCAAGCATATATTTAACAAAAAAAAAGTACAAGTGTTTGTTGAAGGAAAAAATATTTACTTCTTTGTACTAAAATTGAGTACCATCAGTTAAAAGTGAGATAGGATTCCGATATCCTTCCAGTGAATTCCTCAAGGATAATTTTTTTAAATACATATCTTTAATTAAAAAAAGAAAATAAAAATCGGTTTTAATTTTGTCGATTTTTTTATTTTTTTATTTTTTTACTTATAATAAATCATATATTTATTTTATGGGCATTTTCTTGCTCTCAATTTTCAGCTCTTTAACTTAAAAATGTTTAGTATAAAATATTTTTTTTTTCTCATAATGTTTACCAACAACAATTAGTGTGTGCAATTTTTTTTTTTTAACTGTTCAAATTTACCTCGTATCGTAAAACTACTTACATTCATTATACATTAGCAGTATAAAAGCATATGTATGTGTATTACGGCTTAAATTCTTATTCATATAATTTGATTGTCTTATAGACTTAATGTTAGTCAGACAAATTTGTTAAATAATATGGTGTTAATCTGATTAGCAAAAAACTTTATGTTGCCATTGACTTAAGCTTTTACAAATTTATATTTTTCTATTTGTTAATAGTCATCGCCTTTATTTAATGAACAACTGTTGTTTACTCGTGATGTTGATACTAGAGTTTGCGATTCAGTTTTAGCCCTTTAAAAAACGATTTAAGTTTTTTAGTTTTTTTAATATGTGTACTGTTATTTAATATTTTTTTATTTATTATTTATGTATTTACTGTTAAGTTGATTTACAATAAATAAATATAAAGCGAGGACTAAAAAAAATTAAACGATCAATAAATCCTACTAAAAATTCTATATATATAAAAAATTGTTGCAAGTGCGTTGTGGCTTTTAACTCAAGAACGGGCTCACTTATCCGAACCAAATGTTTAGGCGCTGTTCCGGCTATATAGTAGATGGTTTATGTGAAGTTTGCTCAAAATTTGTCAAGCGGTTAACGGGTAAAAAAGGGTAAAATCAGTAACACAGTATCTCCGGACTTAAAAAAGATATCACAAAAATTCAGAAAGGATCAAAGAGCCTGTTAAAAATAATTGGATAGATGTCGGTACTTTTTGGAAATTTTGAGTTTTAAGGGGATAAAACGAGTAAAAACCGAATTTTGGTACTTTTTTGAACAGCATTTATCTTTGAGAGGGATAGCAATAGGAAAAAAGTTAAAACGTAGTTTTACTCTTCCTCAAACAATCTATAATAAATTTTTGTAATTTTTCGAAATTTTGGAATTTAGGAGGAAAAGGGCTAAAAACGGGTAAAATCGGTAATTTTGTATCTTTGGACCTAATACATGTAGATTTTTTATTATTTCACTTGTTAAGTAGCGAAACACATACCGGGCGGCTAGTTCTATATATAAAAATATTTATATATTCGTCTAATATTATAGTCTTACAAATGTTATCATTTAATGTTATTTTTAGCTTTTAAATTATTAAAAAAAAAATATTTATAACTAAAGTGTAAAAGGATTACATTAATTGTATTTTGAATGAGTTTTGCTAAGCTGTAATACACATTAAATAAAAAATTAAATATAATGTAAATGTCTCCGATCTTCTTATTTACATAAATAGTAGTTTTATTTTTTAGACTTGAGATTAATTTTTTATAAAAATAATTTGATGTCATTCTAATATTTTGCTACCACAATGGGTAAATAAAATTTGTTTTTAATTGTTTATACTTTTCCTGAAGAAGCTAGCGAAATATTGGAATGAAATAAAATCGTTTATATAAAACAATTATTTATGTAATTATAACACACATGGTACGATGTTAATGACATTCAAGAATTCATTGTTCAGTGTCTTTCACCTAGATGGACTTATAAAAATAAAAATTTAAATACAACCTTGCTTTTAATAATTCCAGCCAAAGGATGGATATTGAAACATGAACATGTTGAATAGAAAAATGTCATTTGATAGGTGAAGTAAAAATTCAACAAATTTGAAAATTAATACTATGATACACTAATTCAAATTTCATTGAATTGTAACATATAAAGGAATTTTAAATTACATACTTAGTAGTACCAATAAAGAGTGGTGATGATGAAATCATAGCTGGTTTCGAAAATGCATTTCACTCGGCTAATATCGGAAACAATTTTAAAAGAATATACCTTAAAATGATTGCAATTAAATTTAATTTAAATTAAATTATAAAATTAAATAACAGAATAAACGAACGTTATCCGAAATAAAAATGATTCACATTAAAATTTAATATATAGAAAAGTTCGAATAAAATATTAATATATTATTATATGAAATAATAATCTGAAACAAACTAATATCAATGGGCTTTTAACAAACATCTTCTTAAGAACATATAGAAAATTTTCAGTTTTAATAATCATAAAAGTAAAACCTTCAAGAAGTTTTGTTAGTATTAATTAAATTTTTTTTTTTATAAAAACAGTTCTAGTTATTTTGTATTCGTTCTTATCTATAGAGGCATTCGCGAAACAACACAAATAAACCTAAAGTGCTTTTCAATGCACCAAAACGCCAAGTTTTTGTCCTTGGTGCCAACCTAAGAAAAAGCACTGCCTTGGTGCTTTGAAAATTTTTCATTAGTGGTTTTAGTGCTTTTTTAACAAATTTTTAAATTTTTAATCTTGTTTGTAATAAAAATATGCAGGTAATATTTCTACAAGTGTATGTATACATTTTTGTCTAGTAACTCTCTTTTTAGTAACTTATTGCAAATCAGCGCACATCAAACAGGTAATCTCAGCGCGGGAGCTAATGGCAAATGAATGTCATTTTCTATAGAAGAAAAGTACATCTTTGTGAGCTGTTTTTACGCTGCCACCTTATAAATGATTTCACCATGGTTCGGACTAAAGAAAGTACAATTGTAGTAGTTATGTATTCGCCTTGTTTAATATTCGTTTAATAGCAAAAATCTTGTTATTTTCCAAAAAAGAACAAAGAGTAAAAAGAAGAATACAGAATCAAAGAATTTTACTAAAAACTACATTATAGAAATATTTATATAAATTGAAATTAAACCCAAAATTGAAAGGAAAAGTAAAGTGAGTAAGGAAAAAAGCAGAGTAAATAATTAAGAACATAAATCAAACGTTAAAAATGTATTTGTATTGTAATAACTACATTTTACCATCTAAGGCCTGTGCAGATATTTCGTCCAATAAAACATACACAAAATCAAAATATCATCTAAGAACGGTTTTATGGCCCAATTCAAATCCGAATGTTGAAGATCCATACGATTTGGAAGTATATTTTTTGTTCAAGAAAATAATAATGATTTCTGATTCATTTGTAAACTTGTAATAAACGAATGTTCTATAATTAAAACTCCTAAATATATATATGTGCATATTTAATTCTTAAATAAAACTACAATGTAAATTGTACTTTACTAGTTGTTTGGTTTCTCAATTAAATTAAAAAAAAAAACAACAGTAGCGCTTTTTTATGCTTTATTGGGCTTATAATTACGCTTTTTAACGTTTTTTTTATCTCAATGTGCTTTTTGCCCCAAAAAAGTTGGCATCACTGATCAATATATATGTACATATATAAATGTATATTAATGCAGTATTGTAGAATTTTACTACCGTATTTTTCGACAAGTAATAAATATAAGCGAGTTTATTTTCACTGCTGATCATCAGCTGTTCCCGTAATTTCCAATTGTCAAAGCTAAAAGAAAAAACTTATATATGAAAACATCAACTCCGAAATGTACTCGTCATGATTTTCACATTGTTTGCTTATTATTTGAGTTTAGGATTGTAATACAAACAAGTAAGAGTGCTATATTCGGCCGTGCCGAATCTTATATACCCTTCACAACGTGTAGTCATGCATTAACAGTAGTTTGTATTACCATTCATCCCATATGAAATACGTACATACATATAAAAAGCATACATATATAAAAACTTCCCATTGTAAAATTATAAATTTACGTATGTATGTTAAAAAAAAATTAAAACAAGTTTTTAAAAAAATTAAAAAAAAAATAATAAAAAAAATTAAAAAAAAAATTATAAAAATTTAAATAATATATAAAATAAAAAATAAAAAAATAAATTAAAAAAAAATTTTTTTGGCTCAGCTGGGATTCGATGCCACGTTTACTCTAACCAGTATACACGTTTGTATGTATGTATGTTGTTGTTGTAATGTTGTTTTTCTGAAAAAAACGAGGTGGTCGTGGTTTTTTTGTTCATATCTCAGTTGTTTGTATACCGATGTTTCTGATTTTCAATACTGATCTACTCCCAAATATTTCTGATATTTTAATACCTCACCCGAATCCAAGCGATGTCGGGGGGCTTCAAAAAGTTGATTTCAACATACACACGGACAGGCGTACAGAAGGACAGACTGCGTCGAAAAAAATAAACCAAAATGGTGAATAATATTAAACCTAAAATCTAGGCTTCTTTACTATCAATCAAAGTATTAAGAGCGAACTCCGAAAAAAAAAAATAAAACCAATCACGTTTATATGTTTGACCTTTTGCAAGCCCTAACTTATATAATGCTTACAATATACGACCATAATATACATATATCTCCTGTGAATGTAAACTAAATGAATTTATTTCTATATGCTGTTATTGGATTGAGTGTGAAGATGTATACTGTTTTATAAGTGTATTAATATCTTCCTTAAAAAATGATGACATTTCCAAAACTTTGTTAGTATGTGCTCTCTTTTATACACTCTAGACAGAAATAAAACTTTAGCCCCAAACATAGAAGAAAATCATTATGAAAAAATACAACATGATCCGGTAGCTATGTTGCAAGATAAACCTAATGCGGTATTTAGCAATGATTTTAATATATGTATGCATTTAAAAACATCCGCGTTAAAAAATGGTTTTAAACAAACATTTCTCAAATTTAAATCCTTGTAAGTACTACATGAGGATACTGCAATCAGATTTAGTATTCTAATGAATATTTTAATCCTGTGTCTATTTTGGGAAAAAAAACAAACAAAACAAAGTTGTGTTAATGTTATTCCACGTTATCTTACATCTACATCACTGTCCGTTAAAGAGATTACTATAGTACAAAAAGATACAAAAGTTGTAAAATATAAAAGTTCTTCACACGCCTACCAATTCATATTATGAAATTTATTTATTATAGTCTCATGATGTTAAACATTAACACAAATTGATTAAATATATGTATATTAAAGTAATAAAAATTATGTTCATCAGAAAAAACTTTCTTTTGCCTATACTTCTTCTTTATATTTTATATATTTTCGTTAACGTTAAATAAAACAAACGTGCTTAATCGCTAAGCTGAAATATAAATTTCTACATATGTATGTATTTACTTTCTTCACATATATACAAATAAAATATGAGACTTTATTTTCTTACTACCATACATGTGTATTTCACTCTGACATCCTTAAGGAAATCATAGTAACATGTCATATAAATCGCAAATTAGTTTAAATAGAATTGGACTGCCTTAGGCGTGTAAAATGAAACCACCTGCAAGGCCCCTGTAATTCATCTTGAGCCTGCTAAGTTTATTTGTAAATAAATATGCATGCGTTTGAATGAATTCTTTGGGGCATACAGTAAGCAAATATGCGTGTTCTCATACAGTATGTCACATAAAAAGCGGAAGAGATCCCTGAAATGAAATTATTTATGATGATTTTAATTTCATTTTATATAAATCAACTTAATCTCAATTCAGATCTGAACTACATATTTTATCCTGTACTACAATAATTGAACGGTTTTATAGATATTTTGGGATTTTCAAATATTATTTTGTTGCGATTTTTGGCTATTTAAATTTAGCATTTGAATTTAATTGTTTTGTATATAAAAAACAACGGTTCCTATATTTTTTCATAACGTTAACACCCACTAAATAATTCGCGTAGATACCTCATATTCCTTAAACTAGGGCTTAGTGTGTCTGCAAATATGGCATAAAATATTGTACAGCCTAGTAAAAAAAAACGCTTACGCTTTTTCTCTTGAACTAACACTTTGCCATTAAAATATTGTTAAACATATTTATCAATTCCTAATTTCAATATTTTTCTACACCAATTTTCAGAAAATTTTATAATAAAAAACTATAGTTTTAGAAAACCTAATAACTTAATGCCAAGCTTATATAAAAGCTTGTTTTAACTTTCAAAATTTCTAAATGCCAAGCCTAAATAAAAGCGGCAAGCTTGTTTTAACTTTCAAAATTTCCTATGACTATACGATTTCTATGACGCAAAACGAAATAGAGCGGCGAAAATGCTTTGCAATTGAAAAGTACAATTTTGGCAAAAACGTTACATATTAAATTTGGCTGCGGTACAAAAAGTGATGTTATTTAAAAAATTTTCAGGCAAATCTAGCGATTTTATCTCTAGTTTTATTCCTATTTATGGAGTTATATTAAACAATTTAATGCTAGGCGCACAACTACGACGAACGATGAATTTTTCGCTGCGAATACTCGTAGTCAAAAATTAAACACGTCGGTCGAAATCTGCTGTACGCGGCGTACTCTGCAATAGATTTATTTTTATTTCTTACGCCGGCTAACGACAAATAAATTGGTACAAGGTGACCATTTTTTTTTAAATTTAGTTTTACTTTTAAACTTTTTTAGAAAATAAATTTAGTTTTTACTTTAGTAATTATTTCATATTTTATTTTAAAATATTTAGGGCCGTATTCATAAAAAAATATTTTAGGTTTATTAAAGGCTTATTTGACAGATGTTGTAGAGAAATTTGTCAAATAAGCCTTCAATAAACCTAAAACATTTTTTATGAATACGGCCCTTAAAAAATATATAAACAAGTTAACTAAAAAAATGTTTTTATTTGGATTTTTGTAAATGTTTTCATTTTTTTAGTATTTTTTTAATATGGTAACACTATTAGCTGTTATACAAAAACAAAATTTTTATTCTTGTTTACTGCACGTACCCAGCACATTTTTACTATGAGTTTCACAAAAATATTTAGTTCTTTGATTATTTTTGTCTTTTCTTTGCACAAACAGTAAACAATTTTATCAAATATTTATTAAAGATGTTACTTTTTCGTCGTTATTGTGCTTCATACGAAGAATTTACACAACGAATTTTTACTGGTGTTGGGCGAAATTCGTCATTCGTCGCAATTGTGTGCCTAGCATAAGTGAACATTATTTTTCATTGCACAATGTTAAAGCTCTTGCTTAGGCTTGTCACTTTAGAGTTAACCTTTGGCACAACGCCGCTCGTGTTTAGGTTTGGCTATAACAAATTATGTACTCTGTATTGTTTCAGTACATATGAATTTAAGAATAACTTAATTCACAATCTTGTGCATTTGTTATTGCAAATATTTGCAATCTGTGTTATTCAATTTATTAATGTAGTTACTCTATATACTCTCCTTTTTTACAAATGAACCGATCCAAGTCATTGGGCAATAATGTGAATAGGTTTAATATTTTTAAATAATTGAAAGATAAAAATAGTTAAAATTATAAAACTTTATATCAATGGTCGTTGTTAAAGGTCTAAAGAGCTAATCTAAGTTCTTTTCATAAATAAAAACGTCAAAAACTAAATTCTGTTTGAAAACAATTTTAATGCATAGCAGTGTTGCTAACTCACAATACGAACTCGATAATAGATATTCGATAACCAGCAAAATTCAAATAATTCATATAAACACCCCGTTTATAAGGCAGATAGCTTAAATAGATGTTTTACATTTTAGTGCTGCCGTATAGGACCACTTTCTCCTTTAATATTAAACAGTTTTTTATTTTAAATATATCGTCTATATTTCTTGATCTTTTTTAATTGATAATATTTGATTTTTATTTAATTTTGAGATAAACTTTTTTGTTTTTTTATAAAATTATTTATTAGTAACCAATATTTCGCTACCAAACAATGGGTAGCTTTTTCAGGGTAAATATGTACAAATTATATTAAACAAAAAACAATACAAAAATATAAAAATAAATTATATTAAAAATTTTTAATATAATTTGTATACATATTTACCCTGAAGAAGCTACCCATTGTTTGGTAGCGAAATTATAATTACTACTAAATAATTTTTTATTAAAAAAAACAAAAAAGTTGATCTCAAGCTTAAAAAAAATCAAATATTATGTTTTTTATTTTATTTTTAATTTACGTATTAACTGTATTGTTTGCTCTTTCTATTCAATATTAACAGATCAATAGAATATCTTAGCTTAACAAACAAAAAAATTACAACGTTTTCTGATTTGCTCACATAAACTTTTGCAGATCAATACTTCTTTTCGTGAGCACGTATTATGTGAAACAAAAACTAACACACTGTCTATACGCAGAAACAATCTTATTGCAATTAATATAATTGCAATTTATACGTATTTACGTATAAACGAAGTAATGTAAAGGCCTGACATTTTTACATTAAAAGTTTAGATCAAATTTTTCAATAATTAACATCAAAAAATGTATTTCCAAATAAATTAGTGCTTTACCAGATTTGATGTTTTTATGGACTATTAAATAAGCGTCAAACTGTGAAAAGTACACATTTGACAAGAGAACATAGTTATTCAATAGATAACCGGCTCCACGAAAAGCCCCCCAATGAAATAACGCCCAGGAAACAATCCCCAATGAAGTAAACCCCAAAAAATTGGAAATAACACCCAAAAACAGTGAATGAAATAACATCCAAAAATAAATGAAATAAACCCCAAAGCGAAAACGAAACAACCCCCAATATTTGGGAGTTATTTCATATGAAATAAATCCCAATGATGAAAATGAAATAATCCCCAATGAAATAAACCCCATCAGCAACAAAAATGAAATTATGCCCAAAATTCATAAGAGTCAGATTCATTAAGGATTTCATGAAGTCAATATGGACCACAGGCGTCTTCTTCATAACAACTTCGAAAGTGTGCCAGCATTCATAATCAATTTTTTTTGGTGAAAGAACATACAAAGCTCGTTTAATAGTGACTACTTTTGGTTTTGTAAATGGACTAAGTCCAGTGCAGTTATTTGCCCTTATACGATGGAAGCTATTTCAGACCAGCCACCAACGAGCTATCCTATAACTTTACGAATGGTTTTAAAATCCAACTTATGGGAGACGTTATTATAGTTACAATATTGTAAAGAAGGCAGTAATTTTCTGTAATGGAGATATGAGAAAGTATGGACAAAGAATTGTTTAATATTTTCAATATATTTCTTTTTGAAACCCAACTACCAAAAAATTATTTTCATGTACATACATAAATAAACTTAATACATTATACGTAAGAAATGATAGTTAAAACAAAATGGTTGCTCATGAAATCAAGATGGAGAAAATATACGTTGCATGTACAAATGCTGCCAGTTGGTTACACTTTATTATGGACCTTCTCACTGCTTGGCAAAAGTGGAAGCAACAACCGATTACTTTTGGTTTAGGGAAAACAATATTTATTGCCGTCCGTAGACTAATTTCGTAGTCTGTCACGAAGGTCGCACCATCCAAATCCCGAACGTTATCATTTATGTATTTGAAAAGATATTGTAATATATTCACAGGCTAAAAGTTTTCTTGTAAAAGGCCTATTTTTATATAATTTATTTACAAACACCCCCAAAACCAAAATCTTTAAAAATGAAATAACCCCCGAATACAAAATGAAATATCACCCAAATTATACACGCTATGAAACAAGCCCCGAATTTTAAAAATTTGTTGGGTGTTATTTCATTGGAGATTATTTCATAATTTGAAAACCCCAAATGAGAAATGAAATAATTTCCAAAAAAAATGAAAGACGGCCCAAAAAAATTGGGAGTTATTTCATATGAAATAACACCCAAAAATGTATGAAAAAAATTTGGAGAATATTTCATTTCTCGTTTGGGCGTTATTTCATTGGGGGGCTTTTCGTGGAGCCAGATAACCAGCATCGAATCAATATATCTTAGGCCTACTTGTTAAATGCATTAGCTTATGTTTGACATATATTTTTTAAGAAACTAAAGTTCGTTGCAACAAAAATAAAATACAGATAAATTTTCAAGTAAAATAATACTATTATTGTATTGTTTTCATAAACAAAAATACTATAATTATCTTAAAGAAACAATTCTAAATAATAATGGCAAACTATCATTAAAACAGGAGACTATTTTCAGACAACTGGAATAATATAATACTTTAAAAAATTTAAATTTTTAAAATATTTCTCTTATTTTGTCACTCATTTTGCAATGTATAAGGACTTTTCAATGTATTTCAAGTTAATTTTATCAAAAATTATAATGACAGACTATCTTTAAAAAGGCCCATTTACAGACAAATGGAATAATACAATACTCTAGAAAATTTTAATTTTCGTCTTCATGTTTCTATTAAATATTATGTCACTTTCTGCACAATTTATTTAGTTTAGAAATATGTGTGTGCTTTTTCATGTATTGTTGCGGAGCAAAATCTGTCCTGTACGTTCGTTCTGTGTTCTCTATAAGCTGTGCGGCCAGAGGTTTACATCTATCTCCCATTCCAGACATGTTGTGTTGATCTATTTGGTTTTTTTTTTTTTTGTTATTTCGTTCTTCTCATGATTTTTTTTTATTGACTACTTTTCCGAGGCTAAGGTGAGCGAAGGAACGCACCAGAGAAGGGAAAAAGCCGAGCTTGTGCTAGTCGGAGATTCACCTTGGTGTAGCTGTACCAAACATGGAGCATGTAACAGTATTTGAAGTTAATATTAATAAAAATAAAATAATAATAATATATTTAATACTCTAAAAAAATTAAATTTTCGCCATTATGTTTCTTCTTATTTTGTCGCACACTGTACAACGATGATGTTTGGAAATAAGTGAGTGCTTTTTCACGTATTTCAAGTAAATGTACTTTTATAAAAGTAAAACTTAGCGCATCCTTTCACTTTTAATACGTTTTATATTTGTTTCCGACAATACCATTAACAATATCCCTCCTCTTCCGTTCGGTAACTTCTATACAAATATGACATGTCATAATTTATTGCTGTTCTCGTCAAAATATTGAATTTTAAATTTAAACAGTAATAAGAAGTTTTTCCTTATAATACAATTATTTGTAAAAACATTTCATCTTATTATTCATCTTCTAATACTGCTTCTTTCACTTTCCTTATTTTTCTCTCAACATGTGCTTTATCATGAAGGTCGCACATAGAGAGTTTGCTTAAATTAAATTAAATTAAATTAAATTGAAGTTAACATACCGAGATGATAAAACACAATATGAACAATATAAACGTTTCCATTTCATTAAAAAATTCAGACAAAATACTGTTCATACAAATCATGGTAAATATGTACACTCTTGATACTATCTTTATTATATGATTTAGCAGAAACATGAATAATATCAAACAACATATTTAATAAATATACAACAGAATTAATTGAAATATTCGTTGCGTATTATGTACTTCACAAACAAGGCATCCAATTGGAAACTTTATTACACTTCAAATTGAAATAGACATTTGACGTTGAGTTTATTAATGATAAAACGCAAAACAATTACGAATTGAAGAGTTTTGTAAAAGAAATATTTATAATGGCTTTAAAATATTATATAAATATTTAATCGTATTTAAGTGCAAAAATATAGTTTTTATTAAATTTAACTGCCTGTTTATCTAAATGCGAACGAAATTTTCATTCTTACAAATATATTGAAAACAAAAACTAAAACTAAAAATTTGTTTTTGTTTTCAACGTATTTGTACGAATGAAAATTTCGCTTGGGTTTTCTTTCGACATCGTTAAACGGGCTATAAATGAGAAGTATTTAAATCTAGGCATTTCAAACAATTTTTAATGTATCTATCTATATATATAAAAGTGAAACTCTGTGTGTGTGTGTGTGTGTGTGTGTGTGTGTGTGTGTGTGTGTGTGTGTGTGTGTGTGTGTGTGTGTGTGTGTGTTAGCTATAGACTCCGAAACTGTAAAACCGATCGGGCTCAAACTTTGGTAAGTTGTTGTACACATACCAGAGAGTGTTTATGGGTGAAAAAAAGTGGGCGGAGCCACGCCCATAAAAAATTAGTTATCATTTTAAGCTACTTGCACTTGACCGATTTTTCTGAAACTTTGCACACATATCGAGCTGTCATGACTAAATAATTTCGTGATAAGAAAAGTGGGCGGGGCCACGCCCCTAAAAAAGTTTTAATTTTGAGGTATTTCCACTGGACCGATTTTTCTGAAACTTTGCACACATATTGAGCTGTCATGGCTTTATAATTTCGTGATTGAAAAAGTAGGCGGGGCCACGCCCATAAAAAATTAGTTATCAGTTTTAGCTACTTGCACTGGACCGAATTTTCTGAAACTTTGCAAACATACTGAGCTGTTATGACTTTACACTTTCGTCATTAGAAAAGTGGGCAGTGCCACGCCCATTAAAAAAAGGTATCATTTTGAGGTACTTGCACTGGACCGATTTTTCTGAAACTTTGCACACACATTGAGTTGTCATGACTATATAGTTTCGTATTTAGAAAAGTGGGCAGTGCCACGCCCATAAAAAAAGGTATCATTTTGAGGTACTTACACTGGACCGATTTTTCTGAAACTTTGCACACTTATTGAGCTGTCATGACTATACAGTTTCGTAATTAGAAAAGTGGGCAGTGCCACGCTCATAAAAAAAAAGTAATAGTTTTTAGCCTTGCACTTGATATTCGATTAAAATTTAGAATGCGATTCAAATTCATTAAGGGGCGTAGCAACGCGCGCCGGGATTGGCTAGTATTATATATTACAAGGCAAGTCGACATTTTGCTATGTATACGACCGAATTAAAAAAAAATATAAATACCATTTGAAGGAAATTTTCCTGCAGATGGGCAAAATCTCAATTCTATAAAAATTAGTTCAATATTTTAGGATTTTTAGGGATCAAATGGACATTGCAAATTAGTCCTTCAGAGGCACTACAAACTATGTTGCATCTCGTTCCTATCAATTTTCACATAATGACCATACCTGTTAGCAGTGCAGTTTGCTTTAAGTCATATGGATATTGGAGATCGAGAACATATGGGAATGCAGGGATTTTATCTAGACTGCCCTCACTCGTGAACCGAACGTCTCATTATGTTTCTCTATCTTTAAGTCTCTATTGAGAAATATTCAACATTTTTGATGTGTTGTATAACTTTTGCCATCTACCTGAATTCAAAGCCCTTAATACCCTGTAAAAATTTAAAAATATATAAATTTTCATTTACATTATTTATTACTTTACGTAAACCTCCTATAGTTTCTAAAATATCAGATACTTGATATGTTTACATCCAAAATATTAAAATTAAATAGAAATATAAAAGGAGTTGTTCTTTAAAAATGCCAACATATTTTGTTTAACACTTTGCTTATCAAGTACTGATTATATTTAGTTACTTATCATGCGTGGTAATTGTTCACGCTTTATTACACTTAATGGAAATGTACTTATTTCCGCTTCCTTACCAGCAAAATGAAATATTTAATAAGTTTATTTAAATATAATTGTTATACGAGTGAACTAACTGTTGTTTGCATGATATAATGTTACACTTCAGTCAACAATATCGCTATTACTTAAAGGCATTTGGATTTTAGATTTCCTTAGCAAAACAACAAAACCATTTGTTTTCTTAATAAAGACGCTGAATTATAGTATAATAAAGCTATTAATTATTTAAATTTTTAAGTATGAAATCTTAAAGGTGTTTAGATTTATTTAACTTAATGATTTTACTACAAGTATTATATACCATGTCATGACGTTCTATTATATATTATATTTTGAGTATAGTATATTTTAAGTCACAAATTGTCGACTGGAAAATATTTAATATGGTTAAACAACATTTCTTTTAAGCATTCTGTTGATTTATTTACACACTTATGTATATGTGTGTTTAACCTTAGAGTGATGTTAAAATTTTACAAATACGTCAAACATATGTATGAAGTTTCGCATGTAAGTAGTTGTGTAGACCGACGTAAATATACTCTTAAATATTTAAGTTTAACAACTTATCAACGTTACGCCACATATACCCAGTGGTAAAAAGAAGTGACAAGAAGGCCTTATAGAGGGCTTTATTTAACCTTATTTATTATGCACAAGGACTTCATTACCAATAGCATGCTTATTTATTTTTTGCACGCGTTGGGATTAGACCAAGGGCTTTCACACTCTCTTCTATTAACGCGGCCTCTATAAGAACTTCTGATGAAGGCATCTTTTAACAACCCTTTATGCTTATGAAGTCCCGCTTAGTCATTCCGATTTTAAAGTTTTTGCTTTTTAAAATCCCACTGCCGTAGTCATAAAAATTAATTTAGGTTTATTAAAGGCTTATTTGACAAATTTCTGTACAATAACTGTCAAAAAAGGCCTTGAATAATCCTAGAAAAAAGTTTATGAATACGGCAGTTACTTTTCCCATAACACAACTGAATGAGTTCTTTTTTATTTATCAATGTTTCTTCTTTGCTTGTTTTTTTATATTATTTTTTTTACTTTAATTTATCTAGTTTTAATAACGGTTTCAATATTTTTTTGTTATTGCTTTTGTTATTTGCCAGCGTTGCCAATTTACCCCTTTTTAGGCTAAATTTAGCCTTTTTAAATTATTTGTAGCTAGAGAAAAATTTATTTAGCCATTAGTCCTTTTTTAGCCATTTTGTTAGCCTTTTTGGAGGTATTTTAAAAATATTTAAAAATGTCTTCTTAAAATATTAATAAATAATATATACATAAATAAATAAATAACAAATGTTTGCGTATGGTTTTGGTACATGTGTAAAGAATATCTGCTTGTGTTTTACCATGTATATATTATTTATATTAACCGGATGGGGTTAATGACTTACTTACAAAATGAATAAAAAATATTCCGAAAGGTTTGCAAATAGTGGACAAGTAATCAAAAATTTTAAGAACGTGTAAGCGAATGCAGAAATCCAGAAAAGATATTCTGCTAATATTTTAAATGCGAAATAAACGCTAAATTTTTTAATTGGAACAAAAAACTGTTGGAATACCAACTCTAATTTTGTGAATTCAGTGGCAACTCATACATTATGCAACTCTGTAATTTATCTTTTGATCTTTTCCCTTATTATTTATTTTACTCACTCGTAATTTACTCTTTGTTGAATAAAGTCATTGAAATACTGAATCGGTTCGTGTGTGTTTTATTTAACTGCGTAATTACAATTTCTACTGCGTATTTTTCAACAGGTTATGGGCCCAGGCTCCTTTAATTGCGCGTCGCAAAAGTTAACTCGGAAATAAAAAATAAAAGACACTGTGTGTGTAATTAAGAGTGATAGAAATATAAAGTGAAACTGTGTGAAATATAAAAAGAAAATTTAATAATGAATTTTTTGCAAATTGATAAATTGGATGATTCCAATTATGTGACCTGGTGCATTCAAATGAGAAGTTTATTGGTGCATTCAGATTTGTGGTCGGTTACTTGCGGAAGGGAGCAGAAGCCCGCATCCACAAGTGTTGAAGCTGCAACATTTGATAGCCGAAGTGAGAAA
Organism: Phyto melanocephala; assembly: GCA_941918925.1. NCBI lineage: Eukaryota > Metazoa > Arthropoda > Insecta > Diptera > Rhinophoridae > Phyto > Phyto melanocephala. Next base: position 115,461,700 of record OW799234.1, read on the forward strand.
GCATTGGCATCAATTTTACTTTGTGTAAAACCCATCATCTTAAAAAAAGGTCCGGCAAGAAAAATAATGTTATTTAAGAAATTGCTATATATGAAGATGGCCGATGGTAATAAAATAACAAATCATGTAAATGAATTTGTGGATACAGTAGAAAGACTGGCAGAAGTAGGTATTGCCTTGCCTGATGAGATGCTGGTAATTTTAGTACTGTCCAGTTTGCCTAAAAGTTATGAAAACTTTGTAGTGGCGATTGAGGCGAGAGACAGTCTACCCTTATTTAGTTTTCTAAAAGTTAAGTTATTAGAAGAAGGTGCAAGACAAAGCGAGAAAGAAAACACGGAAAACAGCACCAATGAAGCAGAAACACTCATGCAGACAAAAATGGACAAAAAATATCACAAAAAGAACAACTTCAATCGGTTTCAAAATAGCAAAAGCAATGGACAAAATAACAGAAAGTGTTATAATTGTGGGCAGCCGGGACATTTTGCAGCAAAGTGTAAGCAAAAAAGAAAAGATGAAAATAATTCTTGTTTTATGACGCAGTTACTTACAATGAACAACAATGCGCACATTGATAATTGGTGCGTCGACAGCGGCGCCACTAGCCATTTCTGCTGTGTGCGAGAATTATTTGCGTCGTACGAAGAACATGTAGAAAAAATTGTGTTACCGAATAATATGTGTGCAAAAGCAATCGGTCGCGGAGATGTTAATATTCGTGGTACAAAAGTAACATTAAACAAGTAACAGTGCTATATTCGGCCGTGCCGAATCTTATATACCCTTCACAACGTGTAGTCATGCAATAACAATTGTTTGTATCACCATTCATCTCATATAAAATACGTGCATACGTACACGTTAGAATAAATGTGGCATCGAATCCCAGCTGAGCCAAAAAAATTTTATTTTATTTTATTTAATATATTATTTATATTTTATTATTTTTTTTAAATTTTTTTTAAATTTTTTTAAAAAATTTTTTTAGAAAAATTTTAAAAAAATTTTTTAAATTTTTTAAAAAAATTTTTTTTTGTAGTTTTTTTTATTATTTTTTTCTTATTTTTAATATTTTTTTTTTGTAATTTTTTTTTGTTTGGTATGTTTTTTACATGTATGTATGTATGCATGTTGTTGTTGTAATTGTGAAAAAAAACGAGGTGGTCGTGGTTTTTTGCTCATATCTCAGAAAGTTATGGGGCGATTGTGCTGAATTTCAATAGCGATTCATTCCTGGATATTTCCAAGAGATTGATACCATATAGAGATCTGAGGAACATATAGTTGCTTCTAAAAGTTGATTTCAACCAACACACGGACAGACGGACAGACGGATAGACGGACAGACGGACAGACGGTCAGGGCTTAATCGACTCCTCTATTCATAAGCTTTCAGAAAATATATACTTTATGGGGTCGGAAATGAAAATTGTAGAAATTACAAACGGAATGACAAAGCTATATATACCCTTGTGCACCACAGGTGAAGGGTATAAAAATGTATTGCATGTAAAAGAAATTCCTAATAATTTTATTTCGGTAAGCAAAGCAACTAGAGCGGGAATGTGTGTGATTTTTAAAGACAATGTTGTGAAAATAATAGACAAAGACAAGAAGTGTATTTTGCGTGCGTTTGAAAAAAATGGATTGTTTATTTATGAAAACGAGCAAAGCAAATCAAATAAATGTAACAGTGTAACAAAAGTTAATGAACAGGCAGTACAATGGCATAATAGATTTGGACATGTGAACTTTAACTGTTTAAAGAAAATGATTAATGAGAACAAGATACGAGGTATTAAAATGAAAAATATGCCAAGTTCTATAGAATGTGTTACATGTGCAAAAAGTAAAATTTGTGAAAAACCTTTCAAAATGTCGGAAAATCGTTCTAAAGATCTATTGCAAATCATTCACAGTGACGTGTGCGGTCCGGTTAATAAAACTTCTTTCGGCGGTTCGGTTTATTTTGTAACTTTTATAGATGATTTCTCAAGATATATCGCAGTATATTTTTTGAAATCAAAGGACAAAGTATTTAAAGCATTCCAAGATTATAAAAGTGAAGTCGAAAAACAAACCGGCAAAAAGATAAAGTTTTTAAGATCGGATAACGGCGGCGAATATGTGAACAAAGACTTTGAGAACTTTTTACGTGTACACGGTATAAAAAGACAGTTAACAGTGCCACATACGCCCCAACAAAACGGTGTCGCGGAGAGCCAGAGCAATGCTAATTCATTCTGGTTTAAGTGAATATTTTTGGGCTGAAGCGGTAAGAACTGCAGTGTATATTCGAAATCGTACAACAACGAGAATTATACGTGATAAAACACCATTTGAAATGTGGAACGGATATAAACCAGCCGTAGGTCATATGAAAATATTTGGGGCCAAGGCGATTGCGCTTGATAAAACATTCTCAAGAAAATTCTCGTCAAAAGGTTCCGAATATATCATGATCGGATATAGTGAAGAAAGTAAAGCATATAGATTATACAGTCCTACTACTCGTAAAGTAATTGTCGCAAGAGACGTGATATTTTTTGAGGGGACATTTAATAATTTCGAATCTAGTGATGGTAATGATGCTGTACTTAGATTTTATCCCAATTCTAATAATGAACAATCTATGGTCGAAGAAACCGTAGAATGTGAAGGAGAAATACTTTCCGAAAACCAGATACCAGTTACAGAACAACCAGAAAGCGATGCAGAAGGCACTATTCAAGAAGGAGTAATAAGCAACCCAGAAGTCAAAATTGGACCAGGTAGACCCAAAATAATTCGCGATGGCTCAAGAGGACGTCCTAGAAAGGTATTTAATGAACTGCATGCTATGGGTAAGTGTCAAATTAAAACCCCAGAAAATATTGATGATGCTTTAAATGGTCCATATGCTGAGGAATGGTTAAAGTCAATGAAAATAGAATATGACTCCCTTATAGAGAATAATACATGGGAACTCACTAATTTACCTCAGGGCCAAGTAGCGATAGGGTGCAAGTGGGTATACGCTATAAAAAGAGACAAAGATGGTGGTATTCGAAAATTAAAATCACGACTTGTAGCAAAAGGGTGCAGCCAACGTTATGGTGTCAACTATTATGAAACTTTCTCTCCAGTAGTGCGTTACGCTAATATAAGATTAGTTATTGCTTTAGCGGTTGAACATAACATTTATCTTCATCAAATGGATGTGGCTTCTGCATACCTTAATGGTGATTTGCATGAAACAGTTTTCATGAAGCAACCACAATGTTTTGAAAACAGAAAACATCCTGATAAAGTATTAAAGCTTAAAAAGTCACTTTATGGTTTGAAGCAAAGTGGACGTGAGTGGAATTGCAAATTAAACAAAGTTCTGAAGAAACTTGGTTTTAGTCCCTGTGTAAGCGATCCATGTATTTACACAAAGAAAGAAAACGATGTCTACAGTATAATAGTTGTGTACGTGGATGACTTAATCGTCGGAAGTTCATCTTTATCTAGCCTTGATAAATTAAAGAAATCTATAGCAGCCGAATTTGAAGTCGTAGATGCTGGTGAGCTGTCATTTTTTCTCGGGATGGAGTTTAGTCGAGAAGATAAACTTGGTGCAATTACAATATCCCAAAAACAGTATATTTTGGATGTACTTGAAAAATATGGTATGCTTGATTGTAAGGATGTCGCTACACCATTAGAGCCAAGATATCAAGTGAACTGCAACAGTGATAAATGTAGAAAAGTAGATCCAACTAAATATCAGTCGGCTATAGGTATCTTAATGTATTTGGCGTTATCTACTAGACCAGATATCATGTTATCAGTGTCAAAATTGGCGCAAAGGAATTGTGACCCACACTCTGAACATGAAGCAGCATATAAGCACATATTTAGGTACTTGAAAAAGACAGCTGATTATAAACTACATTATAAGAAAACTGGGAAACCCATCGAATGTTATGTAGATGCAGATTGGGCTGGAGATGCCAGTGACAGAAAGTCATTTTCTGGCTACGTTTTTCAAGCAGCAGATTGCGTTTTTGCTTGGAGCTCAAGGAAACAGAATATGGTGTCACTCAGTAGCACGGAGGCTGAATATGTCGCGATATCATCAGCAGCAACGGAGGTTGTTTATGTCAAAAAACTTTTAGCCGAATTAAAGTTTCCACAAAATGGCCCAATGACAATCTACAATGATAACCAAAGCGCACAGTGTTTAGTAAGAAACCCAACTTATCACGCTAGAAGTAAGCATATTGATATTAAATACCATCATGTCCGGGATATGTATTCCAAAGGCGAAGTTAATATCAGTTATATGCCAACAGATGATATGATGTCCGATATTCTTACTAAAAATCTATTTAAAATGAAACATGATAAATTTACGCAATGTATGGGTTTACATTAGAATAATTTTAGCTAATAATATATTGAATTTAAAATTGTGTTGAGAAGGAGTGTTGGAATACCAACTATAATTTTGTGAATTCAGTGGCAACTCATACATTATGCAACTCTGTAATTTATCTTTTGATCTTTTCCCTTATTATTTATTTTACTCACTCGTAATTTACTCTTTGTTGAATAAAGTCATTGAAATACTGAATCGGTTCGTGTGTGTTTTATTTAACTGCGTAATTACAATTTCTACTGCGTATTTTTCAACAAAAACATCTTCACGTAATTTGGAGCATTTCTGACACAAATCCTTTACCTTTCAAACCGATTAATATGAAAACTTAGCTGCAGGAGTCATGATTGTGTACATATGCTTTTAGCAGTACATAGTTTAATTTCTACAATAAATCATTAGTTAAGAGTCTCAGCTTAAAATATTAAATTAGGAAGTAAAATTCATAATCACAACCGCATTTTAAGCTTTAGCTAAATATAAATTATAATTAACTGACCATTGTATTTTAGACTAAAATTCAGTATTTATTTGAAGTTGTCTTTTAAACAACTTTCCTTTGTATTTTTACTGGATTTTCATTTTAAAATAATTTAACGTAATACTTTTTTGAATAGACAGTCTAAGTGAACGTAAAAAACTTTACGTTCTTTTAACTAAAACTTAGGGTTTTGATAAAATCTCCTTTGAAATTCTTATCCTTTTATTTCCTTTTTAATCCTTTTTTATTTTTTTTTTTGCATGGCCCTTTTGGTAACCAAGATTTGGCAACACTGCTTGGAGTACAAAAATGAGAAAAAATACGTACGAGAATGTACTTATATCTTTATTCCATTCTTAAAGAAGGGGAATTAGAATATCTATCAGGACTTTTAAAATAAAGTTCACAGGCCTTCTAAAAGAATTTTAAGTGCAGGCAGGATTTAATGAGACTGAAAATCTTAAAAAATGTGTAAATTCGCCGACCAGAAGGCCTGAAATATAAAGACCTGTTGATTTTTACCTCTTTTCCAGCGTGTATACTTATACTTGTGTATATATATACATACACGCAAAGAAAAAATATGGTTGTGGTAACCATAATCGAAGAGCAACATACTATGATTGAATTGTATGATTATGTTTAAAATAATAATGGTTACTAGTTATCATTATTATGTTTAATTTAATCATCATTCAATAATCATATATATGATTACAATTGAAATCGTCAATCTTTGGTTTTTACGGCAAATTATTGTCTTTTGCTGTAACATACACATACATTGTACTTACCAATTTAATTGCAATTTTTTTACCAATATTTTTTTACATTTTCACGTTTATTTTTAAATTTTCTTTAATTTTTCAAAATTTTTGTTCATATTTTTGACATCTCAAACTTTTAAAATAATAAAAATTTATTCAGCAAGAAGAAGAACAATTGAAATCAAATTATTATTAAAAAAAAATCATAGCTTGATTATTTTGTAATCATACTGTTGTCTCACTTATTATTTAATGATTATTTTTAATTTTTAATGATTTTGAATATAATGTTATTTTTGTCGGATTATTTTTTTTAAATCATACTATTTTTAAATGATAAACATTTTGAAATTTTTACGAAAAGTAAACATTAAATGATACAATTCAAACAAATGCTTGATTATCGTGACAAAATATATGATAAAATGATACAAAAATAACTATTAATTGTTTTCTACAACCAAATATTGTTTTAGAAAAAATAATATGACCGTCGTGATCATGTCGTAACCATGGTTTTTCTTTGCGTGTATGTATGTTTATGTGCAGGTAAGTATATTATATTGCATATTTTATTACATGTACGCTGACTAACTGTGCATTCCAATGTGAATTTAATTTCTTCATATTCCCATTCGACTATATTTTTTTATAATATGTTTACGTATGTATGTTTGTATGTGTGTATAGTTAAACGAACTAACAACCTTCAAATGTTCTCTTTATGTATAAAATAAGCAACACATAATACATCAAACAACAACAATAAAAGAAAATAGTCCGGGATAAGTGTACAATTGATATCTCACACAGCTATCTAAACAGGGTATGTCTTTCTTTACAGGAAATCAAAACGGAATTTTTTTTAACATCTTAAGCTATTGTGTTTCTTGTTTAATTGGGCTGAATTATTTTAGAAATATACTTACTAATATGTTTGATATGTCTCTTTCTCTCTATATATTAGTGTTTAGGTGACTTATATTAGTGTCTACTTTAAATTAACTCGATACCGATAAAATTTTATAAAAATTAGCATTGAAGAAATTACAAGTTATTCACTAAGCACATTGAGAAGGCTAGTATGCTCATTGTGGTATCATTAAAGATGAAAATTGTCTTAATAAATTTAGTTTTTAATAATTATCTAAATCGCTCCATTTTATAATCTAATTTTTTAAAGAAACCGTTGCTTAAGTACATAATTCAGTATTTTTTATACAGGGCTAACAATAACATAAAAAGTGATGTGAATCTTCTACTCTTAGTTTTAGATTAACTTCTGCATACGCTCCTATATTTGTTTTATTTAAGCAGGGATTCAGGAAGGGTGTGGATGGTGTTTAAATATATTTCTATCTATTTTCTTTATAGCTATTTAGCACATCTCTTATGTAGAAAATAACAAAAATAAGTTTTTCTAAATGACAATAAATGGTCAACTCTTTCTTATTACTTAAGCGACGTTTCCGCAAGTTAAAAGGTTTGAAAATAGAAATATCGCGGGTACATTTTTAATGTTCCATTATGCCTTAAAAAATTAATCTAATCCAATGGCATCCAATTGCTGTCAGAAATCGATTTAAAACCAAGAAATAGTTGACTTATTGAATTGAATTTCGAAATTTCGTATTTATATTTGAATCAAAATTATTAGTCCATTAGACTAAACTAAAACATTTAAATATTTGACTTTGGATCACAAAAAAAATAACTTTTATAAAGGGTGTTTTTTTAAGCCCGATAGAACTTGAAATTGTAAAAAATAACACAAAAAATTAAATTGTAATCAAATTTTTTTTTTTTATTCGAAAGATCAATACGTGACATTAACATTTGAAAATGATTTCGGGCATATGGGCACCGCGGCTGTTCTTGACGAAGCGCATTCTGGACGTCCAATTTTATCGCAAAATTGTGTTCAGCGATGAGGCGCATTTTTGGCTTAACGGGTTTGTTAATAAGCAAAATTGCCGCATATGGAGCGAGACCAATCCACAAGAGACCCTTCAGACTCCATTACATCCAGAAAAATGAACCGTTTGGTGCGGTTTTCACGCTGGTGGCATCATCGGACCTTATTTCTTCAAAAATGAGGCCGGAGCTCGCATTACGGTCAATGGAGATCGTTACCGCACCAGGATCAATGATTTTTTGTTTGAAAATATGGATGGCATTGATCCGGAGGAGATGTGGTTTCAACAGGATGGCGCTACGTGCCATACGGCGAACGCAACCATCGACTTATTGAAATCAAAATTTGGCGATAAGTTGATTTCGAGAAATGGACCTGTCAATTGGCCTCCAAGGTCGTGCGATTTGACACCTCTCGATTATTTCCTGTGGGGCTACGTGAAGTCACTGGTTTATGCTGATAAACCAGCAACAATTGACGCCTTGGAGGCCAGCATTGTTCGTGTTATTCGTGACATACGGCCAGCAGTGCTCGAAAAAGTGGCCCAAAATTGGACGTCCAGAATGCGCTTCGTCAAGAACAGCCGCGGTGCCCATATGCCCGAAATCATTTTCAAATGTTAATGTCACGTATTGATCTTTCGAATAAAAAAAAATTTTTGATTACAATTTAATTTTTTGTGTTATTTTTTACAGTTTCAAGTTCTATCGGGTTTAAAAAAACACCCTTTACTTTGCACTACTTTTTATATACTCGTAGACCTTTTTCGATAACACTATTATTAGAGAGTTGTTATTTCAGAAACAGTTTGACCATCTCCATCTGTGGACACCTTTTTTGTGCTCTTCAATTCTCTTTTCTCAAGAGTCGAATATCTCTTGACTGGTGTTAAGTTGTATCAGACAATTTTGAGATTGGTGCCACTTAAGAGCACCTTTTACTTCTCATGATGGCAAATCGTGAGAAAAAATATGAGGACACATTGTAATGTAAAGGAAGAAGCCTTTTTTGCAAACATTTTTTGATGTATATTTCAGTATTTATAGAGCCCACTATAACAAATGACTTGCTTTTCTTGCCGCAAATACATAAAGATTGTCATCCAAGAAATTTTTAGGAAATTTTTTCTAATTTGGATCGTAAAGAAAAAAAAAGAAAACGCACGGTGCATTGACTTAAAAATTGTCCGAACACAAATTTTAAAAAGCACTAAAAATAGCGCTAAAAGCAACTAATTGACAACGCTAACCGCTACCTACGACTGCAAAACAAATATCTAACTGGTCCGAGAAATAAAGACGAATCAATGACCATTGTTAACACAGTATCTTTAGTCAATTTGAAAGGCGGTACGAGTTTAATTTTGTGGCTTGGAGCTAAAAGGGCCAATGTTCTTTTGAGTAATTTATTGCATTAGAGTTGTTTTCTTGCTCTATTTCATTATGGCAAAACAGCTAAAGTCATACTTAACCCAGAACAGCTTCATAAATAAAATGCTGGCCAATGTCACTATGAAAGCATCTATAAAAGTTAAAGTTCAATTCCAATTTTCTCAAAAGTAAATATTTTGACATTGGCCCTTTTAGCTCCTAGCCACAGATATAGTGGATATCATACTTTTAATACAACACAGTTTGTAGTTATCTTTCTTTAACAAAACTGTATCAGGTAGGGTATTCAAACCTCTATTGTTTAATCTAACAAAAAAGTGAAACCATGCACATTCAGATTTTAAGTGAAAATAGTTAGTTTTTTATTTTAATATTTAAAAATTTTAAATTTTTGTAAATTTTTTTTTCTAATTTTAATAAATCCTTTCACGCTTTAAGTTTAGGTTTTGAATTTTAAACTTAATGGCTTTCAGTAAAGACATATGAAATATGTAATCCATTGAGCAAAAATAATTCAGTATTATATATATTTTTTATATAAAAGAATTTTTCGAATAAAAAATTTGTATTACACATATATAATCTAATTTTAAATTTATTTATTAAATAAAACGATTCAAAATTTTTTTTGGGGGCGGTTAGGCAGTCCTGTTCAAGTAGTGGAAAAATCTAAAAAAAAATACCAAAATGAATAAATATTAATTTCATTAACTGGGCCAATAATAAATATGCAATGAAGCGTATAAGTATTTTCTTTAATAATTAATATAAATCATACGCACTGCGTATTAAACATAAACCTTCAAAACCACAGTAAAAATTTTTGAAATTTTAATATTTATTTTTTATATCCTTTATATATAAAATTAAAAAAAATTATGGAACAGATTTAAAAAAACAATTTTATCGGAAAACTACAATTAAAAATATTGATCGGGAAGGGAATAATTTTTTGTTTATTAATAAAACTCATACATAAAATAATTCATATAAATAATTTTTAAGCACTATAATATAACTACAATAAAATAAAGTTAAATTTAAACTTTTTGACATTTTGCTTTCCAATCAGCTGTTGCGGATAGGTTACCTTTTTAAATATGCTTTAGTTTTTTATGTATGTATTGAAAATAAAAAGTTTTTATCAGAAAAAATAAATAAATACATATCCAGCAGAAAACTTTCGCAGTAGTTCATAGTAAATTACTTTTTCATAACTTCCAAATCCATAGTGCAAGCGAATGTCTTCTTAAATGCAATATTTTGTCATAATTGATGTGCTTCAAGAGACCTGCAAATTCATGCAAAATATCTTAAACAATTCATGTAATAAACAAACATTATTAACTCATAAAACATTAGTTTCTTTTCACCTAATATTTATGTGTTCTATGCACTTACATGTTTCACCATAGCCAAACTACTTCATCATGAGCTGAACACCTGCAGTCACTAGTTCTTTTGCATGTCTTTTTTGGTGAGTATAAATAACTTATTAGAATGTGGGTACTCGCACGTTTGTAGGATCATTTTATTTTTTATACTTTTAACGACAACAGAGGAAGAGACTAACAATTTATATTACTCAAATTGTTTTTTTATTTATTTATTTTTTAGGTTTTTGGACAATGTTTGTCGAACTAATTACAGTATTACATGACCTACACATTTATAGCATTTATAAATGTATTATCAAAAACAAACACACCAATAAACATTATTCTTAGTCTTTCATTAAATAAACGTTAACTAACAAAAATATAAATTTATTCATTTACTAATTTTTTATTTAATCATTCCCCCCTGTTAACAATGAATTTTTAAAATGACACTAAAGCTTTATTAAATGTAGTTTCAATTTTTTTTATTGACATTTTTTTAAAATAATCATTTCCGTTTTCCCACTTCATTTGTCGAAATAAACATTTCAAATTTAGAAAAAACTTTTATAAAGTGGTCAGAATTCTATAATAAATGAAAATAATTTACATAATTTTAACTATAATACTGTGAAGGTTTTGGATTAAAAAAAAAATCTTATATACCCTTCACAACGTGGCGAATTCGCCTTGTTTTCTTATATGTAATTTGACGTCATCTTTTTTGTTCGAAAAACTCTCAACTTGTATCCATTTAATTTTTTTCCAAACAAAATTTAAACTACTAAAACGGCTTATATGTGACGAAATAGACGTAACTATTAAAATTTATTAAATTATCTCCTTGTAAATAAAAGTTTATTTAATTAAAAATTTTCTTCATTTAATCAAATCGCAAACATATTGTTATATGTTTTGACAATACATATGTATTTGGTTTAGAAAAATCACGTAGTTATAAAGAATTATCATTTACCAAAAATGATGGTATCATTTGCCAAATGTGAACGTAGCTTTACTTGTACATATGTATATTTCATAGCGTAGCCTATATTTTTTTAAACTAATTTTCGATAATTAGTAGCGCTGCAGAAAACTATCAGACAAAAAATTTCTTCCCAAACAAATTCCCGACAAATTATTGTTCGTTTATTGAGATAACGTTAAGTTGACATATGTACATACATAGGTTAATGCATAAAAAAATTTAAAATAATTTTTTATCAAATACATAAATCTCAAAAACCTAAATTTTGGAAAAAAGATCTTCATCTTATTTGATTTAAAAATCAACAAAATTAAACAAAAATCTCCATTCAGGCATCGCTGATGCAAACCCTATATGAAAATGAAACTCATGAACAAAATTCAAAATAATGTAATAGCACATTCCAATAATACAATCCAAGCGATAGCTTTGAATGGACGTATAGCGTAAATTTGTTTTTCTTACAATAACAAAACTCATATAAAATTTTTATTCAAAGCGGTCGTTCGTATTGTAAAAGCAGCACATATGTACATACTGTGAGCGTCAAAATAAAGTGTACAAAAACTTTTTCTACAATAACGTATTTTTTTTAGTCTTTTAAGATATGACTAAATTTATCATTCTAGGGTTTTTAATATTAGTATACTAATCTCTAATTAGCTATAAAAAGACATTGAGAAATTTCTTACAAATACATAAATGATGGAGCAAAAACAAATTCGAACGCATATTTTACGCGTCAAAATAAAGTGTACATGTTGCATGTGCATCATTTCAGCGGTGTGCTACTGTAAAAGAATACCGTTATATTTGGTTGTTTACTTTATTTTAGCATTCTACTGAAACGTTTTTATTGTTTTATGTAAATTAATTGTGATCGGCAGAGTAAGATCTCCTCGTGTAAAGTAAATTTTTATTTTTTTGGAATGGGTAAACAAACTTCTATGTAGTGATATTAGAGAATTAGTAATAAAAATTCGAAATAAAGGAAAAACTTTTAGAGAAATTGGCTCTATTATAAACAGAAGCCACAATACTGCAAAAAAAAAATAGTTGATAAAAACGAAAAATACGGCCAAACAGAAAATCGTCCAGGATCGTGCCGGCGAAAACTTTTAAAGGAGGCTGAAATAAGATCTATAGTGCGCGATGTAAAAAAGAATCCTTTCAAAAGTGCCGTTAAAATATCAGAGGAAGTTTCGGCAACATCAGAAACTACCGTAAGTGCCAGTACAATACGACGAGCATTACACGTAAACGGGTAACATGGTCGATTCCCACGAAAGAAACCACTAATATCACCAGCTAATTAAAAAAGACGCTTAGAATACGCCAAAAAGTATGAAAATAAAGATATTTCATTCTGGAATAATGTGCTTTTTAGTGATGAAAGTAAATTTGAGGTGTTTGGCCAGAAAAAACCAGTTAAAGTATGGAGAAAAAAAACAATGAATATGCTGACCAAAATTTAATAACTACGGTTAAGCATGGAGGAGGTTCGGTGATTGTGTGGAGATATATGGCGGCATGGTTGGGAATTTGGTTTTTATAGAAGGTACAATGAATAAGATGGACTACCTGAACATTTTGCAAAACAACGTGCCGGTCAGTGTGGAGAAATTGGGGTTGGAAGGATCTTGGATTTTTCAACAGGACAACGACCCCAAACATACATCCCATATAGTAAACGAATGACTCCTGTACCGCTCTCCCAAAACATTGGATCATCCTCCACAATCACCGGACTTAAATCCAATTGAACATTTGTGGGAGCATTTGGACCGCCAAGTCCGAAAAAGGACAATTAGGATATAAGGATATGCTGAAATCCATTATAATGGAGGAATGGCAGAAAATTTCATCCGATATAACTAAAAAATTAGTAGAATCGATGTCCAGAAGACTAAATGCCGTAATTAAGGCAAAAGGAAAATCAACTAAATACTAAATCGACTTTATTTTCATTTTAAAACAGTTTGTACACTTTTTTTTGACGCGTAAATAATGAATTATTTTTTATTTTTGTTGTAAAACTTTTGTTGTTGTTAATATTTTTGCTGTTTTGTTTAGAATAAGGTAGAGAACTAAATACTGATTTAAAAGTACCTAAATGTAAAACTTTATCATAAATGAAAATACTGAAATAAAAACAATATTTTAAAAAATATTTGTGTACACTTTTTTTTGACGCTCACAGTATATTACTTCAAGTACAGAGTTTTCCAATCAAAAGAAAGACTTCTAACTAGCTATGAAAAGATTTTGAAAATTTTTTTTAATCCAGCTACAGTTTCATATACCAATATGCTACACGAAGGCCTAGTTTGTGTGTTAAAAACTTAAAAGAACAACTTGAAATTGTAGTAGCAGTATTAAATAAATTTTTGTTCTTTTAACTGTAGTTTTTAAGTTTTCTAAAAATATTCGTTTAAAATTTTCTCGAAAAGGTTGACAAACCAGATAACGACTTCTGTTCTTTACCTTTTTCAGCTCTTTTTCTTAATCTCTTACACAAAGGAATTAATGTAATGGACCTTAGTAAGCTGCACAACGACTGCCTGTTCTCCTCTTAATTAATTTTGTTACCTTAATCTAAATTTTAGAGAACATAATTAGGTATGTGTTAGTTAAAAATTTAGTCTATCACACTTATAAATTACGATTCGTTTAAAAATGAAAAGTTTTTATCATTTACTTATACTTATACATATACCTATACATATCTTTTCAAATGCTAATCAAAATATTAAATCAAGTTTAATAAGCCTCTTTAATTACTCGCTTCAAACTTTTATGTTAATGCTCAAAAAAATTTATTCGTCGAATAATTTATTTAGAAAATTCGAATTTCGCAAATAACTAGGTAGATATTATGGAACCACTTAGTGACATTGAATTCGAAGATTGTTGACAAAAAAAATTAGTAACTGGGTGGCACTTGATTCTAGGCGTCTTTCAGGAATCTACAGTTGTTTGTAAATTTAATTCCATTTAAACTTACGTACCTACTTATATTATGCCTAAATAAAGCAAAACATTTTTGTACTTAAAAAGTTTTAATTCATTTTTTTTCTTGCCTTCCATGTTTTGACTTACAAAACTCAACTTTGTAAACCATGTAAATTTTAAATTATAACATACTAGTTTGAAAAATGAAAATCATAGCTTATTTTAATTTACTGTTAATCTCTCATTTCGCCTTCTTCATCATCATCGTCAACACCCTTTATATACAAGACATTGTTACAACGTATTAGAACTTCACCCAAGTTACCTAAAAATTAAGTAAATAATATGATAACGTATTTACTAATAATTTATAAGAGCCCCGAAAAACTTACCAGTCACTTGGCCATCAATGTGTTCTTCTGTATTTGCTAGTTGCATGTTCATGTAGCCATCGACGGACACTAGATAACCTTTATATTCATGACCCCACTTCAGCTTAATTATTACCGCCTTCCCTGTGAGACCATTAAGAAATGGTTTGGGATTAATTGGCATAGCAGCAGACATCTTTATTTAATATATTTTATTAGTTTAACACAAAAAAAAATTTACGTTTATTTAAAATTTTATATGGTAAACAAATTTAAAGAAAATTACACGCTCCGCTAACCAGTGAACCAAGCCGATGCTATTTGGTCGGCGGCGGCGGCGTGGGAAATATTGTTCGGCGGCGGCGGCGTTTACAATAAGGATTCGGCGGCGGCTTATATATCGGCTTGAAACAATTTTACAAATTTATTGTTTTTTGCTACTAAGTCTGCGTTTAGACTAAAAAAGTTTTCTTGCAGAAATGTTCTTTTTTTCTTCTTTAAACTTGCTTTTACACACAAAAATTTTTATTACACCATTTTTAATTTTTTATACATGAAGTTACTTCAAATTTAAAATTATGAATGACAAAATAAAGCAAATTTCACTTCTTGTACATGCAAGTAAAATTGATTTTTATTTCTCTATTAATCTTTCGCATACAATTAGAAATATAAAAATTTTCTGAAAGAAAACTTGTTCATTGTTAACGCAAACTAAATGTATTATATTTTATATAAATGCACGTCATATCGCACAAATATGTAATATATATGTTCAATAAAGATATATGAATATATATAATATATATAATATATATAATATATAATATACAAATATATATAATAACATAAAAAGTTCAATAAAAATTAGTTTTGATTTGTTTAGAATATACTATATTCCGATTTTATTTACGAATTTTTTATAAGGAATAATTTTTAAGGCAGCAAAAATGTCTACATATTTTGTATTTATAGTTGGTGAATTATGTGAAAATTGTCGTGTATAAATAACTGTTTTTTCACTGTGGAGACATTTAGTCGACATCTTTTTTGTGTGATACAGGAACCAGCCATTGAGAATGCTACTTCAGAAGAAGCTGATGTTGCAGGAATACCAAAAAGGGTATTAGCCAATATTGCAATTCTGGGAAAAGCCTAAAATCAAAAGGAATAAGTTTAAAATGAGCTAAAAAATAACAGTAGGCGTGGCATTTTATGAAATAGAGAACTATTACATATATAATTATAAAACTTTGTGTTCTTTACTACTATATAATTTGCCTTAGCTGAGATAGAATGAATAAAATAAAAAATATTGTGAGGGCTAGTAAAGCGATCTGGATTTTGCTAGAATTTAATATTTTTATAGTACCTGTTGATTTGCCTTCCACCAGTCAAGGCTTTCTGCTTCGTACACCGGAATGTCAAAGTATTTTTGAACTTCTAAAGAAATTGGGTCTCTTACGGCACATTCACCGGACTCGGAAAGAAAATTTAGCATTCTTTTCCGAGTGTTTTCTTAAAAATAATTTGATTGTTAAAATTGTTTTGTTAAATTAAAAAATTCATGTCTGTTAAAGATAAATATTACATTAAAAATTACCTCCTTTTTGGCTTGAGGTTCGTCAGAAGGCTGGAGAAGAGGTTTTAATTGTTGTCACTTCTTTAACTTTTTTGTTTTTTAAAAGTAGTTGTTGATAGTGCTTCACACTTTTTTTCTCAACAACAGGATCTTCCGAATCGGATAAATCTTTGAGTACCTCACTTTGATTTTTTTTAAAATAACTTTTTACAGTTTTCTGCATATTTTTCTTTTTTTACCTTTAATCACGTCTTAAAAAATTTTATGAGAAAATAACGGCACTTGTAAAAAAAACATTGCCACATAAATTTTCGGCGCAGCTGAAGTAATCGGCGACTATTGTTAAGCTTTTAAGCCAAAACATTTCGGCGGCGGCGCGGCTAAAAAGAAATCAGCCGGCGGCGGCTAGCCGCCGATTTTGAGCCGATCGGCTTGATTCACTGCCGCTAACACAACCAATAAAACGTTTTCAAAACAAAGCCGGCTGTCAAATTTATTGTTTATGAAGTGTTGCAGTTTTTTGTACTTAGTTGGAAAATTAAGGTATATTTTTAAATAGCCTTAAATTTAATTTTTTTTTTATAGTTAAAAGTAAGTTATGGTCCTTATTGCTCTTATTTGACCTTTATTTTATAAAATTTTGTAAAAACACACAATTTCTTTCCTAAAGATGCTACACAAAGGAGTAGCGAAATATTGAATAATAAATAAATCAACAAATATTTATAAAGACCTCGAGCTTGTAAAATCAATTAAAAATTTTGTGGTCTTTAATTAAAGGTAAAAGTTAAAAAAAAAATAATATTTATTGAACACAACAATACGAACCCTCCCAGGTCAAATTTTAACAATTTGTTTTAAAATTAATTTCAGATTAGAAGTCATAAAAACACTAAATAAATACCCCATTCATAATTCTTTTTATCTATCTTACTTAGTTCATATAATTTGCTATGTTTATATTAATGCCACATTAAAAAAAACTTTACCTTACCTATAGACTGGACGATGGATAAAAATGTTTTAAATATTTTCTAGGTGTATTTCGTTTTATATCTACTCCACCTTTCAATCAACTCTGTATTATTGTTATCATTCCCAATTAGATTTGCGTTGCCAACTATATCATTCAATAAAACAATTTCTATTGTATTTTTGTAACTACGCGGTTAATTATTTGATCAAATAAATGTTTCTGTAAGCTCTGTTAAATAAAATGTCAAATTTTTTAGGTTTAATCAATAATTTGTGCGCTGAACTACGTTCCGAAAAAGTTACTACCCGTAACAAAGCTGCCGAGCAAGTGGATGATCATCTTACCTCTTCTAAAAATGAACTGTTCGCACAACTGGAAAGGCGTAGTGAATCCAATATGTCTTGGACGACTATCTTCAACAGTGCCATTGATGCGACTATTAAACATGCAATTAAGGTTGAGGAGGCAAAGAGTTCAAAAAACTATCAGACGATGTGTAATAAAAATTATGTTTTTAGTGCCATTGTGCAGAAATTAATAAATTATAATTTGGAAGGTAAGTTATTTATTACGTTTAGAGAGAAAAATATTTTATTGTATCTACATTTTAGATCCGGAACACTTATTTTCCAAGTCTACACTATTTAATGCCCTTCAAGAGGGTTTCAAATCCAGAGCCGCACTAGAGTATTTTAGCGATACTTTTTTAAAAATTTTAAATGAGGGTCTATATAAATCTCCTTTATATACACGGGATTTAAAATTAAACGAATTCAGTAGTAAGTAATAAAAAATTATTAATTTATATACCTATTTGCAAACAAAATTTTTCCTTATTTTTAGTAATATTGTCATATTTGTTTGAAACCAATATGGAAACTAATAAAATCTTTTTATTTGCTGCCTTAAAATCTATCAATAAAACTATTGAATTATCTTATGAGTATGTACAAATGAGTGCAGATATCATTGCTTATTTTCCGGAAGTTAAAGATTTTGCCCGGAAATCTATTAAGGATTCTCAAAAAGCTGATGTTATAAAACTGTACTATTTAATGGTTTCGCAGGTTTGTGGGTTTTATGTGTTAAATATTTGTTATTTATATTTCAGTCAATTTTGTAACTAATTTTAGCACTCTGTTGATTATCATAATGTCATTTGTAATGGCATGCAGGATTTATTACCTATAATAATAGGATTTTATCAAATTGATATGAAGGCAGAATCAAAGGTGAGTTAATATCAGTGATGTAAAATTGCAATATGTGTAAAGGTATAATTTTAAAAGTAAAACAAGTTAAAATAAAGAAAGAATGTAGATATGTAAAATTTGCTAAATACATGTTTCAATAATGGCTAATTATTTAAACTTCGATATTTAGTAAAGTTTCCCAGGTATGTTAAAAAAAGAAAATAAATGCTTCCCAAATTTTACAAACAGTAAATTTTTGGTACTGCTGAATATACGGTAAGGTATTTAAATCGGTTATTATCAGATTATTTCTTCAGTATACTCAGAATTAAATTTAATATTTTCGGAAAGTACAAAATTTATAATAAACTTTTGTCAAAATATAAATTTTTAAAAAATTTATATAATAAAAAAGTATTAATAAAGAAAATATTTGCAAAATAAATAAATTTGTTTATTTTATTACTTTGTTATTACAACTACAACGTCAGTTTGATAACCCAAAATCTATAAATAAAATCGGTAGAGTAGTTCCAGATAAAATCGCGTACATACGAACAAGGAATTTTATATATGCATATTAAAGGGCTGCATGATCAATCTTATACAATAAAGTTAATTTTGTATCTATAAACTTTGAATTAAAACTAGCTTACTTAGTACAAGCTAGATCGAAGTTTAACTGTGTAACAGTGTTTTAATATGTTCGAACTGCTTGTTGGCTTTTAAAACATTTTCTATCCAAAAATAGACTAATGGGTCGATTATGGATAGCAACTGAACCTCAGTTACGTTGCCAGTTGTCAAAAAAGGCATTACAGATTGCAACTACCAGCTGTCAATTTTATATGAATATTTGGCCACCGAGAAATTGTAGCTGGCAGCTGGTAACGCAACTGAAGTGTCCCCATTCGAGTAAAAGCGTTTCACTTCTGTAATTCTTAATACTTGAGACAATTTAGTGACTTATATATTTCACTACGTAATGGAAGTAATTATAGTTATAGTTAAGTTTTAAATTATCCAAAAACTAATATTAATTAACACAGTAAATGTGTTGTTAAAATTTTATTAAAGTTCTTAAGGAATTAAGTAACTATTGTCTTTAAAATAAAAAATGAAGTGAGCGAATTTGGATACAAAACCAAGCAACTTTAATAACATATCGCACACTAAATACAATAAAGTTACAACTGAAAATTCTGAAATTTTCAGGAGGCAAAAAACTATATAAAATAGTTCCATTATGAAAATAGTCAATTTTCAATATGTTTTGTTTATTATACTTTTTTTAATTTTATATGTATTGTATTTAAGGATATAAAATAGAATTTTGAGTTATATCACTTTAATAGATATTTTTTATGGTTATATTTTCTTCGGGGTGTGCCTCCTTTAACTGTTAAAATATTTTAATTTATTGAGATTTGGCGAACTTATATGTTTTATATTTTATAACTGGCTCATGATCATTTTTTAATTTTAAATTTCTCATTTTATATAAAGAAATTAAATTTTATTTGTGATAATGAAAGGTAATTTTTTATCCTGACACCAGCCGATTGTAATGCATTTTCGAAAACAGCTACGCTTTCATCATCAGCACTCTTTGATCGGAATGTCTAAGAGTTGGATATAAATATGATCTATTTAACTCACAAGTTTCTATGAAAATGGTTCTGTAAATTAAACATATCATATTTTCTGTAGTGAGTAAGAATGAAATTTACCACAACTTAAGTTTTTCTCCTAATTTTGTAATTTTTTTTACTTATTACATTTTATTGTTGCTTTTTAACAATTAGTCTGATGGAAGTGAAAGAATGTTTGTTGTATTCACAAAATTTTTCATTTATTCAACAGAATGTTGGTACTTACCGGTCTATATGGTTATTGCACATATTGTGTGATTTACAGAATCAATTTCATAGAATGTAGAAGCAGCTCTTTAATAATTTGTTTCTCTCCTATTTATATAAATATAAGGGGGAAGTACCGTTTCAAATGTTCGCAGCTTTTAAAGTGAATGTGGAATAAAAAAATACTCTCAACATAAAATAGACAATAGGAGAGCAAACTTCAATTGATGTTCGTGAAATCATAATAGATTTATACAAAATATATCATATAACAAAGTGAAGGCTCTGTAATGGTCACAATGTTTCCCCTAATATTAATAAATTGCGCTTAGCAGTAAACTGAATATTTCAACAGAATAATAATACAAAACATTTATCCAATATGAATGGTAGCTCTATCTCACCCTTAAAACACTTGACCAACCAACACAATCGATAAACCTTATTCCAATCGGGCATCCGTGAGAATATGTAGACAAAAAAGTGAGATAAAGAAATATTTCTTGCTAGGGTGAGCTAAAGGCGGCACTGCAGAATAAATAAAGTTAAATTTCACCTGATTAGTACAATTTAAATAAAAAATTAATTTCTTGTTTTAAAATAGATTCTATCGGCTGTGTTCTGTATTCCGAGTGAAACTAAATCACTCGGAATTGCCATGAAATTGTTTTTATATACAATAACACTAAAATAGCAATTGCGAGTGATTTAATTTCACTCGGAATACAGAACACAGGCGTATGTATTAAAATAGATTAATTTTATTATTATGTAATGCTGTTTTTTTTTATATCATTGTTTATTCAAACATAATAAATGTTTTTTTTTTTAACCAACATGCAGTGTTTACTCTCATTTGATGCTTACAGTATATTGTAAATTTTTTCGATGCAATCAAATCTTTTTTTTCATCAAAAATTCTTTTTAAGGAACTTCTCTTTCGATCTGTTCTTATATCCCTGGAAACATTATATCCCTATATAAAACAAGGCAACACAGGTACCATCAATATTGTTGTCGACGATACTTGGCCAAAAACTTTAAAAAAACTAAAAACTATGGTGGAAATGGAAATCAAGGAGAGAAGTAAAAGTTACTACCAGCAAAGTCGCATACAACAAAATGACAAATATCTAAAAGTCTTTGTAAAAATGTCAGCTTTAGTCATATACTTGGTAAGAAAGTTGCTCTCTAACAAACAAAAGTTTTATTTTTTTTTTTCCATATACAAAGAATTACTGGCAAATTGAAGACGATAATAATGTAGAAGAAGAAACATTAATAGAATCGAGGTCTAAAATATCAAGACCGAATGATAAATTGGATATTTTATTAAATTTAGTGCAACCAGCTAAAGGAGATTTTAATGAAAATTGGTAAGTATCATCAAAATAGAAATGTTGAATATGTTTTTATATTTTAAAATTGTTTTAAAGTCATATTGCTTGATTAAATAGGCCTATAACCTTTTATTTATTGAATTTAATAAATAAAATATGTTCATCATAGCGTGTTACATTTAAATTGTATTAGTAAACTGAGTAAAAACTTTATTTATATAAAAAAAATTACAATCAAATCCCAATAATTCGTAATCGCAAGGGACCGGCCATTTCTTACGAATTATAGGGGGTTTCCATTTAGCGGGGTTTCGATTTAACGGGGTTAAAATAAAATATTTACAAATAAAAGGGGTTTTTTTCACGGAGGTTGTCCAATGTATTTTCTATTTTCAATAAGGAATTAAACATTTCCACAGCATGATTGGAATCATAAAATCTTAATTTATTAATTGCCATTTTTGCATCTTTATTCGCCATTAATGGAACTTGGTTGTTGCCATCATCGTCATCACTTTCAACATTGTTAGATTTTAGCATTCTTTCCATGTTTTTGTTGTTTTTATTACGAAATATAAGTGGTAGTTTGCAAACAATTACGATTTATAAGAGGTAAAGAAGATTTTATTTGAAAAAAAAAAATTACGAATTAGCGAGGGGGCCAAAATGTATGGAAATTGTACGAATTATTGAGATTTTTTTAAGGAACCAACAGTTTATTACGAATCATCTGGAATTACGATTTATCGGGGTACGAATTATCGGGATTTGACTGTATTATTTCAATCCTATATTCAAAATTATAATAATGATACCTAAATTTGCATTTTTGGAAACTATATACACAATTTGTTTTTTTAACCTCTTATTTAAAACTTCTTTTAGGTTATCAATACTGGCCGACTTGGTTAAGGAAATCCAAAGCATAATTAATGTAACCAATTATCAATCTTTACTCGCTTTAAGTTTAAACATTTTAAAGAACTATAAAAATAGCAAAAACTTTAAAAGTACACGTTTGTGTTTCACGGAACTTTTGCATAAAGAAAAGCAATTTATAGCCATTAAATCCATTCCTCATCATTACAGCCAAGACGAATGGCAGAAAATAGTGAAAATCCTAATAACAGACACCTCCACCTGTTGTGAGATCATAAGCGAGAAACAATTACTATTACAGGAACTTATAATGCATCAAAAACTAACAGCTGAAGATTGTTCAGCGTTACTTAATTCATATATGACAAATGCGGCTCTAAAACATTCCGAATGTGTTCTTACTATACAACATATTTTCAAGCAAGCCGATATTTTGGGTTTAGATAAAACCTCGTCTCTTGTAGGTCAAGCTATAGTATGGCTTTATGGTGAAAGAGATAAAAATGAGGCAAAAACTATTTTGCTAAATATTGAACCAGTCAGACCAGAATTAATAGCTGAGACATGTGCTATTGCAGTAACAAATTTTTTGAATGAAAGCATATTGAACAATTCTTCACGCTTGAATGTAGCAAGCGGCAAAAGTTCTAGTCTAGAAATGTTACAATTCAAATATAACCGTAAATTCGTATGTCTCGAAAGACATGGCAAACAGCTTAAAAATATTATACAAAAGCAACCCAAGAGCAAGAGCAGCGAACAGAAAAATTGTTTATTTCAAGCCAACTATGAACTGTTAATGAGAACTTTAAATTTTGAAACATCAAAAGGCACCAGCTACAAAGATATTGTTTTAGATTTACAATCATTATTGAAAATTTCTCTACTAATGAAATCCTTGATAACTTTTAAAGTATTCGATGAACCGTCTCTTATTATACAATGTCCTTTAATTAAGCGTATTGGATTCTTCCTAAGTCATTTGGAGGTAACTTGTAAAATATGCAAAAAAAAAAAAACACTTATAAAGATTTAAAGAGAAAATTTCATGTTTGATGTTTAATTGCAGCTACAATTTAAAAATAACTCACCCACTACCATAGAACGTTCCACTTTGTTAGAAATATTAAATATGTTGAATAATGTTATTGTTTGTTTTACCAGCAATACATGTCTTCTAGAGTATCTGGAGAAGCAACCCATAGAAGAAATGATACAATTTTTGGCTGTTGCCTTGAAATTAAGTGGTATGTGTAAAAGAATTATATTGATCATATTAAGTTTTAAGAAATTTTTTAATTGATTCTTCAAGCTCGAGGTCTTTATAAATATTTGTTGATTTATTTATTGTTCAATATTTCGCTACTCCTTTGTGTAGCATCTTCAGGAAAGAAATTGTGTGTTTTTACAAAATTTTTATATAATTTTTTATAATTGAAGAATAAACAAATCAAAAAATATTTATAAAGACCTCGAGCTTGAAGAATCAATTTAAAAAAATTTATAAAATAAAGGTCAAATAAGAGCAATAAGAATTAAGTTTTAAGTTTAACGAACTGAGTACATTTTTTATACCGAAACATTTGTAGGTCTTGAACTGTTGGTTGACAGGTTATAAATAAAGTAAAATTGAATTAAAATAACTAGTTTCAAATAAAAGTACGAAATGTCAATATGTTAAACTGTTTGGATTCGAATGATCGTTCTAATGTATAGAATCATATAGAATTGAATGGAATGTCATGTCAGCCAATTTATATAAATCGTATGAATTGTAAAGCGGTTCATAGAGAATAATTATCATATACATAGGTATGAGTGAAATGTAAACAGGTATATGTTGAATTTTAATCTGTACTCATCTAAAATCGACTTGGTTTGTTTGACATTAATTTAAACTTTTTACTCTATATTTTAATTAAATTTAGGCTATAAGTTCAACGCGATAATGACAAAATATCTATTTTATTTTATGTTAAAAAAAATTAGTAAAATGGCAGCCTGTTCATATTGAATAAGATTTTCTAGAAACTAATCAATTTTTGAACTTCTTAAGGAATTGTAAATTTTTTTTTTAGCTAAAAAGCAAACCCAACAAACTGAATTTGATGACTGGGCTGTTGTTATTGAAACGAGTTTAAGAACCTTAGCCACCTTATGTGCCAGTAGCACACATTGGAATGATACTTTCGAACATATTTTGATATTTAATTTCAATACAAAAACACATACCATGATTATACTGGAATTAACAAAGGTTCGTACCCTTACATGTAATTGGTTATTTTGAAGTGATTTTGAATATAAATATAAAATTTTTAGATCTTTTGTTTGCAAAAATCACATTACAATGAAGTTGCCCATTGGTTTGTGGGGAAATTAAAGGTTATTTTTAAATTTTATTACACAAATCTTGAAATAATGAACGAAATTGTGGACATGTTACCAGGTAAGATTTTCACACGCATGGCGATAAAAGTGATAAATATTTGCTTTATTTCTGTAATTAAACAATTTTCCAGCCATTTTCGTTTATATTCAACAATATGAAGACTGCCTTGATGATATGCTTTTAGCCATGTTCTCATTATTCAAAATATCATTTCGTAAATCATACTCTGTCCAACTTACAACTAAAATTATAAATAGTATTTGTTGTATTGTTCGAGATTGTCGTGATATTTATATACAAGATAGTTTTCGTAATATATGTTTATCTGTTGTTAAGTTTTTACCATTTACCTCATTAAATGTACAATATGCTGCCATTACAACATTAACCGCCTTAATGGATATTAAGTGGTTGAGAAATTCTAAATGTGATATAGAAATTTATTATGATTTTTGTAAAAGTATTTATGAAACTATTGAATGGAAGAAACTACAGTTGCCCACCTCTCAAGCTGAAGGTCCAGATCAATTACAAAACAGCATTGCCCTAAATGTTCAACTTCTGGTATCGTTATTGACATTTAGTTGCTTTCATAGAGAAATCGCACTGCAAGAGCTGGCATTTGTATGTTCATTGTACAAGTTAACAGAGAGTAAGTGCCGATTTTTATTATTTCATTCATAGTTGTATGTATTTAATTTATGTGTTTATATCTCTAGTTGATCTTAAAGAATTTCATGGCATTTCTACGTTTTATAACACCTCAATAACTAATGTGATTAAACCCAGTATTTCGAGCGCCATACATTCTTGGATCTCGAAATCGTATCCTATTTTAAAGTACGTATTCTTTTCAACTTGTGTAATAAGAAATATTAACAGACATTTGTAATATATATATAAGGTTTCCTTTTTATCTGTGCTATAAGAGTAAACAGGAATTTGTAACAGACAATTTAGAATTGATTATTGCTTGTTTGTTGCTATATGGAAAATCTGGAGACTTAAATAAACTCCAGGCTTATGGTACTCAAGAAGAGCTTCTAAAGGTAATTGTTATTATTAAGAGACTCAAAAAGTATAAAAAAACATTTTCCTTTTCAGACTGGTATACCTATTATACGTGCATTTATTTTAAGCAGTCAATGTCCGGTCAATACAAATTGCGAGTTTAAGAATTATGTTAAAAATGTATTAGTCTTTGATTTAGCCAAAATTAAAAATGAGGCCAGTACCTGGAAAATAATGTTTACTTTAATCGATACACTTAAAGATGATAAACACTCCCGTAGCATGGCTGGATTTCCGGTATTCTTCCAAGAAACTGAATGGTATAATATTGATTATAAATGTCTACAGTCGGTGCTAAATTTGTATATCGTATGTATTTATAAAATACATGTGTACATTAAGACATCAAACTAATTATTATTTTTATTATTTAGAACAATAGCACCAACGAAGCTAAACCCGATCTGCTAAAAACTTTTATCACCAAATATCCCCTGCGTTTGGTAAAAACTTTTGCGGCCTTAAAGAAAAGTTGTAGTGAATGCATCTTTCCAATAGATTCTCTAAAACAATTTTACAAATTTTACGCTTTGGCTGATATGGTATTAAACACCTTTCAACACGTTTCCATATCGCAACACCTAATAAATTATTTTACACGAGATATAATTTACTACTGTCTTCATTGTATGGAGTCAGCTTTGCTTAGCGATCTACAAAAATTAGCCTTTAAAGCACTCGAAATGTTTTTGCAGAAAATTAAACATTTCAAAGAAATTGAGATTTTTATGCAAAAGCATTTACATTTTCTATGCAAATCTATAGTACAATTATATAAAAATTCCACATGCTTAGAAATTCAGGATAAAGTTATAGAAGTTTGCGAAAATTTAATACAAAATTTTAAACATTGTATACGTGATAAGGAAAATTTAAAACACGAGTTTTCTATTGATGTCAAGTTTATCAATATTAATGCTATTTTGGAGGCACTGCCAGATAGTAAAGAAATGTCTAACGAATGGCAGAATTTCTTTAACATGTTTTTGGAAAATAATAATTTTACAGTAGATACATTAAAAATGTTGCAACGCCAAGTAAGTTTTTATTAAAATAATACATGGTGATTTCACAGGGTGTTATATCTGTCGTATTGTATATTTTTCAAAAATTTAATAATTTGCTAATAAAATTTTTTTAAATTTTAGAAAATTATATGACTTATAACAATTTGACATGATGACACTTATGAATTCACCAATTGTTTCTAAATTTCATTTAACGACAATTGCTTTGCAGATTATCAAATACAAACGCAACTTCGAAAACGAAAGTGGTTTACTTTATCGCTTAATTAGACATCTTTTACAAATTGTAAGACAATCTCAGACTAATACCGTTAGCTTAGAAGCCCTTAAGTGTTTGGGTGAAATAGGACCGTTAAAATTACAACAAATTTCTTATTATTTTGAGGCAGAGCATTATACAGATGAGGTAAGAAAAGTATTTCAAGTTTTATATTTTTTTTTTTTTTCTTAATTTTCTTTTTATTGGTCTTTTAGCAAAATGATGATGTTACGTTACAAGTTTCAAATTTTTACAAATCAATTTATTTAATATTAGAAAAACTTTTACATTCATTCCAATGTTCTACACACTATTATGTAATCGAAGTGGCTCAATATTTGACAAATTCGAAACACGGTCACGATTTATTAGGTAAGTAATAACAAATATGAAAATTTAAGGTCAATTAATAATGAAAGAATAAAACGAAAAAGTAAGTTTTATTTCGACATCAGCCGAGTGGAAGACATTTTCGAAATTAGCAATTTGTTTCTTTTTACTTTGATTTGGAAAAGGTATTCGAAATAAATAAAAAAATAAAATGGAAACCAATTCATATAGATCTTATGGAAGAATTAACCATTTCATGTAAACGAATTTTTGGCCAGTTTTCTAAGCATTGCTGAACATTTATTACGAATAACATGAACAATATTGGCTTCCAACATTGGTTCCTATTAAAGCCATAACTCGTCTGGATCAATGTCATCCATATTTTGAACCCAAAAAAATTGTTTATTTTTCGATAACAATCTCTTAACCGTAACGCGAGCTCCGAATTCATTTGTAAAGAAAAAGGTTCGATGATGCCACTAGCTAATGAACCTAACCAAACGGTATATTAAGTCTGCTACAGATTGATCTCCATTACATATGCGACAGTTTTGTTTATTAGCAACCTCGTTGGGCTATAAATTAGCGTAATAGCTGAACACAATTTTACGATTAAACATCGGTCGAATCAATGACGTCAATATGAGCTCGGTGTTACAGTTCATTAAACATTTAATCCTTTCGCAAGTTCTATCGGGGTCAAATTGAATTAAATAAGTGCAAATGTTAATATAGAACTCAATGCAAAATCAACAGCCTTATGCGAAAATCGTTTTAATATCGGGCAAATGGCTGCCGCAACCTCGGCGACACAACTCCATGATCAGTGACAATGTTGATATTCAATTGTTGGGCACGATATGATGAGTCGAAGTTGACTGCTCTTTTGCCACGCTATCGCGAAAAACCGCAATGTTTTCCGTTCAACGAACTAAGAAGGCATACACAGATGTTTTCACATTTCATACAGACCTCAGTCGCATTTCGGCTCTGGTCGGGTCAAGAGCTCTCTCGTCATTGTCGTTATCGTTGTCGAATAAAGACAATCAGGGCGTACCTTTCCATCTGACTTCGAGGGTTTTGCGTCTCACTCTCGCATTGGTTAATTGCGTGTCGTCGGTTAGCGGTACCGAAATACAATTACTCGGAGTCTTAATTAAGCTCTGCAAAACTTTTAAAAAGTATATTTTTCACATTCAGCTCCGACTTACGGATACTGAACCATCGTGGGATACCTTGGCTCTATGCATTTTGATTTGAACGCCCATTTTCATAATAAGCCTGAATAACTTTGATGCGTTGCTCGGTTGTGTATCTTTCCATTGGTTCGAATTGAGTTAGTCTGATATTGAAAAATGTCAAATGAAATGCAGAAAAAAAAACTTCACCTTTGGGTGTGGTTCACATTCTACATCGGCCCTTAACCACCCTTTATAATCGAATGAGGGTTAAAGCGGTTAGCACTAAATCTATAGAAATTGAGTTACTAGTTCATTTAAAGTCGAAAAAAAATATTGAATTTTCCATTTACAGTTTTCATACCCACTAATTATTGTCTTTGTTCTCTAGAAAACTTTCCGCATTTCACTGTATTTCGCTCCAATTTTAATCATAATTATTTGGATGACTATGATAGCATTCCTGCACTCGATTGGCTAACCGTTCTCAAATCAACAGAATCGTATGATTATGATCAATGGATTTGTGGGTTTATCTCTAAACTCTATCAACAATGTAATTGGTTACAGTTTCAAGAATTAGCAGCCAAAGATTCCCAATTCGCTGAACAGTCGTTAGTACCATTTATACGACTGTTGCTGCATTGTTCGGAGCAGCAGCATGTGGTAGCTGTGATAGAAATGTTGAAATATTTCTTTGATGAATTTCTGCAACATCATAATGTAGCGAATGTAGGTGAAGTAAAAAAGATTTATAAGGACAAACGAGTCATAAATATGATTTTAAATATTTGTGAATGTATAAGAATTAACAATAATTGGTAAATATTTAAAACTTTAAAATATCATACATTTGAAGATATTTTTTATTTTATTTTTTTTTTTTTTGTTATAAAGGAACTTGCCTTTGAAACTCTTAAATGTAGCATTGGCTTGTAATTTTTGCCAGGCCTATTTCTTGTCAATTATCTATTTGGAATTGTGGGCCATGTTGGAAGAGAAGCACACAAGTGATGACACGAATGTCAAAACAAAGGTAGAGATAATGACAAATCCGCAATTTCAAGAGATAGCTAGAAAGGTAATTAGTTTGATTTGCTTTTCTTTACAAAACTTATAGCATTTGGCTATATATTTTAGGCCTACGATTCTATTGGTTGCAATGATGCCATTTCTGGTTTTATAAATCCTCTAAATTCTCGCCTCGACTATTTAAATCTTACTAACAATTGGTCTGATATTCTAATTGAGTCAAACGATGTTGCTGATAACAGTAACGCCAATTACCTTTGCAATGCAGTTTTGAAACGGAATGGCATGTTTAATCTGGCCAACAGCAATTCCCAAAAAAACTGTGTAGATTACGAAATTTGTTGGCGTTTGTGTCGTTGGGATACCGTAGTGGAGGGCCATTCCAAAGTTGATACTCTAAATGATATGGAATATGAATTTGAAAAACATCATTTCAATGCTTTAAAGTGCCTCTATAACAGAGAAGAAAATAATAGTTTGGCCGCCATTACAAAGTCTAGACATTGTGTTTTAAATATTTTGAAAGAAATTAGTGTAGAATGCTTGCAAAGTGTCTATAAGTATATGGCTTGGCTGCAATTATTACAACAATCGGAGGATTTTTGTGCGGTGGGTGGTGTATAAGTAATTAAATTTTTTTTAAATTTTGTTTAATAATTGATTTACTTCAGATACAATTCTCAAAATCTGTACCAATTGATTGTATATTCGAAAAGTGGCAAATGGAATCGAATGATTTGCAATACGGAAATTTTTCATGTAAGGAGCTGATATCTTCACATCAAATTGCATTATTCCAAACAGCAGGTATAAGGGCTAATCGGAAAATTAATGAGTTTTATAAGGTGAGATAATAAAACAAACAAAAAAATATTTAATTGGTAAACGTAAATAACAAAAGAAATTTAGAGAAAATACGTATGTATATGGAAATCTATTAAAATTAAAATTGACTTACATAAATGCATGCAATTTTAATGAAAGTCTGAGGCGTATTTTAGATACCATTCTTTATAGAATATTTCGTTACATTGGAATTCTGTTTGAAAATTTTTAAAAATCTGGTCTAAATATTTTATTAAAACATAAATAACAATTTTAATTTCATTTTTTACATTTTTAAAAAGTTGTATTGAAAACCATGTTTTTTTTATGGAAAATGATTGTATTATAATGTTGAGTTTTAAATTATAGACGAATCCAGTTGAAAAGTGTTTACTAAAATGTGTACGCGATTGCAAAGCTGCAGGAGAGATAAATTTAGCTAAACGTTATATTGCCATATTAAAAAGTATGCCAATAAGTAATCTACAGCTAAAGGTAAACCATTTAAAATTTGTTTTGGCTAATAAAAACCTTCACATGTGTTGTCATATTTTAAAGCCATATTTTTTTTTTTAACAACATGGCAGGTCGAATCTCTGTTGGAGGACGTTGACATTTGTATGAAGACGGATAAGCCAGAAATTACCAAGGCTATACTTCATCACATTTTTAAAAATAAAGAATTTCAATTTTGCATACAGCGTGTTACAGCCATGCAAATGAATGGCGAATATTTAATGGAAACGAATACGGAAACATTTGATATTGTCCTTAATAAATATTTTCTAGGATCCTTAGAGACGTTAAAGAAATTTGACAGTACAAAAGAGGCAATTTTACAAAAATTTCCCAATCTCTTTGAATTAGATGAATTTGCCAAGTTTGAAGAGAAAAGCAGAAAAAGCGCCTATGAAATTATAGCCAAATATGCGGATAGAGAATATACTCAGGTAGAAAAATTTAAATATTTTATCATCGTTTTTTTTTTTATATGATTTTGCAACACTTAGTTAAACACCTACATTAATTCCGATGAATTTAATATGAAACGTCAAATTATGGAGCTTAATCGCCAAACAGCCAGTACTGTTAGTCGTCAGGTACGCGATCGTGACAAGCAAATCAGTGCCAATTTCATGAAAAGAACTTCAACTATAGACGAACAAGAAATACAGTTAGTTGAACAGAAGTTAACTACATTCTTGTGTGTGGCAGTTGAGAATTACATAAAATTTACCTGCCTTGATTCTGCCATATCAAGTCCGGTAATTTATCGCATTATTGGTTTATGGTTTTTAAATAAACAAAATGAAGCGCTGCGCACAACAATCCAAGAGAATATTTCATTGGTGCCCAGTTACAAATTCATATGTGCCCTGAATCAAATGACGGCACGTTTAAATTCAAAAAATCTTGAATTTATTACTCTTCTAAAAGATATTTTGATACGCTGTGTCCAAGAGCATCCACACCAAACACTTTATCAATTATATCCCATTGTTTATGGTCATATAGATGGTACGGAAAACAAAACAGATTATCGCTCAAAAATTGCTCAGGATATTATAGCAAAAGCTAAAAATAAATCGAATGCAAATATTATTAAACAATTGGAAAGTGTTATACCCTGTAAGTTTCTTAAATGTTTATTATCTTATGCCCTGTATATATTCGCAGACCTTTGTATTCGAGATAAATGAATTTAATCCTTTTACACATATTTATTACTTGTATGATTCTAGCTCTTATTGATTTTGCAAATACTGAAGTATCCAACGAAAATAAATCAAATTCCACATCGTTAAGTGATAAGTTAAAAAAACAAAAAAACTTAGATGCCATTCAGTGTCCAACAATTGATTTGCCTGTACGAATTGATTTGAAATACTCTATTACAAGTAAGTTTAAATTTAATTATAACCTATGATGGTGTAATATATGGAAAGGGTATAAGTGCTTACTTTCGCCATAAATTATACCGATCGGCTAATAATCAAGTTCTGTTTTTAATTAAACTAATATTTTTATTTAAGAAAATATATGTTCATAAGCTTCTATAAGTCGATATAATCAAAGTAAAGGTGACAAATTCAAATATATTTCAATACAATTTAGAACACATTATACCCGGCTAATAAAGCTAATTCTTTTTACATGTTTTTCATTTTATCCATTTAGTTTTATTAATTCCTCTTGACTACAAAATCTTACACAAAATCGTTGCAAAATCGTTTACTTAAAAATAGGTAAAATAAAAATTAATATGTTGTGTCCTTTTTATATAATTTAAGGCGTTATCAAATGGGATCATAATGTTTCTCTAGTTGGCGGAATAAATGCTCCAAAGAAATTACAATGCCTTTGTTCGGATGGCATAACCAGGCCACAATTGCTGAAGGGCAAAGATGATTTACGGCAAGATGCTGTAATGCAACAAGTTTTCTGTATGATTAATAATCTATTAAAACAAGAGCCGGCCGCAGTAGAACGAAAACTTCTAATTAGAACATATAAAGTTGTACCGCTTTCGACTAGAAGTGGTCTCTTGGAGTGGTGCGAAAATACAATACCAATTGGAATATATTTAACGGGAGCTCGTAAAAAATATCGTCCCAAAGAGTATAGTGTCAACAAATGCCGTCAATTGGCACATGTAAGTTACAAATAAATATGTAAAGCAAATCTTATAAATATATTAATAGGCAAGTCGATTTCTTGTGACGCAAATTACGCTCACAATATACAACCGATTTTAATTAAAAACAAGTAAGAGTGCTATATTCGGCCATGCCGAATCTTTAATACCCTTCACAACTTGTAGTCACGCAATAACAATAGTTTGTATCACCATTCATCTTATATGAAATACAGACATATAAAAAACATACATATATAAAAACATCCCATTGTAAAATTATAAATTTACGTATGTGTGCTAAAAAAATATAAAAAAAACAAAAAAAAATAAAACAAGTAAGAGCGCTATATTCGGCCGTGCCGAATCTTATATACCCTTCACAACGTGTAGTCATGCAATAACAGTAGTTTGTATCACCATTCCATATGATATACGTACATACATATAAAAAACATACATATATAAAAACATCCTATTGTAAAATTATAAATTTACGTATGTATGTTAAAAAAAAAAAAAAAAAATTAAAAAATTAAATGCTAAAATTCGTATATTTGGAAAACGATATCATTAGAGTAGTAAAATTTTGCAAGAGCAACTTTGACACCCAAATGAACATTTAGGCAAGAAATGGGTGCATTATCAATAGTGGGCGTGGCACCTACCATATGAATTAAATACTAAAATTCGTATATCTGGAAAACGATATCGATTAGAGTACTAAAATTTTGCAAAAGCAACTTTGATATTCAAATAAACATTTATGGAAAAATTGGTGCATTAACAATAGTGGGAGCGGCACCTACCATATGAATTAAATACTAAAATTTGGGGTGGCGAAGCACACCGGGTATTAGCTAGTATAAAATAAAAATAAAATAAAAATTAAGAAAAATATAAAAAATAAATACAAAATAAAAAAAAATTAAAAAAAACTAATAAAAATATAAATAATATATAAAATAAAAAAAAAATAATAAAAATATAAATAATATATAAAATAAAAAATTTTTTTCGGCTCAGCTGAGGTTCGATGCCACGTTTACTCTACCTCGTCTGTATATACATATGTATGTATGTTGTTTTTGTGTTAGAAAAAAACGAGGTGGCCGTGGGTTTTTGCTCATATCTCAGTTGTTTATTTACCGTTGTTTCTGATTTTCAATACCGATCTACTCACGAATATTTCTGATATTTTAATACCTAACCCGAGGCGATGTCGGGAGGCTTCAAAAAGTTGATTTCAACATACACACGGACAGACTGACAGAGCTTAATCGACTCCCCTATTTATAAGCTTTCAGAAAATATGCTTTATTTATGGGGTCGGAAATGAAAATTGTAGAAATTTCACACGGAATGACAAACCTATATATACCCTTTTTATACCCTTCACACAGTGAAGTTTTTTTTGTTTTACATACATACATACTTACGTATATTTATAATTTTACAATGGGATGTTTTTATATAGTATGTATGTACGTATGTCATATGAGATGAATGGTGATGACCTTTTCCAGAAAAGCTTTTTTGCTGGTATTTTCGTCATTCGTTGCTGCTAAAAAAATAAAGTTATTAGAAAAAAGCAGTAAGATAAATTTTGAAATAGTTTGAATGCTTACGTACCATGCATTTGAAAGTTTTGGATAATTCAGAAGCCTTTCTTTCTCTTGCCTTCCATCTATCAAAGTTTATTTCTCTACTTTTTACCAATTATATTTAAAAAAACAATCAGTAATAAACAACAAATTACCACAAGATTCTTTTTAACAAAACTAAAACAAATACAACAAAAGTTAAAAAACAAACACAAACTAATTTAGCAAAAACACTTCACTTCTTAAACTTTTTAAACACAAAGAGTCGCTTTTACAAAATTTTACACGCGCACTTGTTATTTAAAGCATAAAATATCAACTGATACTCCAAAATAATTCTGTTTATTGCATTACCCAATTGAGATGACATTAACATAACAGTCTTCAATAAAGAACTAAGAACTACAGTAAAGAGAGGTAATCATTCGCTTACATTCCTGCATCCTCGTAAGCGAGAGAAGTTGTAGTAAGTTATTTTGTAAAAAATGAAATATATTTAATAGAAATTTCTGACTTCCATTTATAGCACCCTCGAATGCGCTCTAATATTGCGCTAAAAGAAGGCATGATTTTTTTACTGCTTAAGGCCATGACTGACTATCCTACAAAGTCATGCGATTATGTCAAATAAAAATCTGATAGTTTTCTGTCCTACATAAAAAAATCGCAACAAAATGTGTTATTGGATGCCACACTGTCATACTTGCTTAGGCCCCTTTCGCATTAGGCAACTATAATTGCGCAATTCTTGTGTTTGTTGGTGTGAGAGGAAAGCTCGGTGTAAAGGGGAAAGAGTTGCCGAGATTTGAGTACAGACTTTCTTGTACTTGGCAATTCTGCTTTAGCTGTCATTCTTGTCTTGGAATATTTATTTGTTTTTGACATTGTCTTTTATTTCTTCTTCGGTGTGTTGTGTAATTTTGTGTTTGTGAACATTTTATTTGTTTATAAGTGTATCAAATATTTAAAAATGATGAGAAGTTGGAAAAAACTGGAAGAAATTGAGCAACCAAGTTGCTCAATGTGAACATAAAAGCAAGTTCAAAAGAAAATAAATAAAAATTAAAATTATACTTGCGCAATTATAGTTGCCTAATGCGAAAGGGGCCTTAGAAAAAGCAACTCTGATCGCACGGAAACTATTATTTTATGAAAATTTCCAAAAGATTATCAAATCGGACACACTTGTCAAAAAATCTGTCACACATGTGCACTTTGTGTCCACACTATCACACTTTCTGAACACACATACAATTTTTGACATATCGAACGACTAAATCTGATAGTCAGTCATGTCCTTTACCGGTACAAAATAAATTTTTGCTGGGTATATATTCTATTGCAAACGTTGCTTTTGAAAATGTCCAACTGTTTTTAGATTTGGGCTTTTAACAGGGCACTGTCCTGTGAGGACTAGGATTAGTAGATGGGATCGCGGCACTCCGGATTATTGTAGGATGTGTGAAGATGAAGAGGAGCTGGAAACTGTGGAACACATTGTCTGTCACTGCCCAAGGCTACTGAATCACAGGCTGGGGAATATTATAGGATTCATCATGAGGATCGGGTGGTTGGTGAACATGTAATGGGGCTCATAGAGAATCTGTTTTTCTTTCTTTCTTCTATTCTATTTCCTACTAACTTATTAATATTATTTTTTCATGTATTATATCTTTGGCGACCCTCTCTCTCCCTTTTCTATCTTTACTTTATAAAGGGTAACGAAATGGACCTTATTGGTCTCCGAGTGTGGGTGAAGGAGGCACATACTGCTTTCTGCATCCCCCTTTCCTACGTACCTACCTACCTACCTTCCTAGTATTGGAAATTAGTGCTTGTGTTGGAAATGTAATTTTAGTGTATATTGTTTTTGCGGTGTTGCAAACTTTAGTATATATACTAGATATGCAAGATCTGCAACATTTGCATGATCTGTTTACAACGAGTCAGTTGCATTTTTGCAATTTCGCAAAACTAAAAACGGTCACATGAATACCTTTATTAAATGAACAACAACACCCTATAAAAAGCAAAAATATGTATTTAGCCAATCAAGAATAATTAATGACAGTTATATTTAACATATTCCTTACAATCGAACGATTTACCAATAGCAATTCTTAACGGGATTTTTATCTTCTATAACAAAAATTGTTGTTGTAATTATTGCATTTTATTATTTTATTTTTTTTTTTTTTTTTTTATATTTGTAGCAACATAATAAAGCTGATGTGGATAAACGTTTTCAAATACATAATCATATATGCCAAAGTATAACGACAGTGTTTCATTATTTTTTCTTTGAGAAATTTTCCAGGCCTGGTGTGTGGTTCGAACGCCGTCTGGCTTATATAAACAGGTAATTGAAAAAAAAAATGTTTAAGTGTTAATTTTTAAAACCTTTTTTCGCTTAATCAATTTAGTGTGAGCGGAAATTGTTAAAATTGCCTTAAATTTAAAAAAAAAAATAAATAGTTTTATCGTTTGAGTTCACTAGATGTGCTATTATATCATACTTTATTATTGTCATAATTTTCTAAATTTTGAAAATAGTTTAAATCTTTTACAGTGAACACAATTTTTAAATACATTAATTTGGTATACAAAGGAATCTTCTTTTTTTAATTGCTAAATAAATTTTCCTTCAATTTAAAAAAAAAAACTTATTAATTTTATTTAGAAAAACTACTGTGAGGATAGAGCGAAGAACTATTTTTAAGTAAGAAATTAGAACATATTCCAAAAAGCAACCTTTAAATTTTTTACAATATATTTTAATACTATTGCAATACTGTTGCTTTTGGCACTCAGTTTGGAACAGAATATATTGTCAAAAATGTAAGAATTGAGTTTTGGAAGCAATTGTAATTTCTTTCTTGAAAGCAACAAGCATTTAGGAATACGCCCAAACGAAATAAGTCTTATTAAACTGCAAAAAATAAAATTAGCAAATCAAAATAAACGGCATGAAAGTCACAACTAGACTAAATAACAATCTCATTGTGTTCTTTTTTTTTTCAAAAATATTTCAGTTAAAATTTCAGTTAGTTTATTAAAATTCTATTTTCACTATACTTTATTTCGTAATTAAACCTTTTATTTCTCTTTTTAAATGTAAGTGTGGCAACAACCTCTATGGTTGGCTATATATTAGGCCTGGGTGATCGACATTTACAAAATATACTTATTGACGAAAAAACGGCTGAAGTAATACACATTGATTTTGGTAAATATTACTAATAGGTCTATTATGTATAGCAACCACAGTTCAGTTGCGCAATCGATAATTGACCATTACAAACTAATGAAATAATCTCGGCTTTAATTGGAACTGAAATTAATTATTTTTTACTTAAATGTTTAGGCATAGCTTTTGAGCAGGGTAAAATAATGCCAACACCTGAAACGGTACCTTTCCGTTTGACACGTGAAATTGTAGATCCGATGGGCATTTGTGGTACAAATGGAGTTTTTAGAAAATCTTGTGAAACTACCATGAATATATTGCGGCGACATCAAGATGTTATAACCACTATTTTAGAAGTGCTACTCTATGATCCATTGTACATATGGAAAGTTATTCCACAAGTTGATGATGAAAATAAAAATGTCAACAAATTGAGTAAGTCACTTTTATAATTTAAGCGTATCCAAGGCGAATTCGTACAGGTAAAATTATCAGACAGGCTGATGGAGAAGCATTTTGTCAAAATTTGTTAAATTCGCCTTGATTTCATTTATTAATGCAGGAATAAAAAAATGAGATTTTGGCTTCGGTATTTAACAATTAACTTGAGTGTACTTTTTTTTAATAATTAATGTACCAAATTTATGTATATTTGTTTCATATATGTACCTATATGCCTTGGCATATTCTTTAATAAATCTTAATGTTGACACATTGGCATATTTTATTGCAGATGAGGGTAAAAATTATATAGCCCAACGTGCCTTGCTAGTGGTGCAAAACAAACTTGAAGGTAAACAGAAGGGAATTTTTGGTACATCCAGTGTTCCTGTACAAGTGGAACGTTTAATAAATGAAGCCATGAGTAATCGTAATTTGGCCATGTTATTTCCAGGCTGGGATCCATATTTATAATTATGTTGAACACCTCTTATTTGTTTAATGTCATTTGTGTGTTTTTTTATTATTTATAATAAATAAAATTATTTATCTAAAGCGAATTTTTATTAAACTCTTTAAAAAAATATTGTTCTCAGCAACCCTAAAAGCAATTAAGCCGTAATTTCGACCATAGGTTCGGCCAATCCTCGTTAGGGTTTTTATTTCATTTTGGATACGATAGATGGCGTTTTAGTTAAATTTAAAAAAAAATCAATATTTTTAGTCCAAAATAACTCATATTCACCACTTAAATAGCATTTGTATAAAAAAATAAATATTTTTTAATAGCTGTTGGCCAATTCCTTTTATATGACACTGATATTTTGTTGTTTTTTCCCGTATTCCATTTTTTTATAACAATATTGTGCGGGTAAAAAAGGATAACATTGTAATTATTTTATTTTAACCATTTTGTTGTAGACGCCATTTTGGATTTGAATTTTTTATATTGCATTGTATTAGTCAATGCAATAAAATTAGTGCAATCTCGGAATTAAAATTTTCAGTTATTTGGATCTATAAATATTATATATTACTTCCCGTGGCTCCTAAAAGGAGCATAAAGCCATAACAAACTGGTTCCATCGTGTTTTGTCCGATGCTAAGGTTTTTATTTCATTCCAGATTTTGCTTTGTGTGATAGCTTCGAGTTCGATTTGACGACGCCAAGTGTGGGATCATCTACCTCTTCTTCGGCTACCTTGGGAGTTCCATTCTATGGCGTTTCTAGTGATGTCGTCATTTGATTTACGCAAAGTATGACCTATGCATTTCCACTTTCTTCTTAATATTTCCGTATTTATGCGGCTTTGACTAGTTTTGTTCCATAATCTTAATTGGATATATTCATTTTCTTATTTTATTGTTGAACTTTTAACAAAGACTTTATTAATTTTATTTTGGCTCTAGTTCATTTTTAATATTAAAATTGAATATTAATTTCTAGTAGAAGTTTGTAGCCAATTATGGCCTAGAGGATTGGTTGCCGAAATTTAAATAAATAAATAAATGAAGAAATCAATTTTTATTTGTGATAATGAAAGAATTTATTGGAAAATTAAGTTTAAATCCCGACACCAGCCGAGTGGAATGCATATTCGAAACCAGCTACGGTTTCATCATCAGCACTCTTTGATCGGAATGTCTTAGTGTTGGATGTAAATATCATCTATTTAATGATTAGAAATTTAATATTAAAAATGAACTAGAGCCAAAATAAAATTAATAAAGTCTAATTGGATATAGTAACTGGCCAAAATATTTTTAAGATTCTTCGCAGGCACCTATTTATAAATACCTGCAACTAGTTAAGGTCTTTGGAGGCTGCATTCCATAAATCGCAGCCATAAAGAAGTGTGGATTTTATGCAGGAGTTAAATATGTTTACCTTGGTTCTCTTTGAGATATACGCCGATCGCCATATTGGGTTAAGCTGACCGAATGCTTGATTGCCATATTTAATTCGGTTTCGAACGTCATCACTAGAGCCGAGATAGCAAAATGTTGTAACATCTTCGAGTTCTTGATGGTTAGTTAATTGGATTGTAATTTAGATCTATAACTCTTTTAATAATGCATAGATCGTAGCAATTTTGAGGGATGGATGATTTTTTACTCTAGAAACATGCTTGCAAAGTTTTATCGCTCTTCGTCAACGTGTTTAGGCACAATCGCGTTTTACTCAAAGTAGGAAGGACATCGTTTTGTTGATCTACTCTTGCATTACAAGCAGTAACTCTCTTCCTAATATACCTATTAAGCCAATTTTCAATACCAAACACACCTTGTGTGTTAGAAATATTCTGGAAAAATTTGATCCCTCTAACTTTTTCGGTTCGTTCTATCGTGTTCTCAGCAGACGGACGGACATAGCGAGATCGTCCTAAAATGAAACCAAGACTCAGAAAATATATAATTTATGGGGTCTAAAATATTTCGATATGTTACAAACGGAATGACAAAAAAAATATTTACCCCACACCATTTTCTTGGTGGTGGGTATTAAAATCAGCTCTCTCATATGTGGTGTCACATCAGCAACAAAGTTTTGTATACGAACAATTAAAATTTGTAAAAAAAACGCTAAAAGAAATAACTCATAAATAACATATAAATTTTTGTTACCTTAGGAATGCGTAATCTTGTTTTTATTATTCTTGGTTTAAATACAGTCGAACTTCTTTATAGTGAACTTCTATATAATGAAGTTCTCCCTATTATGAACTAAAATCTTGAACACAGCTTTTTCGTACCACTTTCAATGTATTTCAATCTCCGTATATTGAACTTCCATACAGTGAATCTTTCTCTACTATGAACAAAATTTTGGCAACAAAAATACATTTTACGTGCGTTTTTGTCTCCATATAATGAACTATTTTTTGCAGCTTTACTTCACACTATTTATAAAGAAAATAAGTAATATTTTTACGTTTCCCAATATATGAAAATTAAAACAAAAAATATAATGATTTGCCTTTTAATCTCAGTTGACCGAGTTCAGTGAGTGAAAATGACGCACCGGAGTAGTATTTATCTTAAAAAAAGGTGCTAGTAATTAATAAAGTTGAAGAAGGGACATCAAGGAAAATCTATATATTCCGTCCGATGAAGATATTCTAAGTTGTGTTTTAGAAAGTTGTGGATTACAGCAGATTATATGAGATGACGATAAAGAGAAACTGGGTGGTGAAGTAATGGCAAATATTGATAAAACGTCACCTACATTAGAACACGTTTCCTTTTCACTTGATGTACTACAAACTTTTTTGGAGATGGAGAGCAACGTTCCGACAAATGTATTTAAATGTCAAACAAGATACCTGATTTGTATTATATTTTATATTAGGCTATAAGTTCTTTGTGATAATGACAGAATATCTAGGAAAAGTTAGTTATCCGATACTAGCTGAGTGGAATGCATTTTCGAAACCAGCTACAGTTTCATCATCAGCACTCTTTTGATCAGAACTACAAATGTTGTGTGTAAATATCAACTATTTAACTCAGTATTTTATTGAATTGATTATTTTATTTAAATAAAAACCCAAAAAAAATATTTCTGTATAATGAAATTTCTATATAGTGAAATAATTGTCTGTCCCCGTGAAGGTTCACTATAGGGAAGTTCGAGTGTATAAGAAAGCTACAGCAAGTAATAATAGTAGTTGTACATAAGACATCATAAGTGAATATTGAATTGAATAGAAGTAAAATATTTAATAAATTACTGTAATATTCGAGAATTTTAAAATAAAACAAGAGTGCTATATTCGGCCGTGCCGAATCTTATATACCCTTCACAACGTGTAGTCATGCAACAACAATTGTTTGTATCTCCATTCATCTCATATGAATATATAAAAAACATACATATATAAAAACATCCCATTTTAAAATTAAAAATTTAAGTATGTGTGTTAAAAAAAGATTAAAAAAAATTTTAAAAAAAAATTTAAAAAAATAATTAAAATTTTAAATAATAAATATAAAACAACAAAAAAATAAAAAAAAATTGAAAAAAATAATAAAAATATAAATAATATATTAAATAAAAAATAAAAAAAAAATTAAAAATAAAATTTTTGGCTCAGCTGGGATTCTATGCCACGTTTACTCTAACCAGTATACACGTTTGTATGTATGTATGTTGTTGTTGTAATGTTGTTTTTGTGAAAAAAAAATCGAGGTGGTTGTGGGTTTTTGCTCATATCTCAGTTGTTTATGTACCGATGTTTCTGATTTTCAATACCGATCTACTCCCGAATATTTTAATACCTAATCCGGGTCCAAGCGATGTCGGGGGGCTTCAAAAAGTTGATTTCAACATACACACGGACAGACGGTTAGACGGACAGACTGACAGAGCTTAATCGACTCCCCTATTCATAAGCTTTCAAAAATATATACTTTATAAGGTCGGAAATGAAAATTGTAGAAATTTCACACGGAATGACAAACCTATATATACCCTTTTTCACTGTGTGAAGGGTATAAAAATGTTTATAATGTAAATTTTAAGAG
Source organism: Phyto melanocephala (assembly GCA_941918925.1). Taxonomy (NCBI): domain Eukaryota; kingdom Metazoa; phylum Arthropoda; class Insecta; order Diptera; family Rhinophoridae; genus Phyto; species Phyto melanocephala. The sequence goes on from OW799234.1 coordinate 115,504,687, forward strand.
TGTTAACTGTCATTGCAATCAACAGAATCCCGGTTTATTTAAACAAACCAAAGGTATAAACGTAACAATATGTGCCATACATATGTACCCCTATATTCATAATCATTTTACATAATTGTATGGTATTTTGTTCTACAAAGTTATCAAACCCCTTGGTTATTAAGGGTGGTTAAATTTTAAGGGCCAATGTTGATTTTGAATTTAAACCAATTATTTAGGAAATTATTGTCATTTCTTTTTATTATGATAATATTGGTATGATTCAATTATGTATGGAAAAAAATATCGGTCAAATGCCCGCCGCGACTTCGGCACACCTATTTGAATTGAACGACCATTTCATAATAAGCCTGAATAACTAACCCGTTGCTCGATTGTGTATCTTTTCATGGTTCAAATTGAGTTAGTCTGAAATTGAGAAATGTCAAATGAAATGCAGAAAAAACTCGACGTTTGGGTATTGTTCACATACAACATCGGCCCTCAAAATTTAACCACCCTTTGCATAGGTGAATTAATTGAAAAGGGAACTGTAATTTAATGAAAAACGTAAAGTAATAAGAAATTTTCTAAACAACCACTGACGGTCTTTTGTACAAAAAAAACTATTTTAGTAATTGGTAAAATTTGTTATGACTTCTAAGTTGATGCAAAATTGTTAATGAAAAATTTTTCCTTAAAACTATGATATTAGTAATGTCTATAATTAATCAATGTTTAATTAATAAATGTTAACTATATTATTAAAACAAATAAATTTTAATACAAACGTAAAAAAACAACTTGTTAGAATATGGGTGGAGGGTGGTGTATCTGTTGAAAAAAATCAACACATTTTCCTTTTATGTTATTTGATTATTTTTTATAATTATAAATTCCAATAATAAGTCATAGTATATGTAAGCACACAACTACAAACAATTTAATTTCGATTAAGTACAAGTTATTTAATATGTATAATTCCCAATATGTAATTTTCTCGCCATAGAATAAATGCTTAAATAAAAAATTATAAAAAATGCTTCTCTATCTACAAAAAAGAAATGATTAACAAAATACATTTTTTAATTTTTGGGAAAATTGTGAGTATTTCTCTTCGGAATATCGAGCTTTACGTTGTTCCTTTATTTCATGCTTATAAAGCAGCCATTGCTTACGTATAAGCGGATCTATGGGTCCCCATTCGTCATTGGAGCAAGAGGCCTTTTTCATGTTCTGCAACGCATTTAATTTTAAGTTATTTTTTTTTTAAGTTTAAAAGCTAAACTTACATTCCATATGGAACCATTACTAGTGCTAGCGGAACTCCACACAAACCATAATGGGAATTGTGCAAAACCTATGGCCAATAAAACCCAACCGGCGACTGAAATTAAACATTTTTAACTTAGTTTTATTTCATTTTATTTGATTTTTTTTTTTTTTTTTCAAAAATATATTTTGTTTAAACTTACAGCACTATTCATAACAAGAAACTGTGTGCTAACTAACCAGCCGCTAACTTTTATAAGTATAAACTTTCATAAGGGAAAAATATACGCTTAATACTTAGTTGGCACCCAGTTTCTTGTTATAAATACTGCCGTTAGTTTATTGGCTTACTATTAGCGGCTTGCGGATAGTCCATGCCAGCATATTTTAATGTTTTCAATTCAGCCATTGAGTATACAAAGATGAACAGTAATGACAGTGGTGTAACAACTGCCCAACATATTCGCCAATAGAAAGAGACACGTTTTTTGGTCATAAATTCGACATCATCACAGAAATTTTTCAGACCTAAAATTAAGTTAAAAGTTTTAAAGTTCACATAGTACTTAGTGGTGGCTTTTTTTAAATTTACTTAATTTTAAAACTGCAAGATTTTTTTAAAATAGAATCACTAATGGCTTTTATATATATGTACATATATTTGGCTAAACATCGAAAGATGTTGTAAAATGTCATTGAGTTTTTAGAACTACCTTAACTGTTTAAAAACAATTTTCCTTTTAAATAATATAAGCTGAACCCGAATTGCTTTTTGTTGGTCCACACAATTACTGTACGTCGCATAGGACACCTTGCGAATTCACCAAATTATTTAAAATGTGAATTTGTAGCCACTGACGCAGCTACAAATTTTTTTTATTGGGATGGCATACGCTTAAGAAATTTTTTCTTGTAAAATCTTAAACTGAGTTAATTTTTTTCTATTTCTACCCAGCAAAAAAAAATTAGAAGTAATGCAAAGCAAATTACATTTTCAAGGCTACTAAATCAATTGTGTAAAAGAATTCATTCTAAATGACTTGCTTAATGTGAAATAATTTGTCATAAATGATGTGATTAAAAATGAATGCAACATCATTCAAAATAATCATGTTTTCTTTTCTGACGTAAATGTAGTATTAATTCTGTCCTATGCCTTTTTTGTGTTCTTTTCTTAAAAATATGCAATATTGCAAACGGGTGACAAGTTCTTTTGTAATAATGTTGCCATAAAAATGAGAAAAAATGTTACATCCCGTACCATAAATTAAATCAAAGGGTTAGAATATTGCACACTTTAACAGATGATATTAAAAAGAAGAGAAAAGTTTTTCTAGTGGTTAAAAAGTATTAAAATTATTGAAAATTAAATTATAAATTATTCTAGTGGAAGCAAGAAATACAGTTTTACATAAAAATATATGTAGCTATCATGTAAAAAAGCTGAAAATATCTGTTCTATTTTGCTGATTATAAAGGTAGCATTTTGTTAAGGTGTAGGCGACCTTTGAAAAGTGTTCCACAATGTAAGGGCAACATTGTTTGTTAGAAAAGAAAAGACCATAATAATATTTGAAGAATATTTGTTACCAAAGCAGTATTTAGGATATGAATTTAAAACGTTAATAAAAAAGAATAAAGAAAAAAAATATAATATCATCTGAAAAAGATGATACAATCAGAAAAATATGTTTACATTTTTTAAAATCGCTTGTAAATGAACTAAAATATCGGCTTTCCAAAAATATTTTGATATTAAAAAAAAATTTCAACATTTTCAATAGATAATACTCTAAACAAATTAAGCACCTATTACTTGTATCTTAGAAGATATGAATTTTAGTATAACTGAAATGAAAAAAAAATCAAAAATCAGTGGAGCAATGCAACCGAACAAATCTGGCATACCAATATGGATACTACGGAGTTCTGGATTTAAGTAAACCAATTTAGGAATTCAATTAATGAATTATCTTTAAGGAATTATCGGATTTTGTATTGTCTCTTATGGTGTTACCATTTTCAAACGCTGAAGTGGAGCGTTTATTTAGTTTAATGGGCTTAATAAAAAGCAAACTTAGAACAAAAATGAACACACAACTTTTATGTTATGTTGTACGTATAAGGGAAAGTGTAAAACTGAATAACGTATGTATCGGAAAATGTTTTGATTAAAATTGGTTCATCTGAAAAATACCAAAAAGAATTGGTATGTGAAGAAAATTATATGATTGAACTTGTTAACCTTCTTACCACATTTGAGCAGTTGTTGACACTTCTTTTGTGTAAATATAATATTAATTAAATTGAATTTAATTGAACAAAATATGTATATAAATATTGCAAAATTTAAGCACTTTTCTTTTTGAACTGTAGGACATTTTAGCACTTTTCCGAGGTTTTGCACTTTTTGTCTATCATTTTATGGCAACACTGATGAGTTCTATTCGTGTATTAGAATGGAGTGCAGTTCATTAAAATATTCATGTAAACACATGATCTCCAATGACACGCTAATGCTAAAATCAATAGTGTTTTCATCTAAATTTAATCACTTCGTCACCAGTTGAACCCCTGAAAATTGCTTTTTTTGTCATAGATTTTTTGCTGGGTATGATGATTTATGTGTTCTCTACTGCAAATTTGTTGTTTTGCAGATTCTGAACTACAAATACCAAAAACGTATTAACATGAACTTCCAAGCCTTAGTTATAAGTTTTTTTATACAATAAGATTAAAAGTTCCAGAAAATCTTAAATATTGAGTATTTTTTTCTGTTAATTTAAAAATTGATAAAAGAGGATAAAATTTTAAATCAACTTACCATAGACCCATGCAACACCAATTATTTGAAATAACGCTAAACCGAATATAACGAATGTCGCCCCATAATAATCGACTAAACTTAGGATCCATTGACCGGCCTTGAATAAATTAAATTAAACAATTTTTTGGTTTGTTAACAATTTCTGGAATTTTTTTGTAGCAACAATAATGCGCCACATTCGAAACTACTATGTGAGGCATTTGAAAGGGAAATATAGAAACAATTAATTGTCATCAAATTTTACAGATCGTCATTAATCAAATAAAATTAGAAAACAATTATTGTTTGTTTTTATCTCTTTCTTAATACAAAACGCATGAACGTAAGAAAGAAAGAAAGATGATAACAAAGAAAGATGATAAAGAAAGCAAATGAAGTGATTATTTTAATTAAGTAGCACACATTAGTACCGGTGTAACGTATATGATGCCACAAAGAAATCCACAAACTGTTGTTATTAAGGCCACAATGGAAGCCTTCATCCATTTATAATGATCGCACAGTATTGCTACCAATGTATTGGCTTGAGCCACTAAAGTGCCAATGCCCAATACAAAAAGCATTATGAAAAATAGAACTGCAAATAGCTATTGGGAAAAGAAACTAAATTAAGAGAAATTTTTAATATAATCATATCCCAGCTAAAACTTTTAGACACGTGTTGACTTTTGCAGCTCGGGCTCATATAAAAATCTACTGTGAATACCAGTTAAAATAAATTTAAAAAAAAAATACTTTTGCAGCTTGGGCTCATATAAAAATCTACTGTGAATACCAGTTAAAATAAATGCTGGATTCGATATCAATTGACATATGTACATATATGTTAATTTTATATAAATTTCAATTTTAATTTATTGACTTTTTTTCAATACTAATTTATGAAAAACTTGATCGGCATCAGCAGAATCTTATATAAGTGGGTTTAGATGCAAAAATCATTACGAACTTAAATTTTCTACAGGGATAATAAAACCATTATTTACCTGAGGTACTGCCTTGAACTTTGCTATAGCATCGGGATATGATATAAAGGCTAGACCGGTGCCACTGCGTACCACCTCATCAATATTGCTTATATTTAGGTTATGAGCTAAATTTCCCAATATACCAAATATTGTTATGCCAGCTATTAAACTTGTTACTGTATCCAAACTAGTAACAATAATGGCATCTCTGTTGGAAAAATTAAGAATTTCGGCTTATGTTCTTTATCGATTTAAATCGACGGTTTACCTGTTGGCATTATGATAAAATTTGTTATAAGAAGAGAACATAACAATTGGTCCCAAGCCCACAGCCAGAGAAAAGAAACACTGCACTACAGCCTCTTTCCAGACCTTTAGAAAAGAGAAATAAATATATTGAGAGATTCAAATCATGTGTCATGTGCATTTAACCGAAACTGGCTTTGTAGCCTTAACCAAATATTCGGCTAAATTTGTAATGTACATTTATCGTATACCTTCAAGTTTAACAATTCATTCCAATTAGGTTTTAAAAAGAAAATTATACCATCTATAGCTCCATCTAAAGTCACTGCTCTAATAAGCAGTGTTATAAGTATTACATACGGAAATATAGCTAAAAAGTAGGCTGCCTTTCCGGCTGTTTTAACACCTCGCACTATAACCAAAAATGTCGTCAACCATGCCACAAATAAGGCCAGTGTAAGCTTCCAACTCGGCATGCCAATGCCATCTGAAATATCATCATATTCTCGTACAACTTCTTTCCTAAATAAAAAAAAATTTATAACTTTATTGCAAGTTTTAGGAGATGCATATGTTTCACTTACAAAAAGAATAATTCTGAACTACTTTGTAACTTATAATCGAATGTAGTTTTATTGTTTTTAATCTCATTATAGTTGTAATTCGGATATCCTCTTAGATTTGAATCGACACAATTGGGACCCCATTCCTCACGACAATATGACCAGGGTAAAATTTTATTAAATGATGACACAAAATAATACAGCGTCAAGGCCAGTAGCGATGAGTAATAAGTCAGAACACAAATGCCAGCATAGGCTTGACCAATGCCCACTCCTACAAAGTACAATAAGAGAATAAAAATAAAAGCAATTAAGAAATAACAGTAATCATTTATAATGTTCTACCGATAAATGAGGGGCATATGGACCAAATTTTTATAGAACTTTGACTGGTAAACTGCCCCAGTAGTACTTCTAAATAGTACATAGGTTTCCCTAAAATAATAAAAAATAAAAGAAAAAAAATTAATTAATCATTGAAATTTAAAAAAAAATAATAAATAGCTTAAAAATCAAAAGTTTAAAACGACATCCATACATTCACAATTATTCTCCTCGATATAATGAAAATTATGTGAAATTTATTCTTTATCTATCAAGCTCGGACCGCGTTGCTGGTATCAAAAAAGAAAATTGTAAAACGATTTAATTCGAAGAAATATTTTAATATTTTTGTTTGTTTAAATTGTTTTGAATTCTTCATTCTGTTCTGTTTTTCTCACTAACTTTCAAGTATTATTTAAATTGGTAAATCGTTTTCTCTCAATGTGTTAATAAACCTTTCTATAGAAAATCAGTTAAATAAACCCTCTATAAACCTCTCACATCTTTTATTCATACTTAGGGTAGCTAAATTTGAAATTAGGAAAAACTATACACCCAATTAAAAATTTGCAATTAAAAGAGTGTGAAATATATTTATATGAGTACTCATTAGCTACACACAAAGGACCCCTGTATCATGTAAAGAAATGCACATAAAATATACAAATCGCTTATTACTTTTGAACAAAAACACGAACAAATCATACGTAAATGTCCTGCTTAAGTCAAAATGTTTAAATTCTTTTAGGATGCAAAAGTATTTTCTAAACAATTTGAAACAAAAAGTCTAACAAATTGTTAAAATTAAAATGTAAAAAATGTTTAAAGGAAATTAAACAAGATAATTTTGATAATTTATTATTTCGTTAATAACAGTAATCGCTATGGAACAATCTCTTTCTTTGTATAACTTCGATATGCTATTAAAATATTTTCGTAAACTTAGTCTTTCAGTAAAAGTAGGCGTGTTGAAATAGTTTCTGCTAATAAATACAACTTAGATATTTCAATATAGTCCTTTATTTTTCCAAAATCTTTATTCATAGAGATATTATATGGATTTGAGAAAAAGCGTGATATGGGAGGTGAGCGTAAAAGTGGGCGTGTCACATTTATTTTCCGTCAGAACAAAACCTTTGAGCAAAATGCAATGTTTGCAAAATTTCAGAATCATACATCTTATTTCGTCAGTTTAATAACGTTTTTAATTTTGAATATACACTGTGCGGTATAAATGTTTGTACATTTTGATTAACTCTTTTCCGAATGCATAGATTTAAACAATTCTCAGGGAAAAATATTTTTTTCTCAGGAAATATACGTTAATACGTTTGGACACAATTGCATTTCATTCGATGTTGGAAGGACATGTTTTTTTTAACTTGCTTGCATTATGAGCTATAACTCTCTTCCTAGTAATCCGATTTATCCCATTTACAATACCAAACAAACCTTGTGTATACGAAATATACTGGCTCCGGTTCGAGCTAGATCGTCATGAAATTAAACCCTGACTCAGAAAATATATACTTTATGGTGCCTGAAATGAAATGATGTGTTACAAACGGAATGACATAATGGATACACCCCAACAAAAGTTTTTTTTTTTTGTGACGGGAATAAAAAGTACAAAAAACAGTACAAATACTAAAAATCAGTACATTTGCGTACTGTTTTAGGTGATAAGGTAAGGAAAAAGAGTACTGACAGGACAGGACGTCTGACATCCCTATGCACATGACAGTATAACTACAAGTTTGCAATAAACTGATAACGTTAATTAAAAATATTTTATAAATATCAAAACTTTAATACTAATGTTTTTCATGTTAAATTGCATTACATATGAACACATCAATGGCTTAAAATAAAAAAGACGTTTTTCGATTTTTTACTTTACAGAAGATGGAAAAAACTGAATAATATTGAAAAGAATGAAATGAGTTAGAGCTTTTCTATGTGAATATAAAAACGAGATTTTATTAAAAATTGAGATAGTCGGGTGCTGCCAATTAATTCCCAAATTTCTGGAAGTTTTTTGTTCTTGCATTGATCAATGAATCATTGCTTCAGCGAACGAAATTCTAACGTTAAAATGTGGACGGTATGCACTTTACGTTAAAATAATCTTTTGCCGTTTTTAATAATAAAATTATATTATTTTGATTCTTTGTTTAGTTATGAATTATATAATCTAAAAAAACAATTTGAAAAAATATATAAACCAAAAATTTGTTAAAATTGTAAATACAATAGTGACTTTTGGCTCACCCTGTATAAAATTCACTGGTTGCATCTACATTATAGTTAAAAAAATTTAATTTTGATCATAAAAAAACATTTCAATTTAGCCATATTTCAAAAAGTTTCTAGCAATTATTTATTGCCCAATAAACCATGCATAAAGACTTGATACTTGTCGGATATTTCTCTATGGTCTAATTTTTTTAATAACCAATCAATTCAATTATGTACATTTGTACATACATTCATAAGTATGTATGCACAACTGTTCATACATTCTAATAAAACTTGACAAAACCAAACTGTTTATACCGCAATTACTTATGTTGAATGCTTGATCATAAAAAGAAAACCTTCATTATAGACACTGGCATAGCTAAAAAAACTTTTTCTATGGGTGGCAAAAATTTAAAAAAGTTTTCTCTATTGGCAAATTCTAAAACTGAGTTAATTTTATATGTATGTACATATATGAAATGAAAATATCTAATTTGTTTCTTAATTCTGGGAGGGGCAAAAAACTGTTTGAAACTGGCGTGGAAATTTAGCATCAAGAGAATTGATGTCAAAACCAACCTGTATGCGTACTCGTGCAGTATAACATTACTGATGCTGTCCACAGTGTATGCGTGAACATCATAATTATTGTTTTCAAGACCTAAACTTTTGTCAGAAACTTAAAATTGCACTTCTCTAAAGAGGATTATTGTGGTTAATCAAACAAGGTACTGTAAGATCAGCCGTAACCCTGATTTTGCAAAAATTTTGATAACAGATCGTTTAAACGGATATTGGAGGCGGCGGCTTACAAATATTACAGACGACTCGGCTTAGTAGATTCTTAGCCGATCGTCGAAGGTATCTGAATAGTTATAACAGTACAATAAACATACCATATTCAGTAATATTATATTAGGGAAAAGCAACAACAATTTTTTTAACTATTGTGAAATCCTAGAACATTATGACAATATGACATGTTATGACACCTTTTAAAAACAGTAATTATGTTTTGTTCTTAAATGACAGGCCTCAAACTTTTTAATAAAACAAGACTTTGGAAAAAATTTCCATTAGTTTTTTTATAGCAGTTTTAAATGACCCACTCTTAACACATTCTGAAACTAAACTAACAAAGTATTTATTTTAAGTTTTAACAATAAACATTTATTTAATGCAACATTTATCATTGAATATTCATTAACAATATTAATGCCATGTTTACAGTTAATTAAATAGCGGCATTTTTGATTTAAGTAAAAAATATTAAATAAATATTTAGAAATAAATGTGGAAAATATTTACAATCGTTAATTCCGTGACGTAATTTAACTTCCTCTGTACAATTAAAGGGTGTCTCAGTAACAATACACTTTTTCATTTTACAATTATAACATGTATTTTTTGAGACAGTTCCGATTTTTTATTGGATTGTAAAGAAATTATGAAAAAAATATTGGTCAAGAGGTCTCACGGCTCTGATGACAGGCCATTACTCTTTTCGTGAAACTTTCTATGACTCTTTTACATATGTATATGTGGCCGTATCTCACTGATGATGCGTTGGAACTCGGATTTTAGCTTATATTTGAGTTAAATCACATTATATTGGTGGCCACTTGGCATCAAAATTTCTTGAGATAGTTTGTTCTGAAAATCGTTGCTGCAATAAATAGATTGATTAATGCGAGGTGTGGTAGATGGTGCCGTCTTGCTAAACCACATGTCGTCCAGACTCATGCCGTCCAGTTGAGGCCAAAACAAACTCCGTTATCATGTTCCGCAACTTCGGCCTATCTTCAAAAAAGCAAGGCCCAAAAAACCACTCCGACTGACCAAATTAGAATAAGACTGTTGCTCGTTATGGGTGTATTTGTTTCTCATGGATTGCATGAAGATTTTCTGATCATCTTCAAAAAAGCATGGCCCAAAAAACCACTCCAACTGACCAAATTAGAAAAAGACTGTTGATCGTTGTGGGTGTATTTGCTTCTCATGGATTGCATGAAGATTTTTTGATTCCTTAATTCGACAATTCAAAGACATTCAAATAGAAATTTGCTTCATCGGAGAAAATGATTTTTTCAGTAAATTGGCGTTGACCTTACTTTTATCCATTAACAATTGAACGAATTGCCGGTGTTTTCCATAATCTGCTGATTTAAGCTAGTGATTAAGCTTAAGTTTGTACGTATGAAGGTGGAGGTCTTTTGTTAAAATTTGCTACGTAGTGCTTCGTAAAATTTTAAGTTGTTGAGAACGATGCCGAATTGATGTTTTTGGATTTTCGGCTACAATTTTGTTTACAACATCAGTGTTTTCAAGAGACCGACCGGTGCGTTGAAAATACAGGAGTCTTACTGTGTAAAACCGACCGTTCCACTTGCACAAGGAAAAAGTTACACTAAATTAAAATAAACCGCTATTTTTGATGGAATTGCATTAAATTTTGTGACGAGTGAAATGTATTGGAATCACTTAAAACCCCAATTTCGAAAATAGTGCAAGTAAGGGCATTTGTTATTAGACCAAAGATGTACATACATATGTATGTATATTCATTTAGTGTAAATTATTATTAAAAAACCATAATTAATCCTAAACAAAATATTTCTGCCAAATAAAAAAACATAAAATAAAACAAATATTTTTCAATTTACAAACCCGCGGGGTTGTATTGAATTCAGCATCGTCTATTAAAATACAGTGTTGGTGAACACAATTTCTGTTGTATCGTTTTATTGTTAAATGTCAATTTATATTCAACATCAAGTAAATAAAAATCAGAATTGGGAAAGTGAATCAAATCCTACTTCTACAGAGCTACAAAAAATATTTTAAAGCAATTTTTAGTAAAAAATTTTAGCAAATATAAAAAAAAATCAACAAAATATTTGAGTTAAAAATTGGTAATTTGAAGATTGATCTATATTACTTCGGTATGTCAATAAAATAAGAATATATGTAGTAATTTTTATTGTATGTTATGAAGTAAATATTTATGTGCCCAAGAAAAACTTCCTATAAAATTTAGTTGCTATCTTTCCTTGCTTTTAGGCGCTATAGCATTTTGTTCGATGTCAAAAGGAAATTCATAATAACGTGACCAACTTTTAATGAATAACTTTCTTAAATTGGGTTGTTTTCTTCCATTTTAAATAAAAACAAATTGCTGATGTATTAAAACTGTTAAGGCCAAATATCTCATAATAATTATTTCAGCAGACAGATGGGCGTTGCTGGATTGTTTCAAATTGGCATAATGATTTTAAATATATATTATGGGGTATTAAACGAGTTTTTCAATGTGTTACAAACAGAATGACTGTTAAAATAGATAAATATGCGATATATGTTAGATAATAAATACATGTTGGAATCTTTTGATTAAATAACGTCAGATAATAATCAACTCCATCTAAAAAACTTAGTTGTATTATATTAAATTTTATATTCAATATCACACTGTAGCAAATAATTAGACAATCATTTGTTTCGTAGGTAGATTCAAATATATAAAAATGCAATGTATTCACAAAAATTCCAAAAATATTAGATCATTTTAGGGTTTTATACATATACATTTATAAAAGTAGAGAAAACTTTGATTCATAAAATTTTATAACTTGTGTCAAACTAGTCATAAACTAATATTTATACAAGCCATAAAAAGTAATGCAAATATAAATTATCTAAGCACTGTTGTGCATATAAAAACTATAAAAACTATTTTAAACAAAAAAAAAAAAAAAATAGTTGTAAACAATTTAAAATTAATGAGATTTGGTTTAAATAGAAAAAAAAGCAGTTAAATAGAGAGAAAAAAATAAAAAAGTAACTACTATACCAATTAAAAACAGCACCACTATGTAGGGTATTAAAAAAGCTCCTCCACCATTCTCATAAGCTGTAAAGGGAAAACGCCAAATATTGCCCAAACCAACTGACACTGATATGCACGACATCAGAAACTCCAAACTGCTGCCCCAGTTTTCACGTTGCTTATCCTGGGCAACAGCACCGTCCGCATTGCTGGCGCAATCAATTTCAGCATTTGCTGAGGTCTTTCTGCCTTCCTCAGCTGAATTCATTTTTTAACTGTTAGTTGGTGGCGTTGGTCCGTTGGACCACCTAAAAAATTTAACAATAATTTCATTCCAGAATAGTGTTCTAAATAACAATGATTAAGACATCTATTGTTAAATCGGACACTAAATCAGACTAAGAAATAGTGGGCCAATTCAAAGTAAACTCTCATATTGTACTATGTCATATAATTCATATTAATATGACTAGTGACTTTGAACACCTTTTGTTAACTAATTATGTATTTAATACAAGAAAGAAGACAGAGATGACGCTGTTAAAAATTGTATGTATACAGGAAAGAAGAAAATAGAAAATATTCTCTCTGAGAGGTGAGAAGCGAAGAAATTCTCTCTGAGAGACAGTATGGTTAAAAGTATAACATAAACAATTTCTTATACATAGGAAACAAATGTGTAAAGTCATATTATTTTTTTTGTATGGAAATTACTAACAAAAATTTTAAGCATGCATAAAATAATATGAAATAGTACAAATACGACTGATATGCAACCACTTTGAATTGGCCCAATATGTCAAAAAATAAAATATATCATAATTTTTTTTTATTCTTAAACAATGACCCATGGACCAACCTCACTTATTATGTAATTTTTTCACCCCACCACTTTAGTGTTAAAAATATTTTTATTTTACTTATTTATTTATTATATTATATATTTTTACTATTTATAAACAATAAAAAAATTGTATGTAGTTTTATCACGTCACACTAATTAATATAATGTATGTGTGTACATAAGTAAGTGTATTACGAAAATATCACTTTAACAACATGCAACAGCAACATCACCATCACTTTCAATATCTGCACTATTAATTAAGCGAATAAATAAGTGGTAAGTGGTTGCACTTGTATTGTAATAAATGTATGCACGCGATCAGATTTTGTTTTTATTTATTTATTTTTTTTTTCTTACTTTTTTTTAAAGAAAATTTGTTTATTTTTTCATGTTTTATTTTGTTTCATTAGTTCTTTCGTCCACTTATGTGCATACGTATACATGTAAATTGTTTAACACTGTAACGTACGAGTGACGTTAAAGATCTTGCTATATTTAATCAACCAACTATGTGTGCATACTCGTATATGCAAGTGTTTGCTCATAAAAAGTTCACACAAAAATCACCTTCAATTATGCTTAAATTGTCTTTCAATAAAATTTTTGTTTCATATGTATTTAAAATCTGCAAAAAAGGTTTTTATTTCCCGTTCTTATATCGTCGGTTACCAATTGAATACTGATGAGGACAAAGAAAAATATTTATAAATTTTGCTCACTTGATATTATATCTGAATTCTATTTACAAAGCAAAATTATTTTGTATGTAAATATATAGAAAACGACGAAATAAAATTGCATCATAAAAATAATAAGAAATGTGAACTACATAAATACTTTTACTCTTCTTTGTTTTATTTAGGTTGCCATGATAAACTGTTTAGATTTTATTAATTTACGGTCATTTTGAATGGTTCTTTGGTGGTTGTATGATTTGGTTGTTAATTGTCAGTCGGGTTTTGTGAAAAAATTTTTTAAACTTAATTCTATTTAACTGTTCTGTCAATAAATTTAACATATGTACATATGTAGGATCTATAACAGAGATTAAGTCTGATATGATATGAGAACACAAAAGAATTCAAAACAATTACGGAATCAGTTTTCTTATACAGTGAGCGGAATAATTATATCAAACTATTGAATTTAAGTACAACTCGAAATAATTTCCTATAAAAAACAATGAAAATAAAAAGGCAAATAAGGAAATATAATTTTATCATTCACATTTTAGTTTACATTACCATTATACAACCGATTTTAATCAAAAAAAAATACCGTTAAAAGGAATTTTTTATTAATTTGGTTCAGTATTTTAGGAGTTATAAGCAATTTAAGTTGCTACTAACACATGCGCCAACCATATAACAAAACGAAAAAAGAAACAATTGTTTTTTCCAAAAGAGTGTTTTATGTGTGTGGTAAAACATAAAATGATATAAAATGGAATGACATAAAATCTTGCGGGGGCAGCAAAGGGGTCCGAGTTCAGCTAGGAATTTTAAATAAATGTCAGGCATTTGTAAGAATAGAAGGCAGTATGGGAAATAACACTTTCCATATGACGTATAAAAAATATTTTTTGTCCGACATTATGATATGTATCTGTAGAATTTGAAATTCACAACTTTAAACTTTGTAAAACTAACTAAGAAACTGACCTTAAAATTTTTGCAATTCATTTAAAACTTTAGTTAAAATTTAACTAAAAAAAATATTAAATTTAAACTATGTAGTTGATCAACAATTTTTATTGCTTCTACGGTAAAAAAATATTATTAGTTTGTTAGCATGTTACGGGTGGAGAAGAGAGCATCGTTTTATGTTCGATACTCGGCGACACGCTTTGTTGATAAACAAAATTAAACATTAAAAAAACTATAACATAAAATGTTGCTAACAACATGTTGGCCTCTGTGAACGCAAATAAAAAACAAAAGAGAATTCCAGTAATTTTTCTTCCAAATGTAGTTGCCCTTCTAAACTCGGACTTATGTACACATATCGATTAGGGATAGGCAAGCAAAAAGGTTATATTAATATTTATAGTTATGACATATGTAGTTTTAAAATGCACGAATCCAGGGGAAGACAAAAAAATATTAACTACAAAACAAATTATTAAATAAACGATTTATAAATTTTAATAAAAACTTCCCCGCGTAAGCTGAATCCGTGTCTAATTTTAACAGTATCGATATACATACAATATTTATATCGATTTCTACACAAATATTCAAAAATATAAATCTTTATTTTTAAATAAAAATAATAAAAATAAAACACTTGAAAAACGAACTTTTTACTTGAAACTGATTTATTTATTAAAGCTAATCGGTTAAAAAAATCATTGAAATACCTTTATGGTCCTTGCAGTCACCCAAGTCAGTTTAATTATGCCAATTTAAGTAAACCAGTATTTATTTATATTTTCTTCTTTCTTCGTCCTTTCTTTATTAAGTCAATATTACAATGTTCACTTCAGGAACATAGGGCGTCAATCTGTACTTATTAGATATTTACAAAAAAAAAAAAAGAAACAAGTAAGAGCTATATATTCGAATTTTTGATACCCACCACCAATTTTGTGTACTTTTAGTTGCTGGCATTATAATAAAATAATTATGAGCTTTTGAGTTTCATTGATAGTGGTATATGGACATTTCCATGAATATTTCAACCACGACTGTAAAAATAAAAACTCTTGAAAGTTTTTCAATATAAGTTTATTGATAAAAAACACGAAAATTTTACTATGCAATCAACTATTTTTTTAGCGACTAAATTGTAAAAATAAATTGAAATTGCAAATATACTTTAAAATTAAGGTAAAAACAGCAATTAACAAGATCCATAAGAAAAAAGAAAATATAGAGTCCAATTAGCGGTATTTTTTTGATGTCCCTTGGATGTTATTTTAATGTCACGTACACGTAGTGCAAAAAAATTATTTGTCTCCGTCATTCGTATTTGAACAGTCGCAAGAGCACCTAATTTAGAATTTAATACTATTAGAGAAAAACCCGTTACGTACGTTTTGTCACGAACGATATTAAATTGAATTTATTATAAAATCATTTAAAGATTGTTTTCAATTAAGTATGATGGATTTTAAATGAAAAAATATTTGGTTTAGTGTAAGAAATTTAAAAAAGAAAAAATACCTTAAAAAATTCTCAGATTTTTTCATGTTTCCATATATACATCAAAATCACGTCTGTTTTATGTCACGTACGATATATTCTTATTTTCCTGGATATTTTAGACAACAATGATTCGAATATATATTTGATTTTTTTTAATAAAGTACCCTTTGAATGGAACTTTAAGATCTAATTTTGTTTCAGTTTCTCTTACTTTTGCAAAAATTACCCCACTTTATAGGTGTACAAATATCACGTACGATGACATGGAAATGCCCATATATGAGAAATGTACGTATCAAAGTAATTGTACTTTAGATATTTCAAAATAGAGTCCTTTCAAAATCTTTGTCCATAGAGAAATATATAATTTAAGGATAATGCGCTATATGGGAAGTGGGCATTAAAGTGGACATGTCACCTTTATTTTCTGGCATTATAATACACAACATTATCAGTTAAACTTTATATGAAAAATTTCATTATCACACACCAAATCCTATCGCTTTTATGAGCTTTTCAATTTCATTAATAGTAAATTATGTGAAAAGTAGGTATTAGATATATGAATTTAAGGTTTTTCACCTCCATTTTCTCGCATTATAATAACATTGACCAGATATGCAAAATTTCATCATCATACATCTAGTTCTGTCGCTTTATAAGCTTTTAAATATTATTCAAATTAGATTATGTGAGCAGTGGACGTTTACAATAATAATTTGTATCAATACGTATTACTTTGTTTATTCTTTGGTTTGCTTTATATGTACATATGGTTTGCTTATGTGTTAGTATCAACTTTAAACGTTTGCAACCCCTAAAATATTAAATACTAGCCAAACCCGGCGCGCGTTGCTACGCCCCTTAATGAATCGAAATGCATTCTGAATTTTAATTGAATATCAAGTGCAAAAACCTAAAAATTATAATTTTTTATGGGCGTGGCATTTCCCACTTTTCTAGTCACGAAATTGTAAAGTCATAATAGCTCAATATGTGTGCAAAGTTTCAGAATAATCGGTCCAGTGCAAGTACCTCAAAATGATACCTTTTTTTTTATGGGCGTGGCACTGCCCACTTTTCTAATCACGAAATTATTTAGTCATGACAGCTTAATATGTGTGCAAAGTTTCAGAAAAATCAGTCTGGTGCAAGTACCTCAAAATTATAGCCTTTTTTATGGGCGTGGCCCCGCCCACTTTTTGAATCACAAAATTATAAAGTTACGACAGCTCAATATGTGTGCAAAGTTTCAGAAAAATCGGTCCAGTGCAAGTACTTCAAAATTTAAACTTGTTTAGGGGCGTGGCCCCGCCCACTTTTCTTATCACGAAATTATTTAGTCATGACAGCTCGATATGTGTGCAAAGTTTCAGAAAAATCGGTCAAGTGCAAGTAGCTAAAACTGATAACTAATTTTTTATGGGCGTGGCCCCGCCCACTTTTTTTCATCCATAAACCCTCCCCGGTATGTGTACAACAACTTACCAAAGTTTGAGCCCGATCGGTTTTACAGTTTCAGAGTCTATAGCTAACACACACACACACACACACACACACACAGAGTTTCACTTTTATATATATAGATATCTTAATAGATTTTAATGGAATATTCAACTCAAATGGTATGTTTTTTATTAAAACTGGTTATTTATTATGAATCTAAACTCTGTTAATAGAAATCGACTATCCTATAAGTATATGAATGAGATATAGGATAATGCATTGAATACATAATCACCAGTATCTGATTATTATTCTGTTGGTTATATTTAAATTAGATTACTATGTTTGAAAAACCTTACTTCTTTTCGTGTAGTACATACTTACAATAACGAATTTGAATATGAATAAGAATACTACTGTCTATTTGAAAATATTTTTAGTATGAATCTGCTAATACAACTTCCAACGAAAACTAAATAGTGTGTATCACGTCAATAAAATATATATCTTTAAATTATTATATCATATCATTTATCGCTTTATGTTTTGTTATCGTCTATCCTATTATATATCACTAATTAAGCAAAAATGATATCTTTATAATATTTATCAAACAACAATTGCGTGAGGAAACCATTATTTTATTTTTTATCGGTTTTATTTGTTTACAATCCCAGTTCAGTTTATTAAAAGAAAATAATTATGTGCAAGTACACTCTAAACATTTGCTAGTCAAGCGTTTATTTGCTAACAATCCTATTAAATAATCTGTGGCTACAATTAAAATCCACGATAAACAAATTAGTTGCACAATAAAGATAAATTTGTCTTAACAATAAGCATATTTTTCCAAAAAAATGTGTTCATAAATTAGCATTTAACTCGGAAATTAAATTAAATAGTGCTCTATCGTGTTTTCAACAGACGGACGGACATAGTTATATCGTCATAAAATAAAACCAGAACTAAGAAAATATATAGTTTATGGGGTCTAAAATGGATATTTCGACGTGTGTTACAAACGGAATGACAAAGTGAATATACCCCCACACCATTTTATGGTAGCACTCAAGGTAAATTTTATCCGAATTAAAAAAAACAAGTAACAGTTCTATATTCGGCCGAGCCGAATCTTATATACCCTTCACAACGTGTAGTCATGCAATAACAATTGTTTGTATCACCATTCATCTCATATAAAATACGTACATACATACATGTAAAAAACACACAAAAAAAATATATTAAAAATAAAAAAAAAATATTAAAAAAAAATACAAACAAAATTAAAAAAAAATTTTAAAAAATTTTTTTAAAATATAAAATTATAAAAATAATAAAAAAATAATAAAATATAAATAATATATTAAATAAAATAAAATGAAATTTTTTTGGCTCAGCTGGAATTCGATGCCACGTTTACTTTAACCAGTATGTATGTAGGTTGTTGTTGTAATTGTGAAAAAAACGAGGTGGTCGTGGTTTTTTGCTCATATCTCACAAAGTTATGGGGCGATTTTGCTGAATTCCTATAGCGATTCATTCCGGGATATTTCCAAGAGATTGATATTATATAGAGATCTGAGGAACATATAGTTGCTTCTAAAAGTTGATTTCAACCAACACACGGACAGACGGTCGGGGCTTAATCGACTCCTCTATTTATAAGCTTTCAGAAAATATATACTTTATGGGGTCGGAAATGAAAATTGTAGAAATTTCACACGGAATGACAAAGCTATATATACCCTTGTTCACCACAGGTGAAGGGTATAAAAAATCATTATCTTTTTATTAAATAATTACTTTATTACTTACTAAACCCTAATTTTATTGTTATTAGTATGTCAATAACTTATTGTTGTAAGTCTAATTTAACATTTGTTTATCTCAAATTGTATCGAAATTCATCGATTAGTTTTCAAACCAAACTAGTTCAGGCAGACAGATAGAGAGAAATTCAAAAAATGTTTCGTATTCTAGATATTTAACCATATATACCTTAAAATGTTAAAAAAATATTTAATGTACAGACACAGTTTTTGCAATCTTATTTTAAGTACTTACATATACTTAGTGAAGTATTGGTAGAGTTCACACCACAGAAAGAGTTATCCATTTAGTGGTTTCAAAAGCGCCGGTCTGGCAATGCTGTTAAATATTTGTCATCTGAGGTGTCATTTATGAAAATTTATCGTTTAATAACCGAAGAAAGCGTAAAAATAGTTAAAGCTTTATACGAAAGTGGTGATTCAAACGTGGCTAGAGCAACAGGCTTTTAATGTAGATTTTTGCAACAAAATTTATCCTTCAGCGTTGAGGCGCAATTCTTACTCATTTATTCTTACCATTCTATCCGGATAAAGTGACTGTAACTGGCCGTATTTTTTTTGCAATTGCCCCTGGAAGCCATGCGTAAACCATCATTGTTGCAGTAAGTTTTAATTAATTTTGGAAAAAGTGAAGTGAAGAAGAAGCCGTGGAGGCCATTTGAATGATGTTTTATTTAGAATTTAATTGTATCGATTGTTCTTCACATTAAATAAAAAACTTTTGAATTTTCTTAACAATAAGTGTGTTTTTTATTAAAGAAATTTGATCACTCTTATTGGAAAACCTTATATAAGTTGACATTAAAAAAATGTCAAATAACTTTGACAGCTGAATTTTTAAATACATGTTATGTTAAAAATATTAAGAAAACAGGTTAAATGAAAATACATCGATTTATCTATATAAGGTATAAGGTATTTCAGAAAAAAAATATTTATAATAAAAATATGAAAATTCTTCTTTGAAATGTTGCGCGCATTGAGAAGTATTAGAGATAAAAAGTTTATATTCAGTATTTTGAAAAAAAATGCTTATAATACAAACCACAACACATAAACATTGAGAATAATTTTATTTAATTCATAGTTTATTATTTAATGTTATTATATTAATTAATATTATTATATTATTTGATCAAATGTTAAAAAACAGATGTTGTATTACAACTCTGCTTTAAAAACATTTGATTAAATAAAATTTGTATTATTATATGTACATACAAACATAGGTATGTACATATATAATTCATAATTATATTTAACAATAATAATGCTTTATTACCAATAAATACTTATAATAAAATACTTATAAATACAAGTTAAGGAATATGTCTTTAGGTGCTTTTATTGAATTACATTTTAACATAAAAACTATCGTTGAATTCACAATCTGCGTTGTAGTGCAATATTGATTCTATTTTAGTGCAATATTGATTCTATTCTATTTATGTATGTGTGTATTGTATGCTTGTTGTCAGTATACTAATTATAATTTCGATTAAAAAATTTTTAAAAACAATACAATTTAATTTCATATGTTTTTAAAGTGTTTTAAAGGATTCATACAATGATGGGAAATTATTTCTTAACTCAAATAGTTTTTTTAACTTCTCTAAAATTGTAAATGCAAAAATAAGATTTGATCAACTTTCAAATAATTGATTTTTTTGTAAGGTCATAGGTTGACAACACGTTATTGGCATTTTTTAACGTGAGATTCAAATGACGGTAAAATTCATTAGCACAATAGAGAATTTATTTGCCGTTATCATTTTATGTTAAGAAAAAATTGTAAATGAAATTGAAATTAATAATCTTAAAGTAGTGCACAAAAAAATAAATAATATTTTACATTTGACTGTTGTTATAAAATATAGTCAGGACTTAACAGAGAATACGAAAATAGTCTACAAATTAGTTTGTTGCTTAATTTCGGAGTTTGATTTCCGAAAATGTTTTTTTTGATTGAATTTAAATTGTATATTCTTTATCGTAAAATTTTGTGCGGATAAAAATTTTGTTCGAATAAATTTGATAGCTAATACACGGTATGTTTTTTACATCTGTCAGATTTCCCACTGCTAAATACGAACAAGTTGTGCGTTACCTTTAAAACATTGCTACTGTAAGTTCATGTGCAAAGTCATCTGACAAAAAATCAAATTGGGCATGATTTTGTTCTAAAAAACCAGAAATCTTTTCCGCTGGAAAAGAACGATATTGACAGACATATAGAATAACATATGAGTGACAAGTCAAATGTAAAAAACAAAACGTATATTAGTGGCTTTAGTAAATTCACTTTAAAATAGGTTCGTTTGATTACTGAAAGTTTTTCTATTTTTAACTGAATTTTCCTGGATTGCGTCAACAAACATAAAATAAATGTAAAGTCCTGAAGTTTGTAAACATTACATTGTTTGAAAACTACCTTGTCTTTCCAGTAATATTTAAGAGTTTTTGCTTAAAGAAGCTAATTTTATTACTAGCATTCTGTCTAAGACGCTCTTCAGCCAAATTTGTTTTATATGCGTGCCATTTCGCTTTAGTATTTGGATTAGACGGTCCCCAATCTTCAGAGAATTTTAAAGAAAACAAAAATGACTGTAAACACATAAATTATTAAAACATTTTCATTAAATACATTGTTAAAAAAATCTTACTGTTACTAATGTTTCTTTGTGATGGCTTTTAATATACCAGAGGCCCCATAGTGGAAACTGTAAAATGCCAATGATGAACATTATCCAACCAGCAGCTAAAATAAAAAAATGAGTTTTTGATTAATTGTATACGTTCAGCATAAATAAACATTGATCATAAATTTTATGTTTATTTATTAACTTCTTAGTTTTACTGAAGGCGAACATATATTCAACAGATAATTGCAGTTTGAAGAGAATTTCGTGAAGTTTGATATTTGAATTAAATAAGAGAAGAGTGAGAATTATCTTTTTGTAAATAGACTTTGACAGCTGAAGATTCAAAGTGAAAAGAATAATCCGCTGATGTCAAGGCATATTAATTCATCAGGTAATTGCAATTCGGAGAGAATTTTTTTGTTTATATTTTTTATATATGAATTTTTGACATATTTTGAAATAAATGAGAGAGGAGAGAAATTTGTTTTTATCTATAGACTTTGACAGCTGAGATTTAAAATTAATGGAGAAAAAAAATCAGCTGACAAAACAAGACTATATGATGATGATGAAATGTACCTTGAGCTGATGTATGGCAAATACCTAATAAATAAATATTGATTTGTTCTACTATTTTTTTGCCCTTTTTTAACAAACAAGCTCAGCAATAAAAATTTTTGTTCGAAATTATTTAACCAACTAAGAGCAAAAAAAAAATGGTTTAAAAAAAGCTAGAGACAATTTGAGTGCCTTTATTCGAATCATGTTATTGTCAAATCAAGTATTGATTTGTTTGGGAAAAAATTACCATTTGCAGAATCTGGATATTCAATTCCCTTATAGCTTAAAGGTTCTATCGTTATCACCGAATATATAA
Organism: Phyto melanocephala; assembly: GCA_941918925.1. NCBI lineage: Eukaryota > Metazoa > Arthropoda > Insecta > Diptera > Rhinophoridae > Phyto > Phyto melanocephala. The sequence goes on from OW799234.1 coordinate 115,527,723, forward strand.
ATATAATTATCATCATTGCAGGTGACAAAAAGGACCAGCAGATACGCCAATACATTGAAACCTTTCTATGGGTCATAAATTCTACATCATCGCAGAAATTTTGCAAGCCTATAACAAAAGTATTTTATTTATATAATTGCATTATAATTTTATTTAGTAGACAAAAGTTACCATAAATCCAAATTATACCAATAATTTCAAAAATCGCCATGGCGAATATGACATATGTTCCACCATAAAAATCTACCAAATTTAAAATCCATTGGCCGCCCTTAAACACACACAAAAATGTTATTTATAATAGACATGTTTATATTTATATTAAAAACTTATTTCACTTACTGGAGTCACATAAACCATTCCTAGTAGAAAACCGCAAATTGAGGTTATCAAGGCTACAACCCAATATTTTAGTGTCTTATATTCATCACAGATAATGGTGACGATTGTACTTTGTACAGCTACAATTGAGCCTACACCTAAGACAAATAACATGAAAAAGAATAATACAGCAAAAAATTGAGGTATGGCCTGAAATTTAGCAATTGCATCTGGATATGATATAAAAGCCAAGGCGGTGCCACTTTTAACTACCTCCTTTATATCGGTAACATTAAGATTGTGTGCCAAATTTCCTAAAATACCGAAAATTGTAATGCCAGCCAACATGCTGGTGACGGTATCCAAACTAGTTACAATCATAGTATCTCTGCAATAAAATCAAATTATTAATGCGCGATATGTGCATACATTGGCGAAGCTACAAATTTTTCTGGGGGTGGAAAACCTTAATTTTTTGTCCAAATCTTAAACTGAGTTAATTTTATATGTATAATAGTGCAATGACATCCCCCAGGTATGATCTCGTTACGCCAATGCATGCATATGTCTGTACATAAGTATTTATATTAAAGTTAATTTTACCTGTAAATTGTATGGTCAAATCGATTGTAAGATGCAAACATAATAATGGGACCACCACCTACAGCCAAGGAAAAGAAACATTGTACTACGGCTTCTTTCCAAACCTGAAAATATAGGTGCTGAATTCATATTGTGTGTGTCATATTGTCATAATATCATAATTTTTCAACATTTTTCAATAAACAATACAATTAATTTATTTAGAAAATTTTTGGAAAATTATGGTATTTTGAAAATACAACAAAAAATTAACGCTGTTAGCATACAAAACAAACACTTTATGTATGTTTGTATATATGTATATGTATATACATATGTACCTTTAAATTAAGTAGCTCATTCCATTGAGGATTTAAAAAGAATACAATACCATCGACGGCACCCTCCAATGTAACACTGCGTATTAATAAGGCCACCAATACTAAATATGGAAATATGGCCAGAAAATATGCAGCCTTTCCAGAACTTTTCACACCCTGACGTATGACCAAAAATATGACCACCCACGAGACAAATAAAGTCACTGTTAGATATAAGTCCGGTGCTCCCAAACCATCTGATATTTGCAATTTTTCTTTGACAACCATTTCTCTAAAAGTAAAATATCAATAAAGAAAACAAAAAAGTAATTTATGATCTAAACCATGTTGTATAATCCCAGCCTTCAAAATATTCTGAAATCTGTCAGGTGTATGTAAAAAATGTCTATAAAAAGTAAGCATTTTATACGACCTCTACCAAATTTTTGACACGAATTCTGACAGACATGTCGCGAATGATTCTGAGTTTTTTATCGATGTGTCTGATAGAAATCTGATTTATTAAGAATTCTTAAGAAGTATCTATTAGAACTTGTAAAACAACTCACAGAAATTAAATAAAACTCAGTTTTATGTATTAGTATTGTAGTTTTTGTTGACCTTTTTTTTCGACGATTTTCTAAATCAGGCTTTCAAGGTCATAGAAAGTAATGAATTTTTTTTCTTTTTAATTATTGATTTATTAACAAAAATAATATTAGTTAATTCAGTTAAACAATTTGTTAGCCTCAGCGTCTTATGACATTATTGACTTTATATTTTCATTATTAACTAATTCCGACGTTTCGTTACTGTGGCCGATTTTGCCAAAAAAAATCATCTTTTCAGATGAAGTTCATTTTGATCTTGGCGGGTATGTAAACAAGCAAAATTGTCGCATTTGGGGCATAGAAAACCCGCACGCATACATTGAAAAGCCGATACACTCAAAACGGGTCACTGTTTTGCGGATTTTGGTCCAGAGGCATAATTGGGCCATTTTTCTTCGAAAATGAGCAAGGAGTGGCCGTAGTCAATGGCGATCATTATCAGGCCATGTTGAACGAATTTTTTGTTCTCAAAAATTGAAGAGGAGGATATTGGCAACATTTAGTTTCAACAGGCCGAAGCTACACTTTTTTATAGCATTTAAAAAAAAAAGTTATTTGGCGGACCCTTTATTTACTTTTTTTAAATTTATTTAGTTTTTGCTATTTGTTTTTAATTACTTTTATTTATTTTTAATCACTTACTAATAAACTATTTGTTATGTAGTGAATTTAGCAAATTGTATTTATTTTTTATTTATCAGTTTTGTTTGTAACTTAGACAGGATTGCCGGAAATCTAAAAATACTAAAAAATTATTTGTAAAAGGTATAACGCAATTTTTACAAACAACAAAAACAAAAGAGAATAAAAAAACTTTGTAAAATCTATTCGAATTAGCAGGCATGTCGGTAAACAAAAATAAATAAAATCCCTTTAACATATCACTAGGACATCAGTCGGAAAATGACATGTCGGACCTCAAGTTTCTCAAAAAAATCCTTACAGAAATCTGTAACAAATATTCGTAAAAAAAAAAGATATTTGTCAGACTTGTTTGATTTGGACATTGTCGTACTATGTTGCAGGCTGGGAAGTGATTGCAATTCAAAGGTAAATTAATTATTTTTTGATTTTTTTTTTTATAAACATTCGTCAATTTCCAAATTTAAAAAAGTGAGCTCATCAAATTATATATGTATGTATGATTACACAATAATCTCAACTAGAAAATTTTTTTAAAAATTATATACTAATTTTAAAACTTACGTAAAGTATAACTCAGAACTACTAGTAAATTTGTGTGATGTATTATGGGATTTTATTGAATAATTTTTTGGCAATGAGTCTAAACAATCTTGACCCCATTCTTCCCGACAATAAGTCCAAGGTAATACTGCTTGGAATGAGACCACCATATAGTAGAGAGTAAGAGCAATTAGTGAAGAATAATATGTAATAACACATATTGAGCCAAACGCCTGACCGAAACCAACACCTAAAGGCAATTAAAGATAGTAATTAAAGATAATTAAACTTTAGGATTTTTCTAAGGAAAATTCTATACTTGGTAGTTTTGGTTATGTTTCTAATTAAGTATTACTCACCCAAAAATAATGGACATATTGACCAGACTTTAACAGATCCTTTACTAGAAAATTGACCTAAAATCATTTCCAAATAATACATGGGCTTGCCTTTAAACAAACAGTAAATAACTTTTAATAATAATATCGTTAACACACTTATTTGTTAAATTCACAAGGTGTCCCAAGTGCCATACGGTCATAAAATCTTAATTTTTCGATATTTTAAAGAGGGTTAAAAATTTTACGATAAAATATACAATACTTTTTATTTATCTTAAAATGTTTGAGAAGTTATGACATTAGGACATCTTATGAATACAACAATTACTTTCAAGTTTCTCACCAATAAAAAACAAAACTACCAAATATGGTATTAGAAATGCTCCACCACCATTTTCATAGGCAGTAAAGGGAAATCGCCAAACATTGCCCAAACCTACAGACATCGATATGCATGACATAAGAAATTCAAGGCCATTACCCCAATTGGGTCTCTCTTTATCCCCAACCCCTCCACCACCATCACTTACATCTTTGTTCTCAGATTTTTTCTCATCTTTATTCGAAAGCTGAAAATTAAAAAAAAAATTAAATACTCATAAAAAGTTTCTTAATTAAAATCAAAATAATTTTGAATGCTTTTCAATAAAAATGACAAATAATTTGCCTCTGTCTTAAGCAAATACATTCATATGTACGTATATATCTACATCGATGTAGATCCACATAGATATGCATTCATATGCATACCAAGGCATATCCAGGGTACACAGGGTATACAGGTGGCGGTGCCAGCCCAGCTGATTATTTTTTTGTGTCCCAATGTTTTTTAAACTCCATATATAAAAAAGAGGTTTTAATGCAAAGAATTGTCAAATTCCATATACATAAAAATGAGAGACCAAAAATGCTCTCCTTTACGCTATCACCTTATGTAATTACATGGACATATCTATTTATTATGTAGTTTTTATAGACAGACAAACGGACGGACAAGCAAGATCGTTATAAAATGAAACCCCGATTCAGAATATATATACTTTATGGGTTCCAAAATGGATATTTCGATGTGTTACAAACGGAATGACAAAATGAATATACCCCCACCATTTTTTTGGTGACGGGTATAAAAACGTAAATACCACTGCTACATACGATAAAATATACACAGTGGGCCAATTCAAAGTGGTCGCATATCAGTCATATTTGTACTATTTTATATTATTTTATGCATGCATAAAATTTTTGTTAGTAATTTCCATACAAAAAAAAATAATATGACTTTACACATTTGTTTCCTATGTATAAGAAATTGTTTATGTTATACTTTTAACCATACTGTCTCTCAGAGAGAATTTCTTCGTCGCTTCTCACCTCTCAAAGAGAATATTTTCTATTTTCTTCTTTCCTGTATACATACAATTTTTAACAGCGTCATCTCTTTGTCTTCTTTCTTGTATTAAATACATAATTTGTTAACAAATTGTGTTCAAAGTCACTAGTCATATTAATATGAATTATATGACATAGTACAATATAAGAGTCCACTTTGAATTGGCCCAGTGTTATCTTCATAACCTAAACAGTTATTGCTATAATATTTTATTAACAGATGGATAAATGGATGTAGAACCAATTTGCATAAAAAAAGTCGAATATTAACACCTATTTTTATTGCTGTTCAGGAGTAGATTTTAACTTTTTGTAAAAAATATATGAATTTGTATTTATATTTTTTTATTGCTTTCTTAATATATAAAAAAAAATATGACAGCTTAAAATTATGAACAACTGCAATTAAGCTTTTCGAAATCATAAACTTGTAAAAAATTCATATTTATTGTTAGAACAATGCAACAAATAATTAACTTCTAAAAAAAATATTGAATAAATTCTATTTTCTTTACAGGTCATTTTTTATTAATATTTTTATACAAAAAAATGGTTAACGATATATTTATCGTCATCCCGCTTGTAACGTATGTATCTATTCTATAGGAAATCAGTTTTTTAAGTTTACAAACGAAAATATTTATTTTATCTGTCTCAAAAAAACTGATAGATTCAATATTAGTATCATATGGAAGGGCTTGGCTAGTAAAATACATTAAATTATGAAAAATACCAAATCCAAATGGAGTTAAAACTGTATCCCGTTAGCCCCCTTAATATATACATATATCAAATGAATTGACTTGACAAGAGGAATACTAAAAATTCAAAATTCAAATTAAAATTGTTTTCTCTATATCCATTTCAATATAAGGGTTGTTTTTTAGACATATTTTATTTTGGAATGGGATAAATGTAAAACTAGATGTTATACTTTGTAGATGTTACTTTCGACTTCAGCCAATAAACCAATATTGCTAAGTGGTACGCTTATGCTAAGACTGTTGCACCCGATTTTGCTGAAAACTGGGGAGGTGGCTTGGAATTCAAGAAATGCCTCAACTAAATAAGAAATTTAAATTTTGATAAGCCTACATGAAAAGCTTATACAAAAATCGTGAAAATTTGTTTCCAAAATTTACGCTCTATTCACTAAACTTATAGTGCACTTCCGACGCCTATCTTAACAACTCCGCCTCTAAATTCGTGATGCTATACAGAGCGTGCAACCATCAATTTGCTAAGTAAAATGCTTGGTAACCAAATTATCTCAAGAAAAAGGGCGTAAATTGAACAACTTGTTTGTGTAATTTGACACCTTTGGAGTACTTTTTGTGGAGTTGCAGAAACACGATAAAATCTAAATCCACAGTAAGGTCAAAGTAAAATGGCAGTTTGGACAAGAAATATATTAAAATCTAGGATAGACTATAACGCTACATAATGGTGAAGGGTGTATAAGTAACTACATATAAATATATCGCACTTACTTGATTTATTAAGTAAAAATTTTAAATTGTTATGGTACTCTGTAGTTAGCATGATTTAAGTACGCAAAAGATAAGTTTGACCTCTCACCTCCCATACGGAAAGGTTTTGAAATTAAAAGTTTTCATATTTATTTTATGTATAGTACATAATATCCCAGCAAAAAATTTTGCTTTAGTTCGAAGTGGATGACATTTTTTATTACTTCTTAATCTATAATGCATTTTAAATGCCTTCTTAAGTTAAAAATAGTTTGTCATAAATGATTTGCTTCAAAAAATTTGCAAATGCATCCAAAATATCTTAAACAATTCATGTAAACAATGGGCTTATTATATTCGTATAAACACATGTTTTCCAATGACACGTTAATGTTTAAGTCATGAATTTTTCATCTAAATTGAATCACTTTAACATGAGTTCAAAACACTAAGTCATGCGTTTTTCATCTAAATTGAATCACTTTAACATGGGTTCAAAACACTATTTCACTATTTCTTTTGCATGTCTTCTTTTGCTGGGATGCAATGTTGATTGACAAATTTGGCACAGCTTGATATGGAATAAAATCTTACTTTTAAATATTTTCTATAGTAAATGAAATGAAAATTTGTCAGTAAAGTGCTAGAGTGCCAGGTTAGAGATTGCAACCTCGCTTCGTATACAGTTCTGAACACTGTGCTTAAACTAAAATACACAATTTGTTTGTTGTAGTACATATTCAATGATCGCTAACTATATTAGCAGACATTATTGTCTCCATTGTCGTTGTCAACGCAATACAGTTTGGTCGTAAAACCGAAAATTTTATAAAATATCTGAAAAAAGTTTAAGTTAAGCTAAAATAGCAATCTATCCGGACATCACTTTATTTTATAGTTGCTTCTTAAAAGTTATTGAGTGCTACTAGATCAATGAAACTTGGCCGAAATATGTGTTATAGTCATAGGCTGGTAAAGCTTAAAAATAAAATAAATCGGATCATGGAGGAAAAACTTTTCCCACGAAGTTTGCCTTTTGTTTAGCAAATACATCTTTTATCGTCAGTATTAGTTTAATAGTAAAGGGAACTTCATATGAGAAATAGCAAGAATAATAAAAATTTTAATAATAAGCTTTTATAACTTGTAAGCCAATGCACCTTGGTTTAATCCATGCCGTAAAACTTAAAAAACCCCCCATTACCATGCAGTCATAACAAAAAACAATTAACGTTTATTATTCGGTAACTTTAAAAGAATACAAACTTACATACTATATGTGTGCACTTGTTTTGGGAACTACCATGCATATGTAAATATGTAAATTATTTACATTTCCTAATAAAAGTTGTAATGGGTATTTTCACCTTAATTTATTATTATTCACAAACCTGTATTTTTTGTAAATTTTTTCTAATTAGAGTGCATGATGGATATATAAACCGGTTTTTTTTTTAATATGACGATTTATATCCCACACTCTTTACTACACATGTATTGAAAATTGTAATTCATTTTCATCTGTTAAATAATGTATAAAATAATTATAAAACAAATAAACTGTATTGTATGTTTGTTAATTTAATACGATAGATAGACTTAAGATCAAGTACTTATATTGAAACTAGTTAACTATTCTATTTATGTGTACTTTCTACTAAAAGGTGGTTTTAAAAAGAGATTAAAAATGTGATTTAAAAATATTTATATCTCCCCCTTAATAATATTTGCATATGGGCATTTCCATGTCATCGTACGTGACTTTTGTACTCTTATAAAGTGGAGTTATTTTTGCAAAAGTAAGAGTAACTTAAACAAAATTAGATCTTTATGTTCCATTCAAAGGGTACTTTATTAAAAAAAAATCAATTATATTCGAATTATTGTTGTCTAAAATATCCAGAAAAAATAGGAATATATCGTACGTGACATAAAACAGAAGTGATTTTGATGTATGCATATATGGAAACATGAAAAAACTGCCAATCTTGGGAGGTATTTTTTCTTTTTTTTTAATTTCTTACACTAAACCAAATATTTTTCATTTAAAATCCATCATACTTAATTGAAAACAATCTTTAAATGATTTTAAAATAAATTCAATTTAATATCGTTCGTGACATATCGTAGGTGACAGATTTTTCTACACTACATACGTGACATTAAAATAACATCCAAAGGAAATCAAAAAAAAAAATACCGCTAATTGGACTCTATATTTTCTTTTTTCTTATGGATCTTGTTAATTGTTAAATTTAAAGTATATTTACAATTACAATTTATTTTTACAATTTAGTCGCGAAAAAAAATTGTTGATTACACATATTTACAATAAGTCAAAGAGATAATCAGATTTAAATCTTATTATTGCTCTTAAAATAATTTAATAAGCTCTTAATACCTGCGCATAGTAAAATTTTAGAGTTTTTTTTATCAATAAACTTATATTGCAAAACTTTCAAGAGATGTTGTGGTTGACATATTTATGAAAATGTCCAATGTGTAATGTTTTGAAAGTACCTTTAGTGGAAAAAAAAAATTAAATCTAAACATTTAATTTAATAAATATAAATATTTTTTTTAACTTAACTGCACTCGATTTACTGTAAAAATACATTTTGTTGTGATATCGTTCAAAAAAATTATAGTAGTTAGATAATTGTTTGAAAAAAACTGCAGTTTTTGTTAAATACAAACAAGATAAGCATTTTCTGAATTATTGTGTTAAGAGCAAATGATTCCCATTGTAAGTAATAGTGCTAGCTAGACTTAAGTTATTGACACAAAAGGAAAGTAAAAGAAAATTAAGTAAAACTTAATAAAAAACTACAACTTAAATTTTATACTTAAGACATTTTTGCATAACGTTATATACAGCAATTATACAATATACAATTTTTCAATTTAATAAATACAAAAATTACTAAATAAATATTTAAGTAAACGTATTAATTATTTCCTTCGAAATTCTTCTTAAATATATATCTAGAGTACATACATAAAAGCTCCAACAACTTCTACTTGTGTTTTTTGATAAGGCTTATACTTATATTTTTCAACATATTTAATATTAATTAAAAGGATTCTAAACTTCCTTTTCAAAAGTTGTTGCAGGAAGCTTAATCATAAAAATACATATCGCATTTGATCGACAAGTATTATTACACAGGTATTAACACACTTTTTGTGAAAAATCAATTAACAACATTAACATCTATTCACTGTACAAATTTTACCTTATTCTGTCTACTCGTTAAGCCTAAACCCCTGAGCTACAAGGACCGACTTATGTACGAAAATCACAAAATCCCAGAATTATCGGAAAATGAGAATCACGTTTTTATTTGTTTAGCTAAATTATTTTTAAGGTAAAAAGTTATTCTTAAAGCTGTTACAAAGGAAACACACCAACGTGTAAATTTTTCTAGCGACAACGTATGTCTAAAATAAATTAGCTCGTGATTTATTAATAAAACCTTGCAAGCTTTTATCTTTTTAATTTTTAATATCGTCGGCTTTTCGACAAAAAATGTAAAATTTCAAAATTGTAAGAAGAATTTGTACATGTTACTTATTTGTTAATGTAACACAAACAAATTACATGAACAATTTCAACTCAAAGCGATCGCTTGGATTCCATCAATTTCACATTAGTTTTAAATTAAAAAAAAGTTTTTTGGGATATACTGATCATATGTATCTAAACATAAATTTAAAAAAAAACTATTACTTCCACATTATACACAAAAAAATAATATTTTAAAAGTAAATGGAAATTGCTTATGCCAAGCAAGCGCTTTTATACCCTTCACCTATTGTGCCAAGAGTAAATATAGCTTTGTCATTCCATTTGTAATTTCTACTTTATTCATTTCCGACCCCATAAAGTTTATATTTTCTAAAAGCTTATGAACGGGGAGTCTTGAGATTGAGCTATGTCCGTCTGTCAGTGTGTTGGATGAAATCAGCTTTTAAAAGCCCCCACCTATGGCACAGAACTGTATATATTTAGTATCAATTTTTTGGAAATATTTAGGAATACATCGCTATCCATTACAATTGCCTCACCCTATTATCAAAAAATTAACATTTTTCTACCCTAGGATAATTTATTTATAATTTATTTTAGGTACTACATGCCTTTACTGATATTCGTAAAATATTTTGGACAAATGGCTTACTAACCGCAAAGTTATAGTCAAAAATTATTTAGACATAACGAATTAAGGTTTTGTTTCCTTAATCAGAGAATTAATTTTAACTCGATTGAAATATTTATTGTGCTGCAACAGCAAAAAGGTATCTTATTACGTCTTGAGAAATAAATGTTTGTTTATTTTAATAATTCTTTTCATTACTAAGTAAATTTATTTATGGTTTCCAAAACCAGGAAATAAACTTATGAGAATAAGCTTCCTACGTAAGACGTAGTCTCGAAAATTATTCCCGATAAAAAAACTAACTGATCGGTGTGAAACTGAAATCGATTTTTTCAGCATCTGGACAGCAGAATGAGTCAACATGGGTATCAAATTAAAGGGTTTTGCCAGCAGAATAAAATAAACAATAAAAATTTAAAACCCTTGAAAGCAGCTACTACAAAATGGCGTACAATAAATTTATATGTGGGTAAAATTTTAAAAATGTACCCCATTTAACCCCCTAAATATTAGTAAATTACAAATATGTTAAAATCCCATCAATACGAAGAGTTTGACTAGAAGAATACAGTTAACTATGTAATTATTTAAAAGAAGAAATGGCATCGAAAGCAAAGTGGCGTATAATATTGTATCTAAAATCTAGTGTATACTACGAGGAGGTCTTTACACCCTGCAAATGATGGTGAAGGGTATAATCAGATTCGGTTTTATGTTTTGCCTTACTTGTATTTTGGTTGCACTGTTTCAATTAAATACATACTTACCCGATTTTAAATCTTTGTGTTTGTTTGAAAAATACATAACTGTATTAAATGTTACCTAAAAACTTTTTATTAAAATCATTTATTAAATAATTTGAGCAATTTTTGATATTAATTAATTAATTTGAATTAAACTTTGTTTAATGTTTGAGCATTACCCCCTGACCACACGAGCAAAATGTTTGGCAATTATTGCCACAGCAATTGTCAAATTCTATTGCCAACACAAGATATTAACGTGTGGAATGCATGAATATGTATAAGAACACATGTTTAGCAGTATATGTTATAATACATTGCTGAGCAATAATCTTGTAACACAAGCTGTCAAATTAAATTGCAAACAAATAAAATGTAACAGCAAGACTAATGTATAAGAGAACGTCGCAGAAAATAAAAATAAAAAATTTTAAATTAACATTGTTATTATAAAAAATTTAAGTTTTTTGATTATATATAAATATATAATGGCAAAAGAATCGTTTTAATCAAGTGCCTTTGGTGAAATTTATTTTCGTATATTTTTTGTAAAATTTTTAATTATAGATCAATCTCCAGGAAATTTTTTAATTTTATGTTTTAAGATACTTACATGTTCACCACCTAGAGATAAAAGCTTAAACAATTTGATGCCGTTATTCTGCCGGCGTTATTGCTTATATTAAGACATAATCAATCGCACGTGTGGTTGGGGGGTTAAGTATGCATGTTTTTATAAATATTGAATGTATGTCCAGTATTGTAAATATTTACAATTTTATCATTGAATAGCAAAATATATGTATTTCGTGATTTTTTATTTGCGTTATTTTACTACAAAATATTTTCATTCAATATTGAAACAGTGAAAGAACGAACAGGGTAACAAATATTAAACAGTTGCACCATACATAACCTTTCGTAGTATTTAGTTGACTGTCGTCAAATTTACAATAGTTGCATAAATTTTGTTAAAAATTTCTCTATTATTTTGTATATCAAATGTTGTACAACACATACAACGACCATACCCATATTTATCGCAATGAAGTAAATGTCTAACAACTCTTGTGGAGTTAGATTTCATATACATATTAATAGGCAAAAGGATTTTTTGTTACGCAGTTTACACTCACATCATAACTAAATAATGTGTATTAATAAATCACAAATTATTTGAAAAAAAAAATATACCATTTGAAAGGTATTTTAAATTGTCGGAGTTATAAGATATTAAAGTTGATACTAACAAATGCGCAAACCATATGTGTGTAACAAAATAAACAGTACATTTGTTTGTCAATACTAACTAACTAATTCGGAAATTTAACGTTATAAAGATGCGAAGTTTTATTATTTTTTTCTGTTTTTGATTTGGTGTTCACAGTTAATTAAATTTACTTTTATATTGAGGATTGTCTCTTCTGATGCAGCGATTTTAACGAATAAACTTTATGACGCCCTAGTCATAAATAAGTGCAATTAATATATGAAAATTTGCATTTCAATACGTATGCGCTCATTTTAAAGTCAATAAAAAGGTAAGGATTGCTTAATTTGTTAAAAAGTCGTTCGTTTACCAGCAATTGTTTGTATTTATAATTTGTTAAAGTAAATATTAAAATTATTTATGTATTTAAAAACAGAATTATAAAATACAAATTAATACAGTTTGAAAAAGGAATTTTCGAAAAGCTATGACACAGATACTACGTAAATATCTTTCATAATTTTTTTTTCGATTTGATTTTTTTACCAAAAAAAATGTAATTCCTAGCTTTTGAAAAACACTGCTTGCTTGGAAGATATTTTCGTTAAAAGGCACATATACAAACCGATATCTTTATATAATAAGGGAGAACGTCGACTTTATCCGAAATTTAGTTCTTATAAATTTTCTGGTATTTCACGCCTAAAAATCTATTGAGCCATGGTTGAAAATAATTAACTTATAGCCACTTAAACATCCTAAACTCCTTTTATATTTTTAAGTTTTTTTCACATTTTTTCATACTCCTATAAAGTAACAAAAAATCGAGTTACTCCCTTTTGTACATTAAGCCATCGATACACTTAAAATACATTTTTGATTATGTTTAAGTTTAAACAACAAATAAAAGTATTGACGTATTCATAAAGCGACCTATTTAGTTGCTTTTAACTTCAGACTGGTTACATATCTGTCTCTTTTTTATACATCAAACTATTGATTTTAACAATAGGTTGTCATAGGAGTCCAACTAATTTATTTGTATATGTGTAGTTTTATGCTAGTTATTGTTAGAGAGTGGTAAGTGAGTGTACTCACTTATCTCTCATTCTCATAACATAATGAAAAAATTTAATATACATTTTATGTATGAAACTTGTTTGTCTCTGAGGGGACTTAAACCAGGATCTTTTGGTTTTAAAGTTTTACGCTATAACCACCACACCATGGGCTCAATTTTGTTCTGTGAAACTGTGAAATGAAAAGTATTTGTATAGTTAAAGGTATGGTTGATACCAATATTGTGTGGCTTAAAGTAGACAAAAAAATTTTCACGAATTTACGATTTTTTTACTCTACAGACATATCTATAAACAGTCACAAATATGTTTTTATCCTTAGACTGAAAAATATTGATTTCTGGTGGTAAAAATATGGGGGAAACAGAGGCAATTGGCTTATTTGATCATATCTCAGAAACTTATTAAATATTTTTCAAACTATTTTAATTAGTGACCGATTTGTCCAAAAAAATCAAAGACAGACGTGTTTATTTTCTCACATCTAAGAAATTTATGTGCCATTTATGCTGATTTCGGTCTACTCCCGAATATTTCTGATATTTTAATACCACTCACGGGCCTTGTCGATATCGGGGAGCTAAAAAAAATTGATTTCAACATACACATAGACAGACAGGAAATAATCAATCGACTGTCTTATTCATAAGCTATCAAAAAATTATACTTTATAGTGTTGGAAATAAAAATTATAGAAATTTCACAAGCATGACTAACCTATATAAACACACATGCCTTTACACTCTCTGTCAAGAGTATAAGAAAACTTTTCAATTATTTTTAGTTTTGTAAGCGTTTTACATTAATTAATAAAAAATTTTAAAATTCGACATGCAATTGCATCTGTTTAGTTAATGTAGTACAGACATACATATTTATTTATCAATAACCCAATTCACAACCTATTGTAGCAGTTGTATGTTTTAAGAATTTTGCTTAAACCAAACCAATCAAATTTGAATTAGGGAATCATAGTATTCATTAATTATTAATATATAGGAATTTTAAATTACATAGTAGTATACCGTTAAAGAGTGCTGATGATAAAATCGTAGCTGGTTCCACTCGACTAATTTCGGAAATAATTTTATAAAATATTTCTAAAAATGATTGCATTTTAATTTTATTTAAATTATAAAATTAAATTAAAGAAGAAATGAACTTATGCCAGAATGATACACATTAAAAATTTAATATATAAAAAAGTTCGAATAAAATATTAATATATAAGAATATAATTTTTATATAATTTTTTTTCGATTCGGGAGTTGATCGGTATTGATAATCAGAAACATCGGTACATAAACAACTGAGATATGAGCAAGAACCCACGACTACCTCGATTTTTTTTCACAAAAACAACATTACAACAACAACATACATACATACAAACTTGTATATTGGTTAAAGTAAACGTATGATAGAGTCCTAGCTGAGCCAAAAAATTTTTTTTTTTTTTTTATTTTTTATTTAATATATTATTTATATTTTTATTATTTTTTTTTTTTTTTATTTTTTTTTTTTTTTTTGTTTTATATTTATTATTTATATTTTAATTATTTTTTTTTATTTTTTTTTTTACATACATACGTTAATTTTTAATTTTACAATGGGATGTTTTTATATATGTATGTTTTTTATATGTATGTACGTATTTCATATGAGATTAATGGTGATACAAGCAACTGTTATTGCATGACTACACGTTGTGAAGGGTATATAAGATTCGGCATGGCCGAATATAGCACTCTCACTTATTTATTGTAAAAAATCGAAATTATACATAGATCTTAAATATTACCACTCTTCTGTGCCACCCTAATTTCCAAAAATTAAAGCCCGCAAAAAATCATTAAACTTTCTATAAGAAAGTGTGGCGATAAATATGAAAAAAAAAATTTCTTTAATGTTGCCAAACGTAGCGGTCTCCCTTTTAATTTTTCATGAGTTCCAATGGACATTAAAGCATTAAACATCACAACATTAAATATGACACCATATCGCACTTTAAGATCTGATTGTAAATATCAATGAAATAAATGTTTGAAATAAGGATCCCTAATTTTTTTCGAAATTGCCTTGCAAAAATACTTTATATTCGAAGAGGTAAACTTTTTTCCATTTCGGTCTAATGTGCATATAGAATAATAAAAAGTTCCAACGAAATCTTGGTGGTATATGGGAGACGGGGAGGTTTATATGGGTACCCCTATAAAAAGTAGTTATTATTTTTTCTATATCTGCAAAACTGCAATAGTGGTGCAAACTAAATTTTATGTGGAAAACTCTTGGAACCAACTGCATGTTCCAACAAAATCTTAGAGGTATAGGAACTTATTTCTGCGAATTTTAAATATATTACACTGAAACATATAAAATAATATTTAAAATGGAACAATATAAAAACTAGCGATGTACATGTATGTATGTGTGCACAGCAATAAAAGAGTTAGTTCTTTGTTAGTAAACTCAACTCGTAAGGCTATTACTTATTGGTATATAACTTCTGAGGCGCTACGATTAGAAACATAAATCTTTCTAAAACCTTTAAAATAAAAATAAAATCTCTGCTTTATGTCCACTTAAACTGAGAAAATCCATTTTTTCCATTTCCAATAAAAAAATTAAAAAAAGAATACAACAAATAATTTTTATTAAAAATTTAAGCAAAATATTTTAATAAATACCTGTGCTTGATGGTTGCATGGTTAGATTTATTACTTTTCTCAATTACTTGAGGAAAATCTGATTTAATTACTCAAACTTTTTGGCTATTTTCTGCCTATTTTTTAGTTTGCTAACAATGTTTATTTTCAAGGCGTCACAGCAAAAGCATGGTTTCCTAATTGACATTTTTTTCCTGAATTTTAATTAATCCATTAAATAACCGCCTTTGGCTGATATCAGAGCACTCTAAATTTGTTAAGAGTTTTCTGTAGAAGTTTTTATTTTCTATGGGTTTTAATACTGGGTCCAAAATAAGAAGAAGACAAATTAAAAGTGTCGATGGTAAAAACTTAGCTTGATAGCTGTGGTTGTTCCAAAAATGGTTTCATTTAATTTTCTCTATAAATTTTTAATAGAAAAAAACTAACACAAAATAACAAATATTTTTTTATTTAGTTTGGAAAATATTTTTTTTAGAAAGGAGTAAAAATTCCACTTGTTTATTAATATCGCCTAAGTCCTAAATTATACTTGGAATAACATCAATGTTTTGAACTTTGTGGCAATAAAATTGTATTAATATGTAAACAAGATGATCAATTCAAATTAATTAAAAACAACAAAAAATAAAACGCCTCAGTGAGGATTTAAATCTGCTTTACACTTGGACGATACACGAGTTAAGCCGGTCATGTCAAAAACAAATTTAATAATAATTATTTAATTAGTAACTATTAAATGGTTAACTAACTTAAATTAAACAATCACACTTCAACTTCCGGTAACGCAATGTACAAAAAATTAATAGCGAATAATTTTTTAAGTTAATTAATTATATATTTTTTGTTAAAAGTAAATAAATTACAGCGCAAAGAGCGTTAAATTGTAAAAGTGTCCTCAATATGTCTGTGGCTAAAGGGAATAACTGCTTAAATCTACTTAAAATAAAATAAATATTTAAAATCTTTGTAATTTCGTTATGTATTTAAAATTGGCTTTATGCAGAATTTCAATAAAAATTATACTGAGAAAAACTTACGGCATTTTGCATAATAACAAACCGTGTTCTAACTAACAAGCTGACAACTTGTTATGGGAAAATTTTCATAAGGAAAAAGAAAGCAGCTCGTTAGTTAGCACACAATTTGTTATTATGCATAACGACGTTAGTGCTAATAGTTGTTCAAATATTCTTTTATTTGAAATAATAATTTTTTCTTCCAATATAACGTAATAAAGAAGGACCGATAGGTTTTTAAATTAAAGCAGGACTAAATTATAAAATGAATCAGTGAATAATAATTAAATTAATAATTTAATTATTAAAAATATCTTTCCTGAAAAATTTAAAAATCCGTTTTTCTTTTTAGCTTCAGATTTTACTATGTAAATTATCAATTATTATTTATCAAAGTTTTTTTTATGTACATATCAATATGCATATCCCAGCAATAACTAGGAATAACTTGCTTTTGCTAGGCCACATACTTTTCAATGACTATTACATATCGTCTGTCTTACGAAGGCGTATTTTAGTAATGACTTGATTTATAATGTGATACGTAAGTACTTATTTTTAAATATTCGCTTAGATACAAACACAATACAATTTCTTATTGCGAAATTTTTTAGAAGTCTTATAGATATACGAGTACATAACTTTTTATAATTCTCATTTAGTTTAAGACACTGAGAGTATAAGTAATAATGCCTTGGAAAAGCAATTCATAAGCAAACTAATGACTTATAAGTTTTCACTGATTTTGTTTTAACTCTAAAAAAACGTATCGCAGAATAATCAAACAAAATTTCATTTTCAAAAGAATCGAAAGACTTTTGTAAGCCCATATTATTAATAGGTTATTTAGGGTATTAAAATCAAGTATCTATTTATTGCTAACTAAGTAAGTACCTATTTAGGTCCCTATTTATAAGCGAGTGTTTTAAGTACTTATTCGAGTCCGTATTTGTGAGCGAGCGTGGTAAGTACTTGCCTCCAATGACATCGTCGTGTTAAAATAATGGATTTAGATGCCAAATTGTAAGTTGCGAAGAACTGTTATCTAGTTCTTTCAACTCATTATTTTGTAACAGGTACAATTGTACTTTTTATGGTACATTTTTGACCTTGTTGGTACCGTGGTACTTGCGCAAGCTACTTGGTACAATTTTAAAATTTGTCCATGTTCTCTTTAATTTTTTTTCTGTGTGTTTTATTTTATACTGTCAGCTTCTTTGTTTTTGTTGCAAATTCATGTACCAGGTGGTGTCAAGTCTGCAACAACAAAATATGCCTAGTACTTTATTGCAAACTTCTTACAAAAATCACCTGTTAATTTGGCACCACCTGGTACATGAATTCGCCTTGGTTGTTGTTATATGTATTTTATTTTACTTATGATTCGTAAGCATGTAAGGTGGACTTTAATAATGAATTACTAAAATGGCTCGATAAGTTTACTCCAGAAAAAGTTATTATGGTAGAAACAAATTCAATAGTACCTCTTCTAATGAAAATTTTTTTAAAAAAATTTTTTTAATTTTTTTTTTAATTTTTTTTAATATTTTTTATTATTTTTTTTTATTTTTAATATATTTTTTTTTAATTTTTTTTTTTTTGGTATGTTTTACATGTATGTATGTATGTTGTTGTTGTAATTGTGTAAAAAAAACGAGGTGGTCGTGGTTTTTTGCTCATATCTCAGAAAGTTATGGGGCGATTGTGCTGAATTTCAGTAGCGATTCATTCCTGGATATTTCCAAGAGATTGATACCATATATATCTGAGGAACATATAGTTGCTTCTCAAAGTTGATTTCAACCAACACACGGACAGACGGGCAGACGGTCAGGGCTTAATCGACTCCTCTATTCATAAGCTTTCAGAAAATATATACTTTATGAGGCCGGAAATGAAAATTGTAGAAATTAGAAACGGAATGACAAAGCTATTATACCCTTGTGCACCACAGGTGAAGGGTATAAAAAAATGAAATAATAGAAAATTTATTATCTAATAGTATTTAATAAATAAAATTTGTTAAATAACCGATCTCTACGTACATATGTACCTATGAATGTAATATTTAATATTTTTTATTGTATACTGGAGTTTTATACACATTTTTTTTAAGTTTCTGTTTTTTTATTGTATATTTCTGAATTTTTATAAACATTTTATGTTTTTATTAATAAATATTAAAAAAATGGTACCGTCATGGCCTAAAAAGTACATTTTGTTTTCATACTTGGTACAAAATCATAACAGCCATTTTCCTTTCCTGTTTTGTAATGTGTTATTTTGCTGGGATGTATATAAAATTATCAATTTAGCAACAATTTTCATTAATTATTTTTTTATTTATAGAAATTGCTTTTTCTAAACAAATATAATTTTTTAAATAAATTGTAAATTAACGTTATTGCTTTGATCATTTTTTATACAGAAATTTTTAATGAATTTAGAAATATGTACATATGCATGTATGTTAATTATGTAAAAAACATTTTTTAAGGGCATATATAATTTTCGAGATGTTCAATACTCTTCCAAATTTTTGCTATCATCGCCATCTAAAAAGTTTGTTTTTAATTTGTAAATCACTTCCCCTTTGAAAATAAAGACGTTTCTATAAAAAAAAAAAATGTCTTATTTAATTGATTAATTAGGTTACCCTTATATTTTTCTATGTTAAAACATTATTAAAGCATTGAAAACAAATAAAATATTAATTGTGAAAACACATTCAAGACAATATTTACTTCGATTGAGATTGTTGTTGTAACTCTTCCATTATTGGCATTAGTTTTAACCTCCATTTAAGTAAATAAATTTTATTTTTATAATCAATTGTATTTTATTTTTTTTTATTTTTACACAAAATAAAACAATTTAATGCTTGGTTGCAATTAAACAATTTTAATATTTATACTTAATTTGTTATTTACTTATTTTTTTCGCGTTTGTATTTAAGTTTAATTTAAATTTATTTTGCACAAAAACTTTAACTTTAACAATTTAATAAGCTTATTAACAAAATTCTCGACAAAGTTTTTTTAATAAAAAAAAAATAATAATTATTTTAATAATACATTTTCCAACACTTGTAACTAAACACGAAAACACGCATTTAAATTTAAATTGAAAATACGAAAAAGTAACGTAAATTATTTTTGTATTAAATATTTAGTTGTGAATATAATTATTTCGTTAACAGGCGATGGCTGTGAATTGTTAAAAGGTTTAAACCGTACTACCGTTTGTTTCAACTTAGCATCAATAATTAAAGTAACAATAATATTTAGTAACACAAAAGAACAATAAATAAATATTACAAATATTGTTAAATGATTGGCTTTTGTGGCAGAATAAGCACAGTTTAAAAAAAAAACAAAGTGTAAATAGTTATAAATTACTGAAAAAGTTGTTTTAAAGCAATAACTGAAAAGTATACTCAAAACGATCAGAACAGATAATAAAAATAAAGAATTTTTTCATACACATTTATTAGTTAGTTCATATGTGTTTCATTGTCAATGTTAAAGTAAAAGTACTTGTCTGTTAAATTACCCGTTAAGTCTTAATTCTTATTTGTATTCGTATTCGTTACATATAAATATGTAAGTATGTACTTACGTATGTGTATTAAATTTTGAGTTTTAATTCTCAATGATTTAAACACCTGTTAAAAAAATCGCCAAAGTGCATGTAACGTGTACCATTCAAAAAACATTTCTCACTGCTACAATATACTGGGCCAATTCAAAGTGGTTGCATATCAGTCATATTTGTACTATTTCATATTATTTTATGCATGCATAAAAATTTTGTTAGTAATTTCCATACAAAAAAAATAATATGACTTTACACATTTGTTTCCTTTGTATAAGAAATTGTTTATGTTATACTTTTAACCATACTGTCTCTCAGAGAGAATTTCTTCGCTTCTCACCTCTCAGAGAGAGTATATTCTATTTTCTTCTTTCCTGTATACATACAATTTTTAACAGCGTCATCTCTTTGTCTTCTTTCTTGTATTAAATACATAATTTGTTAACAAAAGGTGTTCAAAGTCACTAGTCATATTAATATGAATTATATGACATAGTACAATATGAGAGTCTACTTTGAAGTGGCCCACTATTTGTAGTATTAGTAACGTTAAAAGCTTATTAACTTAATTTAAGGAATTTATCTGCAAAATTAATGCAAAGATGAAGCTACAATAACCTTAAGGTATTTTCACATTAGACAAATATTTGATGAAATATACGTAACCAATAAAATTTATTAATTTCTATGCTAATAAAGATATAATTAATAAATAAATAAATTATTTTAGGTTTATTAAAGCGTTATTTGAGAGATGTTTTTTTTTAAACTCATAATTTATTTATTGAATATTTTTATATTAAGAAAATGACAATAAGTATTAAAATCTA
Organism: Phyto melanocephala; assembly: GCA_941918925.1. NCBI lineage: Eukaryota > Metazoa > Arthropoda > Insecta > Diptera > Rhinophoridae > Phyto > Phyto melanocephala. Next base: position 115,549,245 of record OW799234.1, read on the forward strand.
AAATTAAATAATTTATAGGTCTATTACCATTGCAATAGAAGCTTCATTGCATAGTGGTCATCGTTCTAGTGGGTCCGCGAGGGCCAATGTATCGATCCTCTTGAGCCGAGTATGTCCATTATAATACAATAGATTCTGTGCGAGAGGATTTGGATGAAATTTAGCTTTCGTACATATATTTAGCAGAAGGTTTTTATTTCGCCCCGAACTAATGGATTATTAAGGTCCTTATGAATATTCGCGTTACTAATATACCACGGGTCTCCAGTAATACTTCGCAATATTTTATTTTGTCGTCTTTGTAATTTCTCTATATTACAAGCAGTGGCATTGCGTATCTGTGATTTGTATGCAGTTTCTATACTATTCTAAAAGTAATTATTGATTTAACTTGAGGAGTACCATATATTTATAACTGCACGCAAAGAAGAACTATGATTACGACGCACAGTGTTGCGAAACCAGATTTTTTGGGAAATCATATTGCCTAAACTGTAATTTTAATTGTATCGATGAGAAACTTCTACAGATTGGTCAGAATGAAATCCCAAACAGAATGAGTGAAAAAAAATTTACACCGGAAAAAAATGTTGGGTCAAATTTTCAACAAAAGTCAAAAATAAAAAAAATTGTTCGAAAAATTAAAAAAAAATGTATTTTAATTCTTCTTTTATTTCTGATAAATACCCTATGATTAGTTTTTAAAATAAATTATAGGGTGGTCCGAACAAGAATTATAAACGTCAAATTTTCATGATTTTTCGATATTTGTTGAATAACTCTGAAATTTTATATAAAACCAAAATCTATTTCATTTCTTATTTGAAAGGTGGCAATAAAAGCTTTAATTTGATACCGGTTTGAAGTCAATAGCTTCAGTTTTAAGAGAGTTATGCTCATTGAGTGCTAGAATAGATGTAGAATAAAAAAAATAAGTGATTCCGAGAATTTCCGTTCTATTTCTATGGAATAAATACTGAGAGTGATATACTAAAATCGCTATAACTCCCAGGAGGGCAGGTATGGGCAGCTGATTTTTTTACAGTTCGTTGAAATCAAATTATGTAACATTTCTGTAGTGGTTTGGAACTGGGACTCTCTGGAACTTTTTAGATATTGCTTACCTAACCCAAATTTTAAGGATAAATGGACCTTTAGTCGGGTTTTCGCTCTAAAAAAGGTGCATATGAAAATGTCTCAAACAACATTCCTATTTTTTACAGAAGATACTTGTCCGAAGGCAGATTTTCTTTCCGAATCAAAATATCTGCCACCAAAATCAAATGAGATCATTTTGAATACAGCCCTGAAATTCCCTCTTTTCGTGAAAATTTTGTATATTTGACTTCTAAAATCAATTAAAAATCAACGGGCCAACATAAAAAAAATAAGCTTTATGTGTTTTTGGTTTACTTGGAATGTCTGTGGCAAAATTGCATCATTAAAAACACTGAAAAAAATAATCGGAAAAAAGTTACTTTTCCACTAGCCGCAACACAGTGCGACGGTCATATTATATTCTCAACAAGTAAGAGCGCTATATTCGGCCGTGCCGAATCTGATAATACCCTTCACCATCATGTACATAGGTATAATTCCACATCGTAGCTTAACCTATATTGCATTTTATACGCCCTTTTTCCTTATTATTTCCGACGCCATTCTTGATTTTGAATTTTTACGTAGTTAAAGTATTCTACTAGTCAAGCCCTTTAATTTGATACCCACATTGATGGGGTTAAAAAATTTTATACGCAATTTTGTTTTAGACGCCATCTTGGATATTACATTTTTTTAAATAACATACTGTATTCTACAGATCCAGACCTTTCATTTGATACCAATATTACCAAATATTACCAAACAGTAACATTTTAAAATATCGGACCCATATATAAATTTATTGTCCGCCATTTTGTATTTTTTTCTATCATTTATTTCAAATCTTACTAAAAATTGTTTTCAGTTTGAAAAGTTACTGCTAAAAATTGTATGTAAATTTTTTTTTAAACTACATAGACTTATGTCCGCTCTCGTTACTTAAGTTATTTTTATACCCTTCACACAGTGAACAAGTAAGAGTGCTATATTCGGCCGTGCCGAATCTTAAATACCCTTCACACCGTGTAGTCATGCAATAACAGTAGTTTGTATCACCATTCCATATGATATACGTACAAACATATAAAAACCATACATATATAAAAACATCCACATTGCAAAATTATAAATTTACGTATGTATGTTAAAAAAAAATTAAAAAAAAAATTTAAAAAAAAAATTTTAAAAAAAATTAAAAAAAAAATTTAAAAAAAAAAATTTAAAAAAAAAAAATTTAAAAAAAAAAATTAATTTTATAAATTAATTAAAATATATATAATAAATATGAAACAAAAAAAAATAAAAAAAAATATTAAAAAAAAAAAATTAAAAAAAAAATAATAATAAAAATATAAATAATATATTAAATAAAAAATAAAAAAAAAAAAATAAAAAAAAAATAAAAAAAAAAAAATTAAAAAAAAAATAAAAAAAAATTTTTTTTGGCTCAGCTGGGATTCAATGCCACGTTTTCTCTAACCAGTATACACGTTTGTATGTATGTATGTTGTTGTTGTAATGTTGTTTTTGTGGAAAAAAAATCGAGGTGGTCGTGGGTTATTGCTCATATCTCAGTTGTTTATGTACCGATGTTTCTGATTTTCAATACCGATATACTCCCGAATATTTCTGATATTTTAATACCTCACCCGAGTCCAAGCGATGTCGGGGGGCTTCAAAAAGTTGATTTCAACATACACACGGACAGACGGTCAGACGGACAGACGGACAGACTGACAGGGCTTAATCGACTCCCCTATTCATAAGCTTTCAGAAAATATATACTTTATGGGGTCGGAAATCAAAATTGTAGAAATTTCACACGGAATGACAAACCTATATATACCCTTTTTCACTGTGTGAAGGGTATAAAAAGGGTATATATAGGTTTGTCATTCCGTGTGAAATTTCTACACTTTTGATTTCCGACCCCATAAAGTATATATTTTCTGAAAGCTTATGAATAGGGGAGTCGATTAAGCGCTGTCCGTCTGTCCGTCTGACCGTCTGTCCGTGTGTATGTTGAAATCAACTTTTTGAAGCCCCCCGACATCGCTTGGACTCGGGTGAGGTATTAAAATATCAGAAATATTCGGGAGTAGATCGCTATTGAAAATCAGAAACATCGGTACATAAACAACTGAGATATGAGCAAAAACCCACGACCACCTCGATTTTTTTTTCACAAAAGCAACATTACAACAACAACATACATACATACAAACGTGTATACTGGTTAGAGAAAACGTGGCATCGAATCCCAGCTGAGCCAAAAAATTTTTTTTTAAATTTTTTTTTTATTTTTTTTTTATTTTTTTTTTTATTTTTTATTTAATATATTATTTATATTTTTATTATTATTTTTTTTTTAAATTTTTTTTTTTTTTAAATTTTTTTTTTTTTTTGTTTTTTTTAACATTCATACGTGAATTTATAATTTTACAATGGGACGTTTTTATATATGTATGTTTTTATATGTATGTACGTATTTCATATGGGATGAATGGTGACACAAACCACTGTTATTGCATGAATTCACGTTGTGAAGGGTATATAAGATTCGGCACGGCCGAATATAGCGCTCTTACTTGTTTACTATCAATCTTGTCATCAAATCTCCAAACCCCATTTAAATTTCATTGTGGTTCGTGGATAAATTGAACATAGCTACTGACAAAAATGAACAGGGGGCAAATTACGGCATTCGAACGTGATCGAAAATTGAATATTCTTATTAGAATCTCTATACCTAAAGCACAGCGAACTCGATCGTAAAAATTAAAATTTCGATTGTGATCCAATGCCGTAATTTGGCTCCTGAAGTAACCGATTGACCCATTTTTTTAAGGTTGTAAAAGATATGAAAATTTAAACTAAAAACAGTTTAGTTTTGCAGTACTAAAACACAATTTGGTTGAGCAAAAATTGTGTTTACACTCAAACCACCCAACTGGGTTGAGTTGATAAGGTCAATACAGACATTAAACAACCCTCAAAATTCAGAATTATTGTCCTTTGAAGTAAAAACACAAGAAAAAGTTTATTTTTTAACGAATTTTAATAATTTTTTTATTGATTTTTTTTTTTATTTAATTTTGTTGCCGTTTATTTATTACTTTTATTATTATTATTATGGTTAATATAATTATTTAAATCTCTATCTCTGCACATGTTTTGAATAATATTTGTTTTGCAATTTGTATGTTGTTAATTTTTTAGTTGTTTTTTTTTTTGTTTTTGTTTTTAATTATGTATTGCTTTCTTAAGTTTATAATGTTTTTGTTAATTATTATACAAATTTTTGTATATAGAATAAAAATAAGTCTGTTGATTTTTTTTTTTCTAGAAAAAATAATTTAACATTTCATTTAGTTGTAAAATTAAATTCCTGCATTTATAATTTCGAGTTATTTTAAATTATTTTACCGTCTGTGTTTTGTTAGATGAAGGATTGATTCATTTATTAGCTTGTTTTGTTTATTGTAATTTTTTATTTATTTTTTTTTTTTCATATAATTTGTTCATTTTAACTCTAAAATAAATTATTTTAGAAAAGATACATAAATTAGCAATATTTATTTTTTTAATAATTATTGTATTTAAAAAAGGTATAATGTTTTTATTTAATTTGAATAAAAAGATACATAGTATAAATAAAATGATAAACATAAAAAAAGAACAGAAATAATACTGGGTCAATTATGGATTTAACTGAATTTCAGTTGTGTTGCCATCTGGCATCAACTTTACAATTGCCAAAATATTGTTTTTTTTTTTTAAATAAAATTAACAGTTGTTAGTAGTCATTTGAAATACCATTTTGGGGACTTGCAACGTATGTATATAACTGGTGTTCGGTTGCTATCTATAATCGACCCATTATTTTATATTCCTTATCAATTTTAAAGTTTTAAATAGGATTTAATGAAAAACGAACGTTTTTTATATTTTTCAATTTTATCAATTTAAAAATTAATTAGAAATACGTTGTTAGTTGTTAAAGGAACAACTGGACAACCAATTATTAGGGTTATTTAAACAAATTGTTTTTTTAGATAAATTTAAGTATTTTATTACTTTAACGACAAAAAAAATATAAATAATAAATAAATGAAGTTTAAAAATATAAATTAAAAATTATTCTTCGACAACTTTATTAAATACATATTTGTTAAATATTTTATTTTTTATTTTTTTTTTTTTGTTGAATAAACTAAAAAATAAGTAAATTATAGTAATAAAAAGACATTACAATAATTATTAATAAGAAAATTAAAACTAAGCCTACAAATATCTATGAATATATAGATCATCTATTAAAAGAAAATAGTTACATGAAACTAGGATTTTAAAAGAAAATAAAGTCTTACAAGTTTTTTAGTAAAAAGGCATTGTAATTTCAAAAAACTCATACTTGTTATGTTCCCTATAACTGTATGTTATTTTAACAAAAAAGAAACTTATTTAGTAATTTTGGTTACTGTAACTTTTTAGCACAAAAAACATTAAAACTTTAATTTTATTTTTAAATTACAAAACAGAATTAAAAAAAAATATTAAAAAAATAACGATGTATGTATATTTAAATAAATTAAACAAAACCTTTATTTAACTACAATTTCTTAAGCTTTTGGTCAGTTCTTTGTTAATCAATTGCAAAACAAAAATAATATTTCTTAAGTTTTTCAAAACAATAAATAAATTAAGTTATTAAAAACTACAAAAAAATATGAAAACTTTCATTTAAACTTAAGTAAAAATTTTGAAACTACACTCTGCTTTACAAAAAAAAAAAATAATAAATAAAATAAAACCCTTCAATTGTAATTTATACTTTTAAACTTGTTGTCAGTTCCTCGTCATTAAAGAAAAAAAAAAATAATAATTGCCTAATAAAACCAAAGAGTTTTATTAGTTGTTTTAAATTCTCAATATCCAGAGCACCTTTTTAAATAACTCTTTTTTTTTTTCTTTAAACAAATCCAAGGCATATTTATTATTCAGGTACTCTTGATTCGACAGCTGATTATTTTTTTCAACACTTATTTTAAGTTTCAGCTGTCAAAATGCATAAAAAAAACCATTTTCTCTCTTTTATAATTTATTTCAAATGTCAAACTTTATATAAAAAAAATATAAACAAAAAAATTCTGTCCGAACTGCAATTACCTGATGAATAAATATGCCGTGAACAAATCGTTTTGCACTAAAGCGTATTAACCCAAATTTCGTTCTATATGTATTCAAATGAAAAAACCAAAATATATATACGTGCCAGTTCTGTGTTTTAAATGGAATTCAACTGTTTGGTATTGTCATTTCAGTGTTGTTGTTTATAACAACAATGCTATAACAATCCCGAACAATTTAATTTCACTCGGCATACAGAAAAAGAACGTTAGTGGATAGCACAAAACGACTTGTTTGAAAAAAAAAACACACACTAGATGCGAATATAATTTACATACAAATTAAAAGTTTAAAATACATTTAATTTTAACAAAATTCTTATTAGTTAAATTTTGTTGTATTACTTTTTCTATGGTTTATGCATAAATTTACTATGTATTTTTATGTTGTTTGTTTAATTAATAAAGCATTAAAAATATTTTTTATAACTTTTTGTTCTAAATTCCAGGCATTTAAACGTTTTACCGTCCACTTTTACAGTCTATAAAATTCCTATGTTTTTTTCACATTTTTCTTAACAATTGTTAATATTTTTTTTTTTTTAATATTTCACCAAATTAAAAAAAATTATATGTTACAGATAATATTTAAATTTTTGTGAGGCTTTAAAAAAAAAATTTATATGACCTAAGCATTTGATTCATTCTGGGGGGTTACTCCGTAATTTGATTCGAAAGAAAACATTTTCGAATTACAATGTATTAAGCATACAAATTCTAAAAATTTAAGTTCCGAAGATGTTTAAGGTTTATTTTTTATATTTATTTATAAAAACTGTCGGCAGCACTTTAATGTAATAATAGCCCTTTCACTTTTTGCTAGGCTTTTAAGTTTTCAATTTGATTTAAATGTATATAAATTAAGCATTTAAATTGTATAGTTTTACGATATTTTTATAATTTAATAAAAATTTTAACTCTTTTCACTTCTTGGTTGTTTTTGAGTTTCAATGTCTTTAAAAATTTATAAAAAAAATTAAGCATTTAATTTGAGTTTTTACACCTTGAATTTTTATAATAATTTTGTTTTTAATTTTTTTTTTTTTTTTTATATATTAAAACTTTCTTTTAGAATTTCATTTATTTTATTTTTTCTACTTTTGTTCCTGTTAAAAAAAAAATCCGATTATTATAATTCTTTAAAAAGATTTTTATTATCTTTGTGAGTTTTCATAACAATTAAAAACTTTTTTGAAATTACAAGAATTTTTTTAACAAAAAAAAGTAATAAGAAAGGAATAATTAAAATGATTTTATGTACATGTTTGTATTTTTTGTTGCTTTCTTTTCAATACACACTATATGTATATGTTTAAATCAACTAAATAATAAATAATAAAACACCACAATAAAAATTTATGGTTGTTTACGTTAAATTAAAAAATAATAATAATAATATTAATTAATATAAAAAAAAGAAGGAAAAAGTATATAAATAATAACTGTTTTATTTTGTCACTTAAATGTTAAAGGATATAAAACAGCAGGGGTTGTGCATGAGGATCTGAATAATAGATGAGAAAGTTGAGTTATGCAGACGATTAAATATTTTTGTGTAATGTTTAATTTAAATTCTAGACCTAAGTTTACATTTATTTACAAAAAGATGCCTACATAAAAGCTAATTTTTTTTTTGTTTGATTTTTTTAATTATAAAAGCCGACTAACTGATTTTTAGCACTTTTTTGCTTCAAAATTCTTATATTTTGAGCTCTTTCTCTTAAATCTGTACTCATCAACGCAGCTTGTGTTAAAGCACACTTTCACATTTTATTCTGCCTTCTCACGAACATTTTTTGTTGTTGTTGCTTATTTGCATTTTTTTTTTTTTTGTTTTTTACTCTTATATGCTTTTAAAATTCTTAAGTGTTTTATTTTTTTTAATATTGGTTAGTGTAAAAGATACTTTGCTCTGCAGAAAGTGTGACTTTTTTAGGATGTATGGTTAGTTATAAGAAAAGACAGGAAGAAGGAAAAAATGAAGAAGGTAGGCAGGAAAGGCAAAAATGTAGTAGAAGCATGAATATGTTTTTCTTTGTTTTTTTATATATCTTTAAAAGTACTTTGACAACTTATATAATTAAGGTTGTTATCTGTTTTATCTTGACTGCTATTATGGCAATTGTTATTCAAATTGTTATCGGCAGCCTCTGTTATTTTATCTACTTCGAATAATCAGTCTTTTATATCTACCCATATTGCTAAATTTCTGGCAACAAGTTCCTTATTGATAAAAATAACATTCTGAAAAAAAGTCAAATAAAAAGGTTAATTGTTAATTTTCACTCGATAAAATCTTGTTAGTATATTTTTAAATATGTTAAGCTTAAGTGGTGCACAGTTTACGGTGGCATTTTGCTCTAAGCTTCTAAATGTTACAAACATATAAAAGGTGTCGATTTAAAGATTGGTTTCGAAGCCCTCAGATAACCTACAGAGTTCTTTATAACAAGAAACTTTGTGCCGCATAGTTGCTAACATTTTAATGTGTACATTTACACGAGAAAAAAATAGCAGCTCGTTAGCACAGTTGCTTATTATTTATTTGTTTATTTCAGTACAAGGAAAGCCTTCATGGCTTATTATTTATGTATTGTGGATAATTATCTATGTACGGTCAAATCCCGATAATACGTACCCTGATAAATCGTAGTAAACTGTCGGTCCCTTAAAAAAAACTCGTTAATTCGTAAAATTTCTATACATTTTGGTCCCCTCGGTAATTTGTAATTTTTTTTTTTTTTCGAAAAAAATCTTCTTTACCTCTTATAAATCGTAATTGTTTGCCATTTATAATTCGTAATAAAAACAACAAAAACATGAAAAGAATGCTAAAAGCTAACAATATAGAAAGTGATGACGACGACGATGATAGCAACAACAAAGTTCCCTTAATGACGAATAAAGATGCAGAATTGGCAATTAATAAATTAAGATTTTATGTCGATGTCTTCTAGTAATCCTTTAGTTATTTCGTGTTGCTTTCTACAACAATAATTTTATCCATAAGGGCAATACGCTAGCTAGCATTAAAATAAAATATCTTTTTCCCCGCTGATTTTATAATTAGAAGAATTTATTTTATAAGGGTGTTTACTGTTATGCTAGGCGCACAATTGGGACAAACGGCGAATAATACATACAATTATGACGTCAGTCGAAATTCGCTATACGCGGCGAACTCTGCAATAGATTTATTTATAATTCTTACGTCGGCGAACGACGAACAAATTGGTATAAGGTGACCATTTTTTATTACATTTGGCTTTACTTTTCAACTTCTTTAGAAACTAAAGTTAGTTTTTACTTTAATAATTGTTTTAGTTTTTATTGTAAAACATTTAAAATCAATGTAAAAAGGTTAACTACATAAATTTGATTTTATTTGTGTTTTTGAACATTTTTAAGTTTATTATTAAGTGATCTTCTTTTCACATGGTAACACTATTATCTGTTATACTAAAAACTAATTTTTTTTTACTGCACGTACCCAGGACATTCTTTGCAAACGTTTAATTATACGTAAAAAGCTTTTACCATGACAGGGAAATATATTATTTAAAGTTTCACAAAAAAATTAAATTCTTTGGTTATTTTTGTTATTTTTTTGCACAAACAGAAAACAATTTTATTAACTATAAAAGATGTTACTTTTTCGTCGTTATTGTACTCCACACGAAGAATTTACACAGCGAATTTTCAACGACGAACTCGTCGTGTTGAGCGAAAATTATCATTCGTCCAAATTGTGCGCCGGGCAATAGGCATTGTTTTTCCTTAATGAAAAAAAAGTCATCTAAAATAAGTCGCAGTAACCAATTGAGAGATTGGTTATTTTCATACCGTTTTTGCTTATGCTTTAATTTTAAAACCATGTTACCATACTTTTTATGAAAGTTTTTTTAAATTTTGAAAACAACCAATATTTTGTGTAACTTTGGCGAAACACATGTGAGTAAAAAGAAGAATTATATGAACCTACAGTACAATGCTTCAATAAGCATTAAAGTAATTGAAAATAAATGATATATTTATATAATAAATGTGAATGTTTGTATGTTTGGATATTTGTTACTCAATCACGCAAAAACGGCTGAACGGAACCAAATGAAATTCGGCACATAGATAGATAACAACCTAGATTAACACATAGGCTACTTTTTATCACGATAATAACGCGAAGTCGTTGGCAAATTCATCATAACACATGTTTGTGTTGTATATATTTTTATTTTTGTTGTTAATACTAAGTCTACCTTTTATCCCGATTACTACGCAGACGAAGTCGCGGGCACAAGCTATTCGTTAATAAAATAATATAGAATTCTATGAAAGAATTAAAACACTGATTCTCGCTGCCTCGGTTGTCGAATGTTTTTTATTATATTTTTTTTTTTTTTTGTAATGAAAAATAATTAAGACATATTTCAAAGAAATTTTTCTAGAAAAGTTGGACATATGTATGTATTTATACTTCTGCAACGTGAAATTGACTTTTAATTTATTTATAATTGTATTAAAAAGAAAGTTTTCTAGAAAAGCCAGGGCATATATACTTATGCTTGTGAAACGTAAAATTGACTTTTAAATTTCCGGTTTTGTTGAAAAATATTAAATTGCAATAAAATTTTTTTGTATACATTACCAGCACACTAGCTAGCAACTAGTCTTCAATCTTACGTTCACCAAACCCACATCTAGTTAATGCAGTTGTTTATTCTTAAGCAAACATACACTTAAACCCCTCAAGGATTTAATATTTGCGATAAACATTTTTAATTTTTCTCTTAATTTTCTGGGTGTCAACTCAGAAAAAAAAGTATTCTCAATTATTTTTATCCGTTTTTGGATAATTTTATCAATACATCATCATGCAAAATTCAAAACCTTTTGAAGGAAAATATTTTTTTCTCAACGTAGGAATTTTGCATTTCAGTATTTTATTTTTCAACTCTTTGTCAAAACAAAGAGTAGAATACTCACACTGGGGCCGATACAAGCAAACAAATAGATTTCTGGTATATTATAGGAATTGTACCCAGCTACTTGAGCTTGTAAAACAATGCCTTTAGTAAGGTTTGCTAAAGTATCAGCAGATTCCGCTGACCAGCAGGTATCTGTAAAGGAAAAAAAGAAAGGTTTAAAAGATGATACTTTTACATATTGTTAACATACCCAATGGCTCAATATTTGATAGAATACATTCCGTTGCTTGGAATGGTACACTCATAAAATCTGAACGTATTTGTCTTAATTCCTTAAAATGTACATTCATATAACCACCAAAATCCAAAAATTTCACTATGCATCTATCTGCTTCTACAGAATCTTGTTCCACAATCTGTACCCTGTACCAAACGCCATTGACAGGCATCACACAAACAGCACTTAACTCAACGCCAGGTAACAATGGTGATTCTGTGTTAGTATATGAATCATAGAGATATTTTTGCATTACAGCTAGCGAAGGATGTGTTGGATGTAAAGGATGTTGTACGAATATATGACCACCCGATATGATGGAACTAACTAAGACATCGTTATTAATACCTTCAATTAAATTTAACTGTAATACAAAAAAAAAAATAAAAATATTTTTTTATTAAAAATAAATAATTTACTAAATTATTTATAGTAAAATGATTTTATTTTTCGGTTGCCCTTAATGCACATTTAGTGTAAACCAATGATTGACCAAATGAGAGAAAGGAATTATACAAATAAGATAAAAAAATTATTGGTTGGGTTTTTTGTTTTAATTTTTATTCTCATTTTCAATAAAAATAAATAAATAGAATATTTAGCACCTACCTGAAGATTTAGCAGACTTTCTGTTGATAGAGGAACTATGGATAGTGGAAGAGCAAAATGTACTTTTTGCATTGTTAAATTTGGATAACGCTTGACTGGCAAACGCTGACGTATTAGGACCAATGCAGCTTGTATTTCACTTTCAGTACCCGCTATAGCACACACACGCAATTGGCCAGGGTAAATCTTAAGACGCAATGCAACAGATGCATTGGTTTTTGTTTTAATTAAATTTATGAATGAATGCTTGCGACCATACAACTGACCTACCAAACTGTTTGGTAGAAAAAACTCATAAGTGGTTTGAGCTCTTGCTACTTCTGAACGTGGCAACGATGAACCTTTGCCAGAGTCACCAGATTGTATACTGCATAAACTAAGAGTTGGACTAGCCGCTTCAACATTACGTTTTTCATTAATATTTTTTGATGTTTTTTCTGTTTGATTGGCTATCACCGAATTGTTAACATCCTCAGCGGATGTCATAACAAACTTATCAATTTCTTCAGTGTTCACCGTATCTATGTTATTTGTTGCGTTAAAAATTTGTTGCTCATTTATAGTGTTATTTTTTAATGTTTTTGTATCATCAAAATTGTTATTTTGTTCACACTCTTTCTTTGTATATTTACTTTCCAAAAATGAATTTTCCGGCGATATTTTTGGAGTTGTGGAGGCAATTATAACGACTGGCTTATCCTTTTTCATATCGACATTGCGCGAATAGAATGACATTCGCGTAATATTAATAGAGTCAGGCAAATCAACGGGGGATGAAAGGTTTTCAAAATCTTCATCAATTGATCTTAACAATTTGTTTTCAGCATTTTGTATCTTTGATTTCAACACTTCAGAATCGATATGCTGTTGTGAATGCTTCAACGGCGAGGTACCACGGCCATTTTGAACAATTTTTATAGGTGCCGATTTGCCGAAAATACGATGTTCTTCATCATTTGGTAGTGCGCTATTTATGTTAATTGATTTACTTGTTTGTTGTGGTGAAACTCCATATATTTTAACACTTCCATTCGATATGGTTTTTGTACCATCAACATCTTTTTTTAAATGTGCATTTTCGTCGCCACCACTATCATTTGCTTTCTTGGTTTCACAATCTAAACGATTTTTATTTCGACGCCGAAACCAAAATACTCCAAGAATAAATGCTACACCAGGCAGTGACAAATACAATATTGGGCGACTAGATACCATTTTGACTGAATGTTGAATAATCTGAAAAAAATTAAACATAACAAAATAATTGATATTAAGCAATAATATTGGCGAGAATAGTTTTGTATAGCATTAATTTTTCCTATAAAAATTTTAATTTAAATTTGTTAGCAAACCTTTGTGCTGTGGCTTTTACTATGATCTTATATTGAAAAAAGTACTCAATTTACAAACTTAGTCTTGCAAAATTGCTCAAGTTTATTATGCAGGTATTCATTCACTTCACCGGTTTTAGTGTTACGAAAATGCGAAATTGGATAAATTTGCTCTTGATGACGTGAACACAATTTTTGTTAAAAAGTGTTTAACAGTCAGAGAACGAAGTAGGTTGCTTAAAATTTTCGTATGTTTTTAGTTTTGCAAAAAAAAAATATATTGACTTACTTCAAATTGGTTCTTTTAATATTTTTTTCTGCAATACTCTTTTAATATGAAAACAAAACGTTATTTTTTTTCTTTGCTACATTTGGTACTTTTTTTTATGTAATAACGAACTTATTTAGAAGATAGGCGAAATTTTGCTGTAAATTTACGCAATAGGTTAGAAGAAGTGTAAAGTGTAAAAGTTAGTGCCAAATTGTTTTCTATGTCGATAACGAGTTTAGTTTTTAATATTGTAAATTAAATTCATCTTAGATCTTCCACTGTGAAATCTTTTCTTTTTTTAATTGATAAAAACGTAATTTTCTAAAAAATTTTTAGAAATTTCAATTTTTATTTTCTTCATTGTCAATTGCTCATCGGAGAGAGCTTAGTAAACATACTTGTAAAAAAAAACTATCTTTCATATTTTTATTGAAGCAGTTTAATTTAAAAGTAAGTACGATTTATATGGGCCTCCTGACAAAAGAAAAAAATATACAAAAAAAAACAATAAAAATTAACGAGGAGACCTTAATGCATTGAATTAAAACCGTTTTTTTTTTTTAAGTTTTTAAATTAACGGGATACAAACTATCGCGGTTTGACTGTATATTGAAGTAAATTTCTTCTAACATACAACTATACGGCAGGCTGTAAATTGGGCATTTGTATGCTGAGAAATTTCCTTTTAACATATTTATGTATGTTAAATAAATTTTCAATTGATAAACAACATTAAGGCCCATACCTAAACAAGAGCATTGAGCGTTGCAATTTTGCATGTATTTTGTTATTGTAACAAAAACAAAACATATGTAAAACTCCAACGCTCTTGTTTAGGTATGGGGTAAATCTTCTGCAAAATAAAATTTTTATTAAATTCAAGGCTATTAAATTTTTTTAAACAAAATTTTTTCAATCATTTACATATAAATCTTTCTTTATATTTTTTTAGCAAAAAATTTTCGGTCAAATAGTAACCTATTTATCACCACTCATATTTTAAAATTTAAATAAAAATGTTTGTTACTTCTTACTGATAAGAATAATTTAAAAATTTAAAAAATTGTATATGCACTTACAGTGGCTCACAGCTTATTTTATGCAGTGCACTTTTTTATTTTTAAAGCTCTGTAAAAAAAAAACTAACAGGAACTGAAAACAGAAGTTCACGTCATTAAAAAGGGAAACCTTATTATTTAACAAAAAAATTTCATTTATTTCAAAAATGTACATTTTAATATATTACAACTAAAAAAAACAGAAAACACTCCTTTTTTTCATCTCACAGCTTATTGTATGCAGGCACGTATGGTTTTCAGAAAATCAAAATAAAACTGGAAATTAACCAATTTAATATTTTGTGTGATAGCCTCTGTTATCTATTACAGATTTAAGACGATTTGGCATAGAATCGACCAGTTTTTGTGTAACATCTGGCGAAATATTTGCCCACTCCGTCAAAAGAGCTTGTTTCAAATAGTTTTTGCTTGAAATTTTGTGTTTTCTTATGTTATTTTCTAATATCGACCATAAATTCTCTATAACATTAAGGTCTCGCGACTGTGCTGGCGGTGTCATCAAATGTGGGCAGTTATATATCAGCCAAGTTTGCACAATACCCGATTTGTGCTTTGGATCGTTATCCTGGTAAAATCGAAAATCGGATTTTATACCCAGGTTCTCAGCGCTCACCAACAAGTTGTCTTTAAGTATCTGGAGGTACTTAAATTTATCCATGGTTGTTTCAATAAAAGTTAATTTTCCAGTACCAGCAGCCGACATACAGGCCCAAACCATGTCACTGCCACCACCATGCTTTACTGTTGCTTTAAGGTTTTCTTTGTTGAGTTCTGTATTTGGTTTCCGCCATACATACGACATGCCATCGGAACCAAATAGGTTAAACTTAGATTCATCTGCAAATATGACCGAATTCCAAAATGCAGATTCTCTTGAGACGTGCTCCTTGGGGCAATTTAACCTCCATAGCCTATTTTTCGGGTTAATAAACGGCATCTTGCGTGCAACTCGGCCATTAAAATCATGTTGGCGCAGGACGCGACGAACAGTTTCCACGCAGCATTGTTTGCCCAGTTCAGCTTTAACTTCAAACGTCAATTTTGGAGCTGAGAGCTTTGAGTTCGCCCTTATTTTTCGCAAAATATGTCGCTCGTCATGTTCCGTAAAAATTTATTTGGTGGTTTTCTGCCTTTGTTATAAACCCGATTTTCATGGATGAAGCGCTTAATGATTTTTTGAACTTTGGAAGCATTAATATTAACCATTTCTGCTATTTTTCGCTGTGAGTGGCCATTTTTAAAATGGTTTAAAACCAATTCTCGCTACTCTATCGTTGTTCGCGGACTCATCTCAATTTTTCTTAATTGACACTTTATATAATCAAATCAGACTAACAATTCAACGCAAAACATTCCTAGATTTAAAAAAAATAATGAAAAAAAAAACAACAAAGTTGCATTCAAGTACCGTTACAGTAGAAAATAACTGCATAAAACAAGCTGTGAGATAAAATTAAGGACATTTTTTGTTTTTTTACTTTTAAATGGTTAAAACGTAAACTTTTGCAGAACATCATATTTTTTTGTTAAATAATAGCGTTTTGTCTTTAAAATGATTCCAAGTTCTTTTTAAAGTTCCTTTTAGTTTTGTTTATACAGAGCTTTAAAAATAAAAAAATGCACTGCATAAAATAAGCTGTGAGCCACTGTATATACATTGGGCCAATTCAAAGTAGACTCTCATATTGTACTATGTCATATAATTCATATTAATATGACTAGTGACTTTAAACACCTTTTGTTAACAAATTATGTATTTAATACAAGAAAGAAGACAAAGAGATGACGCTGTTAAAAAATTGTATGTATACAGGAAAGAAGAAAATAGAAAATACTCTCTCTGAGAGGTGAGAAGCGAAGAAATTCTCTCTGAGAGACAGTATGGTTAAAAATATGACATAAACAATTTCTTATACATAGGAAACAAATGTGTAAAGTCATATTATTTTTTTTGTATGGAAATTACTCACAAAAATTTTATGCATGCATAAAATAATATGAAATAGTACAAATATGACTGATATGCAACCACTTTGAATTGGCCCATTATGTATGTATGAATGTATGTATGTATGTACATATATTTAAATACAAATGTTAATTAGGTATGTACATACAAATATCGTCATCATAAATACCTAATAACCTATCTGCAAATATTTTAAAATTGAGTTTTTTATGGATTATTATTCCCTACATCATAACGCAAAACAAATGGCCAAGTTAGTACCTAGAGCACCGTTACTTACTAAAAAGAGAAAAATAAAACATCAAAAATCACGATAAAAGTTTAATGTTTTTTTTTACTTTTTTTTTACTTTTTTTTTATTTTTATTTTTTTTTTATTAATTATTCATTTACATAAACGAGCCCTTAAGGCCATATATGGTTGCATAGTGTAATTTAAATAAACAGTACCTTTTTTGCTTAAACCGTAAAAGAAACTATAACTGTTATTATTTAATGTATATTATATTCATGTGTATATAGAAAATGTTATTTTATTTTGTGTTTGGATTTTTACAACTCCAAATAACATAAGCTGTGTTTAGAAAATCAATTTTTTTACAAACGATATATATACATATATTCCTGGTTGCATTTTTACTTATCAAAATATGTAATTTTCGTTTCATTGTTCCAAACAGTTTCAATTTTATAACGTTTTCCCCTCTCCTGAAAACTTTTGAAAACTGTAGATAGGTTATTTAGTCTTTAAGGTGGCGATATATTCTATTAAACAAAATAATAATATTCATTAAAGTTCTCTTTAGGTGCAAATAGGATTTTTTTTTAGTATTTTAGCTAAATTTTTTACTATATATTTGGCTTTATTTTTTATTTCATTCAAGAGTTATAAAGACAAGATGAACACGAACCGCTTGGTGGCCCTAGCAAAGTTTCATGTTATTTCTAAAACAGAAGAAAAACAATTATTAATTTTGAAGTAAACCCAATAAACTGTGAAACAAATTTTAAATAAAAAAAAATTAAACAACAAACATCTTTAAAAATGAAGTAAAAATTGTCACACTCTTAACAACAACCTTAAGAATGTTTTAAAAAATATAAAATACCATTAATAGTACTTGTATATGCAACTACTTTGAATTGGAATAACAAATTTCGTTAGTTTGTTTTTTTTTTTAGTTATTTAGATCTTAGAGGATACTTTACTACCAAACGTGAAATTATAATTAAAAATATTATTTTACTAGCTAATACCCGGTGTGCTTCGCCACCCCAAATTTTAGTATTTAAATTATATGGCAGGTGCCACGCCCACTATTGTTAATGCACCCATTTTTCCATAAATGTTTATTCGAATATCAAAGTTGCTTTTGCAAAATCTTAGTACTCTAATCGATATCGTTTTCCAGATATACGATTTCTAGTATTTAATTCATATGGTAGCTGCCACGCCCACTATTGTTAATACACCCATTTTTTTCATAATGTTCATGTTTATTTGAATATCAAAGTTGCTTTTGCAAAATCTTAGTACTCTAATCGATATCGTTTTCCAGATATACGATTTCTAGTATTTAATTCATATGGTAGGTGCCACGCCCACTATTGTTAATGCACCCATTTTTTTCCATAAATGTTTATTTGAATATCAAAGTTGCTTTTGCAAAATCTTAGTACTCTAATCGATATCGTTTTCCAGATATACGATTTCTAGTATTTAATTCATATGGTAGGTGCCACACCCACTATTGTTAATGCACCCATTTTTTTCATAAATGTTTATTTGAATATCAAAGTTGCTTTTGCAAAATCTTAGTACTCTAATCGATACCGTTTTCCAAATATACGAATTTTAGTATTTAATTCATGTGGCCACGCCTACTATAGCAAGTACGCCCATTTTTTACTTAAATATTCGTGTGGATGTCAAAATTTACCGTACTTAATTTGAAGACTCTAGCTGCATTAATTTTCGTGATATATAATATTTAATACTTATTCTTTAATAGGGCGTGGCACCCCGCCCACTTACAATTTCAAACCAAAGTATAGCCTATAGTTCCTTCCAGGCATACAGAAAGATTCTGTGAAAATTTCAAGCAAATCGGTCCAGCCGTTTAGCCGTCTATAAAGCACAAACAAACATACAAACATACAAACATATAAACATACAAACATACAAACACACATTGATTTTTATATATATAGATGTACTTTCCACTATTAAAGAATGGTTTAATTTTAAGGGCCGATGTTAAATGTGAACCACACCTAAACGTCAAGTTTTTTCTGCATTTCATTTGACATTTCTTACTTTCAGCCTAACTCAATTTGAACCACGGAAAGATACACAATCGAGCAACGCGTTAAAGTAATTCAAGCTTATTCTGAAAATGGGCGTTAAAATAAAAATACATTTCGTGCATTTCATGATTCTTTTGTTCAACATAATTGTTGAAATTCGTCCACAATCGGGAAAATTGTGAAAAATATTTAAATTTCAGCAAAACAGGTCTGTATGAAATGTAAAAACATCTGTGAATACCTTCTTAGTTCGTTGAACGGAAAACAATGCTGTTTTTCGCGACAGTGTGGCAAAAGAGCAGTCAACCTCGACTCATTATCCTGCCCAACAATTGAACATCAACATTGTCATTGAAAATTTGGACCATTGAATAAAGATGTGCCGCCGAAGTCACGGCGGCAATTTGACCGATATTTTGTTCTATACATAATTGAACCATACAAATATCATAATAAAAATATGACAATAATTTCCTAAATAATTTGTATTTTATTCAAAACATACAAACATTCACATTTATTATATTAGTAGCATCAACATCGGCCCTTAAAATGTAACTACCTTTTATATACACTTTTGCCCTCTCGTGTGAAGCATATACAAAAATTACGCAGTTTTTTTAGAAAAATATAGGATTATACGTATTTGTTTGTATCTTAATAGAAAAATTAATGCAAAACATCTGTTGCTATTGAACAAAACAAATACCACAACAAAGCAAAAAAAAATCAATTAATACCCAGCAACAAAATTTTGTAAGTGTTTATCAATTGCACAACTTCTTAAAATCCTAAGAGGAGCATGCAAAAAGAATATAACAATCTCAAAAATTATGGAAAAAAAAATAACAAATTATGTATAAGCTTAAAAGTAGAAAAATCAATTGATCCATAATTAGCACATTTTTAGAAAAGTTAAAACCGACAAAAGAATTAGCTGTGAAACTAAGAAAAAATTTAGTGCTCACTAAAAAACACATTCAGACATGAATTAATGTTCTTATTCAAACTTAAACATTAATCGATCGATATATGCATGTTCGACTATTTTTGGTAATAAAATCAGCATTTTTTTTAATTTTTAAAATTTTCCAAAAATTATGGTAATGCTTATTTGGAATAATATTTAACGAATGTGTACGTGACTCAATTTATTCGAAGACCCCATATCTAAACAAGAGCGTTGAGCGTCAAGCGCTGAAATTTTACATGTGTTTTGTTTTTGTTACAATAACAAAATACATGCAAAATTGCAACGCTTGACGCTCAACGCTCTTGTTTAGGTATGGGCCATAGTTGTAAATATAAAAAATAAATAAAAATTGTGCATAACTGTTATGAAGGCAAAAAAATACAATAAATTTTAAGGTTATGGCAGGACAATTTTTTTGTTTATAATTTTTATGAAGGAACAAAATTGTAAAGTATTTTATTTTATTAAAATTTCATAATAAAAAAATCAAAATTATTTTAGGACAATGGAAACAGCTGTAGACAAAATTAAACAAAAGGAAAAAAATAAAATTAATAAATAAAGGGTAAAAACTAGTCTTGGGAAAAATATCCTGAATTTTTTACACTATTGTATTAAACTAAAACAATGCCTATAAAAAAATTTATCTGATAAACTTTGATCCAAAGTCAATGTATAATTAATTTGTAAGGCTTCATAGGTGTCTTCCGGTTGAGTTGCTTCAGCAGTATTTAAAGTATTGAAATATGGATGTGTAATTCATATATTTCAATACTATTAAAATCTAACGCACGTTATAAAAATTTACATATACATATAATTTTTTTTAAATTACCAATCCCTAATAACAACGTTGAGACAAATATACACACTTTTTTGTACAATTTTATAATTTTTAATTTTTTACAATCAATCTTAAAATTTATTTGTTTTGACCAGTAGATTACGATTACTAAGCGACTACAAGATAAATAAATTGTAACAAAAAGTTACTAAATGGCAATATTTAAATACACTTTAAAAAATAATCAAATTTAACTTTAAATTTTAAACAATTATTGGTTTTCTTTAAACATATATTAAATTTTAAACTTTATTTTTAAACAAAATGTTTGTTTTTTTTTTCTTTATTTTTAAATATATACATATGTACATATATAACAACACACAACACAGCGGAAATTTTTTCAAATACAAGTCAAGTTAAAAATAAATTTAAAAAAATATATACGTTGTATACAGTCGAACTCAGATAAAAGCAAATACATATGTAGTTCAATTTAAAAGATCGAATAATTAAAATTAAATATATTAAACTATTATTTTTGATTAATTTTCGTCTTTATGCAAACAAATTGTTGGTAAAAAGTATAAAAAATATCGCTTAGCATAATAAGATGCTTATTTATCGGCGACGAAGCATTATGTCCTATGCTCTGTATAGGAACAACGGGAAGAAATCCATATTTATCTATTATTTTTAATACTGCATATATTATTTGTTTTAGTATTTTAGAACAATCCAATTATTGAGCAGATCGTTTAGCCAAAGTTTTTAAAGAGTTTTACATAAACAAAAAAAAATTTTATGAAAATTTTATTTTTTGCTTAACCGAATTCGACTGTATCAATTTATGTGTATGTTGCACGTACAAATCTTTATAACACTTTGACGATGTATTATGAAATCGTTACAAAATGCTTGACTATTAAAAATATATTATTTTCGATAATGTTCTAAATACGACTCAAAATTTCTTTTAGGTTTAATATGAGACACATTTTTTATCGGTGTGCATATTTTATCATTTAATATTTTATGTTCAATTTTGTATATGATTAATTCATATATGTATATTAAACTCGTTTCAATAATTTAATTCGTAACAAATTAAAGTATACAGCGACTATATTTCGTAATCGTTGTCGGCGTACTAGAGGAGAAGACTAAAGAATACTATTTATTAAACAAACTTTTACTAAAAGAAAATAGGTACATACATATGTACATTTGTTTTTTTTTTTTTTGCCAACCGATACAAATTAGTATTGCTTTTTCTTAGTTTGCTTTAGCAATGATGATAACTAATCTGTTGTATATCAGAAAACTGTTATGCGTTTTATGTACATACCAACATATGTATGTATGTACATATGTATACACAAACAGTATATACATACATATATATATATATATATATATATATAAGATTTGTTTTTTCATTTCTATTTGAATAGATTTGATGTATTTTAATTTTTAGCGCCTTTATTGATAATGTTGTTTATAGGAACATTAAGAAAATTCATAAGGTGTGATACCGTGTCGTATTTTCATAAAATTTAATATTTATTTTTAAATCAGGTTCAGCATTTTAGGTAATTATGACTTTTTTATTTACCAAGACTGCAATTATTATTTTCATAATAGATTGTATGCAAAAAAAAAATTACCATTACAAAAATACAGTGGGCCAATTCAAAGTGGTTGCATATCAGTCATATTTGTACTATTTCATATTATTTTATGCATGCATAAAATTTTTGTGAGTAATTTCCATACAAAAAAAATAATATGACTTTACACATTTGTTTCCTATGTATAAGAAATTGTTTATGTTATACTTTTAACCATACTGTCTCTCAGAGAGAATTTCTTCGCTTCTCACCTCTCAGAGAGAATATTTTCTATTTTCTTCTTTCCTGTATACATACAATTTTTAACAGTGTCATCTCTTTGTCTTCTTTCTTTTATTATATACATAATTTGTTAACAAAAGGTGTTCAAAGTCACTAGTCATATTAATATGAATTATATGACATAGTACAATATGAGAGTCTACTTTGAATTGGCCCAGTATGTTAATTTTTTAACGTAAGGAGCATATAAAAATAAGGGCCCACATAAAAGAATTTTAGTTGAAAGATTTTTTTGCTAACGTTTACTACTTTACACAAACGTTTTATCAAAATCTATAAATGTACAGCTTGGATTCATAACTACGTTATTACATTTTATGGGACACAATATTTTCGTACAAAATTTATGATAAAATAATTACTTTAAAGTTAATTATGTAATATTATTTAAGAAAATATATATGTATGTATGTACATTTTTCTATTCTATAAGTTTATTTCTATACAGTAACAATAAATAGGAATTATGTATTTTTGTTAACAATTCGAATTACTATAAGACACTAAAGGGATTTTTATTTTTACCTCGTTTATGTTTTTTGTCGACAGGAATACAAATATGACAATAAATATGAAATTTATATGAACACGATCGACTATGTGTGTTCATAAACATGAAGACGGGTGAACACAAATACCAGTTCAACGTAAATTTCAAAATTTTTAAAGAAAACTTTATGTAAAAAACAAAATAAAAACATGGTAAACAACAAAAGCCATAAGCGCATAAAGAACGCCATACGACTTAAAAATACACCAATAACCCGGTTGAGTCGCCTTGGTTTTCGTCGTTTCGAAATTGAATCGTTTTAATATTTCAAAGTTGCGTCATTTTTTTCTTAAGTTTTTTTTTTAAATAGGAAAATTTTAATTTTATTTATTTTTTCTTTATATGTAAATAGGGAAAACTCCATGCGTAATATTCATTTCTGAACATAAACAATAACGTTGGCAGAAAAACAATGTACAAGCTTACGTTTGAAGTTTTTTGTACATAAATTAAAAAAAAAATTCCTGTAAATTGTTTTTTGTTTGCAAACAAAGCTAGTTTTTATACCTATGTATATGTGTTTATCCTTTACTCGTCAATTTAAAAAGTGCTTAATTTTTCACATTCAAAAACTTTTTATTTATGAAAATGCATGAAATAATCAGATGTGTGATGTAAAACGGTATTTTCTAAAACGATTTCAAAATTATCTTTTTAATATAATGTGATGTATTCCGATAGACTTTGAGAATGATTTTTAAACCAATCTCAAACTATTAACTTCTCAAAAACATATTAGAATATAATATATAAACAATGTTATAAAACTGTAAAACAAATTTTATCCAAAACGATATAAACAATTGAACAATTTTGATAATCATTGACAAAATGACTATAGAAAACACTTGCATCTTTTATCGTTAAAACCTCTTTGTTCTATATCTAAATTAAAAAATAAATAACATAGCTGAATCTACATATATTTCCTGCAAATAAGTTTGAACAAATATTTTAAACACCCATTAAACAAGTTTTCAAAAGACAATAAAAAAACTTTCGTTAATTTAAAATAATTATGACAATAAGATGCTAGGAATTCTTGTTTATACACCAATTGTATTTTTAAAAATATCTAGAAGTCTGCATGCACATACTAAAAAGCCATTTAAATACATTTGTTTGTTTTTTATAACTACGCATAAATAGACTAAATGAAGGAACTTTCAATCGAAAAAATAAACAACTTATACCGAAAACCAAACATTACAATGATATAAAATGTAAATAATGTTCATGTATTGTGTAAGACCTATAAAATTATTATTTACAATTTTTTTTAATTTTTAAGAATATAAACACACTAATTCTTGTGTTGAATTATATGGTTATAGGTACCTGTATTTATATTGTTTTTATTTTTTTATATAAAAAGATCGAAGAAATTTACATATTTGGTACCTATATTTATTAACTCAAATAATATTCGAGTATTTTGAAAATTAGTTTAACTGTTATCAAACTTTGCAATGTTTTTGGATTATCAAATTAATTTCATACACATTTAAAAAAACTGTTAAATAAATTTGTGATAAATCTGTACTATTAAGTATTTTACACAATCAATGTACCTATTCGATCTGTGTTTTTTTACTTTTTTAATCTTTTTAGCTCTTATTGACTGTTATATTTCAATTAATATTGTGTTTGTTGTGTATAAGCAAACAAATTAATATACTTATTCATGCAGACGTCTTATATCTACCCATTAGTTTTAAAAACACGTTCTCTTTAAAATTTTAAAATTTAGAAAGAGTGTATGTTTCGCTTAATTCTTGTTTTAAAAATAAATACCTACCAGTAAGTCAATGCTACATAAAACGGAAAAAATTGAAGGCTACCTTTAATATACACAAGTAGGTATAGGTACAACAATAAAATATTTTGAGAAACACATAAAATACCTATCAGATAAAGAAATACAATTTTAAGAATAACACTGCAGGTAAAAGTATGTATTGAAAGAGACCGACAAAAAGACAGATGTGCAGTATAATAAAAAAAAAGGAAGATTAGAAATATAGAAAATTTGTGCTATAACAAAGGAATAAAAACACAAGAGTTTGAGAACGAAGAAGTGCAAAATGGTAACTTTTTTTAAACAGATGTAATGCAGTTTAACCTATGTACATATATAAAAAGGATATACATACAAACATACATAAACAAATTGTAAACAATTGGAACTGCAATCGACTCATTAGAACACACGCAAACAAATAATACAAAACCTAATAGAAAACATGGCACAAGAGAAAATATTACCATAATCAAATTTTTTATATAATTATGAAATTACTGATGTCTGAATACCGCATGATAATTAAACTTTTCGTGACTGAGTTTTGAAATAAAATAAAAATGAACTTTGAACACCTACATATATATAAAAATACACCTAGTAGTATCTTTAAATTCATACACTTTTTAACACAAAAATCTGCTGAAAATCTAAAATAAAATTAGTTATTTCATCTTAAGAAACTAAAAACGAGGTGTTGGCACTATTGATTATGCTGCACACGAATTATTCAGAATATAAAAGAATATACAGTACTCTAGGAAACTCAATATACACTAATGCATGATGCCTCCCCCCTTAAAAAATTTATAAACGACTCATATTTTTCAGAACGCTATTTCAATCAGTAGCACTTTAAATTAGAATATATTTCACAAAATTGTTGTAATAGTTGATCACTTTTACATCAATTTATTCAAAATATTTCTAAATTTATTATCTTTTCACTTTTTTTGGAAATTGCATTTTATATGCGATTTATTTTTTTTTCACTAACGCCTAGGTTATGTTTTGTGAAGTACATTCATTTTCTAAAACCACTACTTACCTTTAATTAACACGACAAACTTAAAAATGTTTATAGGTTTTGATAGTATTTAATATCTTGTTTTATTTATAATGCGTTTTCTCTGTAATTTTGTTATATTTCACACCTTTTCTAGAATTATTTGTGGAATTAAACACGTGGATTGAAAAAATTAGACTTTTTACTCAGCACTACACACAATAACAATATGGCCGGCACACATTTACGCAGTGTTGTATTATTACTGCAGAGTTATATAAAATTACTACAATTTGTTATTAAAATGTACTTGGTTCAACAAATGGTTATCAAAGAACAACCATGTCAATGCACTGTAAAAAATAAACTAAAAACGTGAATTAGCTTGTAATAATGAAGCATACATATTATTTTATACGATGCGAAAATCAAAAATCCACAAATAAATTTTGTGTATTTTTATTCGCTTTGAGTTTTTCATCCTTTGATATAAAGATTCTTACAAGAATTCCAAAATTTCGTTCGCGTTTGTGTAAATATCGATTAAATCTGAATTGAAAGTAAATAAGTGAATTTTTTAAATTTTTTTATGATTCAAAACATATGTAATAGAAAAACATCACGTTTTTCTCTTAACACTTATTTGCGTTTTCTTATCAATCTTTTTTAAGTGATAGTATATTTTGAAAGATATAAAAAGCGAAAAATCTATAAAAATTTTACCAAAAGCTGACTACAATTCGTCAATTTTTTCTACTACCCTATGACTTTAAGAAATGTATACAATTTTAATTTTTAATGTGAACTATTTCTTTCGTTTTTATGTTATAACATACTTCTTTCTCTTCCCTTCACAAAGTGTACAAGTAAGAGTGCTATACCCGGCCGTGTCGAATCTTAAATACCCTCACATCGTGGCTTAACCTATATATCATGTTATACGCCATTTTTCCTTATTATTTCCGACGCCATCCTTGATTTTGAATTTTTACCTAATAAACTGTATTCTACTAGTCAAGCCCTTTTTTATACCCATATTGATGGGATTAAAAAATTTGATCCTCCATTTTGTTTAAGACGCCATATGCATTATTTTTTATGCTAAAATTTTGGAACTTAATAAATTTCGATCCAAAGTAATTTGCTAAGTTATACGTTCTTTTAAATAAAATTACAAAAAAAGTGAAATTTTGTATAATATTAAGAATACAAAATACGAAAAACCTTTAAAAATTATATTTTAACAGATTACTTTTTCACAATCCACTTTATATATTTAAAAACAAATATGTAACTTAAAAAATGATTTAAGTAAAATAGCATGTGTTGATAGATTTTCGACCTTTTCTGATAAAAATTTGGTTTAAAAATCATTTAGATTTAGCATCCAACAATTTAAGATACTGTTTATTTTGCTTTGTCTGGCATCTCGAAAACAAATTTAACTTCTAACTGCAATGTAGAAACGCCATAAAAAATGGCTGCTTTACATTTTAGCCTGTCAAAGCTCTTTCCGTCTTTTGACAATTGCTAAGGTAAGTGAATGAATATTAAAAAAATTGAAAACTAACAAGTATTTAGAACATCACATGAATAATAACAAAAATGGCTATACAGTGAATACCGCGTAATAGCTATTTTATTGAATGTAAAAATGTTTTCATAATTAATATATTTTTTATTTATAACCACAGGCAAAATGGCAGTACGCTACGAACTCTGTGTAGGTCTTAACAAGGGACATAAAACAACCAAAGTCAGGAATGTAAAATATACTGGCGATAAAAAAGTGAAAGGCCTTCGCGGTGCTCGATTGAAGAATGTAAGTAATGTTAACATAGAAAGTAAAACTAATTCTATTTTTGGTATTAAAATGATGATAATATAAACCATTCACAGACGACCATGTAAACAAACTATACAGGCGAACGGGCTTAATATTATTTTAAGCTGCGTAAGTCTGAGATAGAATGTAATGGTATAATGGTTACAAAGTTGGCCCTGAGCATATTAGTTATATAATTATATATTGTAATTTTTTGCATATAAGGTAATAAAATGTATTTTGTTTTATAGATCCAAACCCGGCACACCAAGTTTATGCGCGATTTGGTCCGTGAAGTTGTTGGTCATGCTCCCTATGAAAAGAGAACCATGGAATTGTTAAAAGTTTCTAAGGATAAGCGTGCCCTAAAATTCTTGAAACGTCGTTTGGGTACACACATTCGTGCCAAGAGAAAGCGTGAAGAAATGTCTAACATCCTCACTCAAATGAGAAAAGCTCAAACTCATGCCAAATGAATATCGACATTTTTGGAATGAAGTGAATTTTTGTGTTTCCAATACACAATATTCTTGATTTATAACTATGAAATACTGAAGTGATAGTAGTAAATAAATGTGAGGAAAAGAATACATCAAGTGTTTAATTTTTGATAAAAACTAGTGAATTTTTTTTGGTCGGCTTGAATCTAAATAAAGTTACATAGTGTGACGAAAATGAATAAGAAAACTTAAAAATGTAAAATATCGGGAACGCTTAGTTTTCGAGTTGTATACATCTGAAAAGAGATTTTCCCACTACATTTGTAAACGTTGTATGTGGACAATATTATTATCATTTGTAAGCTTTATTTGTTTATCTTTATTTTTAAAATATTCTGCACCCATATGTACTTTATGAGATATACGGATATTTCGATTACAAACGCAATGAAATGAATATACCACCACACCAATTTTTCGGTAGTGGATATACAAATTATTCAACAGGACAATTATTATTGTCTAATAGGATATGGACAATTATTGAGGTGAAATATTTGGAAACTTAGTGGTACCAAAAAAAGAAAATACTTTGTATACCTAATTCTTAGTTACAGAGTCAATTGGGAATAAATTTGTAAAAGGATCTCTGGTGACAATTATGTAGTTTAGTAAAATTTGAAACACATTCATAACGGGAAAAAAGTTGGGTACCTACTTAGAACTTATTTATTTTTATGCAAAAACGAATAGATTGATTATCTTTAAATCATGTCAACTTACTTTATTGGTTAATAGATATTTAAAAATTTTAAGCTTGGAATTTGTACCTACATTGATATGGATAACCCAAAAAGATACTTTTTTCTACGTTTATAAGTTAAAATATTAAAATCGGACACTATTGATCAAAGGGGAGACTGAAAATGTTATCGGCGTTCGAAAATGTACTTTTTCCAATTTTTGTGGTAATTTGTTTTTTTTTACTTTTATAAAGCTAGAAATTTAAAATCAATTTTGGGTGAACAAAAAAAGAATTTTTTTGTTGATTAAAAAAATTTGAAAATATCTTGTACGAATATATAGAATCATTTCATTTATAACTAAGTACCTACTTACTTGAATTAACCAAAACATTTATTTCTACTTAAAGAAAGCAAAATTTACTAAAATTGATTCAGTATATTAGACCGCATGTGTGTAACAAAAAAGTGAATATAATATAGTCGCATTTATAGCTAGATTACAGTCGAATGGGTCGACCGCAGAACATGCTAGTATTTTATTAATTTCGAAATATGCTTCTCATTGAATATTCAAGATATTTATTCAAAATGTTTTAAGTATAATTCATTCAAATTCGGTTGTACTCACAAATTACAGTTATAAATAAAAAAACATAAATAAAACTAGAAATTTTTTAAAAATTAGTAGTGTGATGGTCCTTATTTGTTAAAAATAAGCTCGAAGTCTTGGGAGAACTTCATCAGCAATTGTCGACAATAGTGATATGTTGCTAATTCTTAGCAAATATTTTACGCACCATGATTCAAAATATATTTTTCACAAAATTCTAATCGGAAAACAAGCTATTTTTACAATACTCAATTGCGAAATCATAAAGTAAACGTTTGTCACTCTTATAATTCCTACTTTGCAGGAGAAGGCAAAAACGTAATAATAATCGTTATATAATTTCTTTTGCGAAATTGCTTGTAAAACTGTTTAATTTTGTAAAAAATACTAGTTGCGGCCTTTCTTTCTACTTGTGACCATCAATATACATATTTTTTGATATATAGAAGAGACATTTTTAAAGCTTTCATATGATGATTCGTAAATAAGTCGGTGCTGAAAATGAGCAAGATCGGTGGGTAATTTCTTGAGATACATACATACTTATGTATAAGTAAATTCCTCTTCTTTATTTTCTTATATTGTTTTACCTTGTTACCTTATATTGTTTTACCTTGTAAATTAATTTTTTCTTATCTTTCTGGTAGAAAGCAGTTTGTATATAGTGGTGGTTGTGCTTCTTCAATGCTTTCAGTTCACAGTGGTGTTCCTCAGGGATCTGTCCTTGGGCCTTTGCTTTTTATAATGTTTATGAATGATCTTTTTGATAAGATATCGTGTAATATGTGTGTTCCTTTTTCATTTGCTGACGATGTTCAGTTGTTGTTTAGAGGCAGAACTGAGTTCCCTGATGTTTTCCAGAACATGATTGACTATACATCTGGATTGTTATCATGCTGGATTTCTGATAATGGTCTTTCAGTTAATGTTAGAAAGTCAAAGGCAATTATCTTTGGTAAAAGCATTAAAAATAGTTTTTCTGTTACTTTGGATGGGACTTTGATAGAATTTGTTGATAAAATTAAATGCCTTGGTGTTATTCTTGACTCAGGTCTGAATTTTGAGAGTCATGTCAATTTTGTTATATCTAGAATTAACTTTACTTTACGTAAGTTATACAGTTTAAATTTATCGCTGCCTTTTAATATAAAGAAACAAGTTGTTCATGCTCTTATTATGCCTATATTTTTGTATGGCTTAGAAGTGTACGCAGGTATCTTTGGATATATTATAAAGAGACTAAGGTTAGTATTTAATAGGGTGGTTAGGTTTCTGTACTCCTTTAGATTTTGTCAGCATATTTCATCGTTTGTTTTGAAGTTTTTAGGTTTTTCTTTTATGGAATTTATAAATTTTAGAAATATTTTACACTTTTATAAGTTATATAAGTTGCAGATACCTAAATATTTAGTTAAGTTTTTTAGTTTTTGTAGATCTAATAGAAAAAGGCAGTTGATCATATCAAGATTGACCTCAATTTTGGAACGATCTTTTTGTGTGAGAGTGGCACGATATTATAATAAGTTATCGGATACTTTAAGGACGTTTGATGTTAACATTGATTCTTTTAGGAAAAAACTTTTTCGTGAGTTGTCTGATAATAGTACTTAATTGAATGACCATTCTCTATCCATTTACATATTTCAATCTTGGTCTCAAGTTTGGTTAGTTTGGCTTATATTTTCTGTGCAATTTTCTTGTCATTATATTTTTAATTCCCTTATATTTACTTATATTTAAATTTTTACATTATATTTTTAAAGTTTAAGTAAAAAGCATTGTAATTTTTTTTTTTTTTTTTTTTTTTTAGTAGAAGTTTGTAGCCAATTATGGCCTAGAGGCTTGGTTGCCGAAATTTAAATAAATAAATAAATAAATAAATAAAAAAAAAAAAAAAAACAAATTAATTTTATATAGAACAGTTTTCTGGCTCTTAAAAAATTAAATTTAGGATATACTCGCTAACCCATGGCAACCAAAAATAATGAATCACATTTTTATAAGTTTAAATTAATTTTTGGTGGGTACCCTTTGACTTGATAATTAGTAATTATTAATTCTTACCAAGTAAGAATGCTATATTTAGCGGCGCCGAATCTAATACCTTTCACCATAATGTATATAGGTATAGAGACTGCATCGTAGCTTAACTTACATTAAACGTTATATGCCATTGTGGTGGTTAAAACGGGAAAGGCCGTAATTACTATTTTTACCCAAATATCTGCCATTTTATTTCGGATGCCATGATGGATTTCAACTTTTTGATGTATTCTACTGGCCAAATCCTTTGTTTGATACCAATATTAAGGGGGCTGAAGTAAGTACATTTTTAATTACTAGATTTGATCCACATATTGTACGCAATATCTTAGTGGCTGCCATCTTGGATTTAAAATTTTTCGATAGTGTCTTATATTCTGCTGGTCAAGCCATTCCTTTTGATTCCCATATCGTACCACTCCGTTGTCGAGAAGCTACAAAATCGATTTTTATTTGTAAATTTTAGGAAGAAAACCGAAGCATTTGTATTTCAGTTTGTTTCTAACCGATTTTTCAGTTTTTCTCGGTAATAATTTTTGTGACTACGGCTTGCATTCTAGTGCCTTTACCATATCAAAAATTAATAAGGAGCCTTAACAACTTGGTATATTTAAAAAAGTATATTTTTTACGTATAACTTTGTCGGTTAGACCCCGATTTATTACATTTTTAAGGAATATCCCTAGAGGCATATCGTACGTACAAGTGGAACAAACGTCTCTATAAATTAAATTAGGGCTAAAAATTTTGATTTTTGTGGTAATAATAGAAGAGGAAACAGAGGCAGTCGTATTTATTTGCTTATATCTCAAAAAGTTATGGGCCGATCATGCTGGATTTCAATCGAAATTCATGCCAGGATATATGAAAAAGATTGATACCACATGCAAATTTGAGTAAAATGTGGGGGCATCCCTTAGTCATTAGCTTAAAAAATTTTTTTATTTTTCACTTGCATATATGTATACGACCTCATACATATATAAAATTATTAAACGTTTATAAGTCAAATTTCAATAGGAAGTCAATTTTATAAGCCCTTTAAAACTTTAATTAATTTAATTTTTCTAAATAAGACAGTTAAAATCAAATGTGTTTAAAAAATATTTTTAATAGTTTATAAGGGTTTCTCTGCCACTATTTTAGATTAAATATAAAATGATAGTACTAACTACAAAAAAGTACAACCATGTGGACATTAGCACTCAACTAACAAGATACTAAAATGAATCTTTTCAGTTCAAAATTACTATTCTATTCGTTCGGTTGCTTGGACGGTTGTTGAAGTTTTTTCAGTCTAACTTTTGTTTTTTTTTTACAAGAACCCGGCATTTTTCAATTATTTGGATTTGCAATGTTGAATGCCTTTTAGAATGATTTATTTTGGGCTTTTTTTTTTGCTAATTAAATTTAATTAAAATTGTGGTCTGTTAAAACAAATTGAATCTTAATTTAACTTCGTGTTTCATGTGTTATTTAATAGTGCAAGCAAATATTTCAATTAAATAATAAATAGAGATCCTTAAAAATAAACAACCGGTTCCTTAAAAAATAAATTGATAAAAACAATTGAAATATTTATGTGCAAACATACAATAAATAAAAATTATAATAAGGTTTTTGCAATGAAAAGATAATAAAAATTAAAAAAAATCAGTTGCAAAAACAGCAAAATATATAAATTTTTTTGAAAATCATTAACAAAATGTTTTACCGTGTATTAAATTGTTGTTGCCCCCTTTTTTTTTGCTTTTTTCCTTTGATTAAAAACAAAAAGTGCTGTCGGCAAATATGCTGTGAAAAAAGAATCGAAAAAGTATATTGTGCAAATTTTTTATTGTAGATAGGTATTGTTGCTAATCTAAAGTTTCTGTTAATTTTCGCGCTGTTATGTATGTTTTTATGACGTTGATGATGATAATGTTTATAATTGTTGTTGGTCTTTTAATTGTGTTTTGATTAAACCAACTAAACATTGGTCAATATGAAACACAACACAGGTTCTTGATTCCTCAACGTTAATGGAAAAAGAAAATTAATTTTGCACTAAACGATAAGTGTTGCCGATTAATGACTAATTAATCAAAATCGAGACTACTTAAATTTAGATTGTTTTTTTTAATTTTTTTTAAAAAATTGTTTGTTTAAGTCATATGTTTATTTATCGAAAATTTTGAATACCTAAATAAAAAATTATATAGCGAAGCTTTTTTTAATTAAATTTAGTAAAATTAAAGTATAAAATTAATATGTTAAATTTTCTATAAGAATTTTTTATATGTAGGTACATACATAAATATGCATAGTTTTTCGTACTTTTTAAAATGTTTGATTATTTTTTTGCTTGAGTTTTTTTTATTAGCTCTTTGCTCAGGCAATACTGCTAAAATAAAATTAAGAGAAATACAACAATAACAACTACAATCATGTTAATATAAGAAATAAACAAACAACATTTTATACAAACATAAATACATACTCGTAAACTAGTGCCAAGATCAGTGTCAACGGCAGTCTATGAATTTAAAGCAAAAGAATCTTCAACATCATTGAAGCAACAGCAAAAACTAAAGCCAACAACAACTGGCCAACAGATAACATTGCGTGACAGTGTAATGTAACAGTGGTGGTGCGTGCGATTGTCTGAATTCACTTTTTGATTGTTTGCAGTTTTTATTATTATTATTTCCCCACATGTTCTTCAATGCATTCTACCTCATATTCTTCGTCAGTCATTACCACTACAATAACAAGAACTACAAGCAGCAGTTATAGTTATTCGATAAAAATGCGTCGTTCTACATTGAGTCGTAATCATTATTTTGTTATTGGCCTGTTTTTGGGCTTGGTCTTGTCATTTTATGTTCCTCAAGACATTTGGGAATTAGTACAGCAAGAAGAGTGCCCACAACAGGTTGCTGAAAATAGTTTAATTGAGAAATTTGGCCAGGAATTCGAACCACATTTGAATTTGATTAACAAGCCGTTGGCAGCTAAGAAACCGGTAAGTGCTAAAACACTTACATATGTATGTGTGTATGTATATTTTTACTTTTTTGGTAAGCTTGTATTAAAAAATATGAATTGTTGTGTTTTATGACAAATCTACTTATTACTTATTAAAGAAAAATAATTTTTTGGTTAATATATCCTAGCTTTTATATCTGTGGCTTGGAGCTAAAAGGGTCAATGTCAAAATTTTTACTTTTGAGAAAATTGGAATTGAACTTTAACTTCTATAGATGCTTTCATAGTGACATTGGCCAGCATTTTATTTATGAAGCTGTTTTGGGTTAAGTATGACTTTAGCTGTTTTACCATAATGAAAAAGAGCAAGAAAACAAATCTAATGCAATGATTAACTCAAAAGAGCAAAAAAGTGACATTGGCCCTTTTAGCTCCAAATCACAGATATAGAAACACATTTTCGAAGAATAAAGGAATTTATAAGATAAATTTATTAGCAGAAATAACTTTGATCCGCCGGATGCGCGAATCTTAATCGCTTAATCGCTATGCAAGCGTTGAAATTTTTCATGTATTTTGTTATTGTAACAAAAACAAAACACATGTAAAACTCCAACGCTTGACGCTCAACGCTCTTGTTTAGGTATGGGAGTAACTTTCTGCTTTTTTATTTGACGTTTAACAAACAAAATACAACCATTAGGCCATTTGGCTGTGCTAAATATTTAAAAATTAACTGTAGTTCCGACCTGATTTAATTTTTTTTCAACGATTGTAACGTTGAAGGCCTGGAGCAAATTACGGCATTTGAACGTGATCGAAATTCTTATTAGAATCTCTGTACCAAAAGCACAGTAAACTCAAACGTTTAAGTAAAATTTCAATCGTGTTCGAATGCCATAATTTGCCCCCTAGTTGGCTGAAAAATTTTAAGAACGACTTCTTATTGAATCCATTTGTACAACAAAGACACTGACCTAGGTAAGAAATTTTAATTGATAATTTTTAAAAACAAACCTCCATTGATAAAATTTAAAGTGAGTTTAATATATACATATTTTATTTAAAATTTTTTATACAAAATTTTCTTAAAATAATTTTCAAATGCATTTTTGTTTTTTTTACGAATATAAGGCAACATTTTTAACTTTACCCCGAATACTTTTTAAACATTAACAGTGGCAATACGGCACTACATTGATTTAGTTGAAATAGTAATTAGCATCTTGAGAAAGAAGAAAATAAAGAAGAAATATTTAAACTTTAGACACCATGCGATATTATGTATTGTACACATTGTAAACAATATTCAATGCTGTGAGAAGTTGTTAAAGTATCACGTAAAACTCCACAATGGGTGGAGTTTGTTGTTGCACAATGAAATAACACAACTAATGCAATTACATATTTTTGCTTTAAATAATATTTTTCTTCTTTATTATATTATTAATTGCATAAAGTTGTTTATTAATTTATTAATTGCATAAAGTTATATGATACTTTAAACTATGATCTTTAAAACCATTTGCAATTAAAAGTATTAGCCGCTGCTGCTGATGCAAATTAATTTCACTTCGACTTATTTTAAAAATGATTACGAGACAGCACACGTTTTAATAAATGTGAAAATATAAAAATAATAATGCATAGTAAATATTTCTACATTATTAAATTAAATATACAGCTACATTTAATTTTTTGTTTTTAATATTTTCATTACTTCGCTTGACCGTAATCATCTTCATAATTCAAAATGGGTTTTTCGTTATTGTACTTGTATGAGTACAAGTACTTACTAATCATACATTTGTCAGTATCTCTACAAATCTACATATAGACGTATAGCTAAATCCAGATACTTTTAAGCCTCACACACGTATACACGTACACACAAAATAACGAAAGACTTGAAATCAGTATGTAAACACTCTCAATTCCTACATATGTACATACATACATAAGTATGTATATAAAAAAATGTCGTACAAGTCATACTTCAAAATAATTTAAGTTAATAAAACAACATTTATTTGGATTACAAATTATCTGTTTTACTCATACTTGTACATTCTCGTACTTTAAAACTGAAAACTGCGTTTCTTGAGACTGTTTTTTTGTTGTTGTTACTTTTGGTACACAAAAAAGAATTTTTAAAGTGCTGGATTTCACAAAATTTTAAATTATTATTTTAATAAAATTTTTATGCACTACAAACATGTAATATATATGTATATGCATAAGTAAAGCAAAAGTGAAAACGTCTTTATAAAATTATAAAAAAATTTAAAAAAACACGCACTTTAAAGACTTTTAAAAACACCAACAATTTACATAGTAAAAACTAAATGTTATTTTGATTAAAACATGATTATGTACATTGTCGGTTTAAATAATAGCACTAAATACAATCTTATTCTTATAAGTAAAACAAATTAAGATTAAATACAAACTACGATTATTTGTCCGCATATCAAATTTTGTGCTGTCAATATAATGGGACCAGTTAGCTTCAAATATTGCAAAAAAAAGGAAATAAAAAACGAAATTAATGTGTTAAATTTTTAATCATTCATAATAACTTAATAAAATTTAAAATTTGAATTGGCAAAAAAAAGTTCTGAATATTTTTATGGTTTTATTAAAAAAGTTAAACTTTGTCATTTACAAATGGAACACAATATCATTCATATGACTACCACGACTGGCTCGGCAGTACCCTATCTGATCAACCCAATTTTTTATCAAAAATTCTTCTCAAAGAAGTGCAAGAAATGTTCAGTTCCTGAGAACATTCTTAGCCACAGCAGCAATGTTTTCGATTAAAAGCACTGGCCGAGAACTATCTTCACCAATTGACGCACAAACTGAACTAAAGGCCGACCTCTTTTCGAAAAATTTTCACTTAAATTTCTTATACTTCGCGTTAAAGACTCACTTTTTCTGGAAGTAAGTTTTTAATATTTTCAAATTTTAAGAGTAGATGTTGAATGTGAACCCCACCTAAACGTCAAGTTTTTTCTCCGCATTTCATTTGACATTTCTCAATTTCAGACCACGGAAAGATACACAATCGAGCAATGCGTTAAAGTTATTTAGGCTTTTTATGAAAATGGGCGTTCAAATCAATATGCATTTCGTGCATTTCATGATTCTTTTGGTCAACATAATCGTTGAAATTCGTTCACAATCGGGAAAATTGTGAAAAATATTTAAATTTCAGCAAAACAGGTCTATATTAAATGTTAAAAACATCTATGAATGCCTTCTAAGTTCGTTGAACGGAAAATATTGCTGTTCTTCGCGATGGTGTGGCATAATAGCAGTCAACCTCGATTTATCATCGTGCCCAACAATTGAACATCAACATTGTCAATAAAAATTTGGACCATCGGATGGAGGTGTGACATCGAGGTCGCGGCGGCCATTTGGTCGATATTATAATATTATTATAATAAAAATAAATGACAATAATTTCCTAAATAATTTGTGTTTAAAATTTAGCCACCCTTTAGTTCAAATTTAAAATTTAAAATAGCTCAGCCTTTATTAACTAGTTTTCAGTTCAAATATAAAGCAATGGAACGCGAAAAACACTGCAGTGTAAACAAGTAACAGTGCTATATTCGGCCGTGCCGAATCTTATATACCCTTCACAACGTGTAGTCATGCAATAACAATTGTTTGTATCACCATTCATCCCATATAAAATACGTGCATACGTACACGTTAGAATAAATGTGGCATCGAATCCCAGCTGAGCCAAAAAAATTTTATTTTATTTTATTTAATATATTATTTATATTTTATTATTTTTTTTTATATTTTTTTAAAATTTTTTTAAAAAATTTTTTTAGAAAAATTTTTAAAAAATTTTTTTAAAATTTTTTTTTTTTTGGTTTTTTTTATTATTTTTTTCTTATTTTTAATTTTTTTTGTTTGGTATGTTTTTTACATGTATGTATGTATGTATGTATGTTGTTGTTGTAATTGTGAAAAAAACGAGGTGGTTTTTGTTTTTTGCTCATATCTCAGAAAGTTATGGGGCGATTGTGCTGAATTTCAATAGCGATTCATTCCTGGATATTTCCAAGAGATTGATATCATATACAGATCTGAGGAACATATAGTTGCTTCTAAAAGTTGATTTCAACCAACACACGGACAGACGGGCAGACGGACAGACGGTCAGGGCTTAATCGACTCCTCTATTCATAAGCTTTCAGAAAATATATACTTTATGGGGTCGGAAATGAAAATTGTAGAAATTACAAACGGAATGACAAAGCTATATATACCCTTGTGCACCACAGGTGAAGGATATAAAAAGGATACAAATATACACATTTATTATATTATAGGGATACAAAATAATTTGTGTTTAAAATTTAGCCACCCTTTAGTTCAAATTTAAAATTTTAAATAGCCTTCCCTTTATTAACTAGTTTTCAGTTCAAATATAAAGCAATGGAACGCGAAAAACACTGCAGTGTAAAAAAGCCAAGCTAATTAAAAAAACTGTTCTTTCGACGTAAGACGTATTCCTTAATAAGAAAATTACTTAACTGTTCCAAGAAAATTATCATAATGCGTTGAGATTTAAGTGGAATCACGTGGTCAGAAACGATTTATATTACTTCTAATGTTGAAGCGTTTAGGTCTAATATGCAGAAATAATTCTTTTATGCTAGCTAAGGAACTTAAAAAATTGAAAAATTGAAAATTTGAAGAACGTTTTTTGGATATGGGAATCCGATTATTAAAAAAAATAGAGATAAGTGCTATTGTTTTGACTGATTAATTTTTTGAGTATTTCAAAGTATTAGGTAAAGTTTTTAAGTTCTTCAAATAAATTTATTTTGATATTATAATAAACTACATACATCGCAGGATTTTTTATTGCGTTTTGGGTGAATTTAAAACAACATATTTCAAGATGTAAATAAATTTACAAAAATCGTAACTTAGTGCTATTATTTTGACCGCAGCTGTACATAGAAAAAATTTTTAAGTTTTCATTTCTAGAGGCCGTAGTATACCATCAAAGTTAGTCGACTGATGGTCGAAAAAACCGTGTGTAACAAAAAAAAAACATGAAAGTGTGTAATAAAAGTAAATATGTATGACAGATATTTTTTTGGCGAGACGGGTCCTATTGGTAAGTTTTTATAATATTTTTAAAAAATCGGTTAGAGTTGAATTTTGTAACATATCTGATAATAAACGAGTAAGATATAATACCCTTCAAGCCATGTAGATAGGTATAATGACCAAATTGTAGCTTAGCCTAGATTTTAAATTTCATGCAATACGCTATTTTCTTTATTGATTTTGACTATATCTTAGAGTGCCCCTGTGGACTAGTCAGTAAAAGGACAAGTCAGTTGTTTGGGGGTTGCGGGTTGGATTCCCGCCGGAGACTCTAGAATTGTCTGCTTCTGTTTCTCTTTTATCCTAAATATTTCTATTCTTATTCTATTCTTCTCTCTATTAAGGCGTCACAATGGACCGTAATGGTCTTCGAGTGAAGGTGTGAGGATAACTTTGCACCAGCCTTACCTACCTACCTACCTACCTACCTTGACAATATCTTTGATTCTGAATTTTTACATAGTTACTGTATTCTATTAGTCAAGTCCTTTTATTTAATACCCATATTGTTGAGGTTAAAAAAATTCGCTCCGCCCGTTTGTTTCCATCTTGGATTTTTTATAGTTTACTACATTGTACTGGTCGAGCGCTTTTTCTTTTGTGGGGGGTTATAGGGGACAAAGTCGTAATACTATATAAGACATATCTCATATCTCAGTTGCTTTCAAACCGATTTGTAAGTTTTTCTTAGAAATAATTTGTGAGATTACGACTCTTAGGGCCATTATTACAACTTGCCATTAGCTAAAGGCAGAATTTTGTCGAACAGATAAATGGCTTTGAATTATAATTATGAATTATTATTTTTTTATTCATTAAATATTAAGAAAATTGTTAAATGAGTATTGTTGACCTTTTCTCTTGTTTATATATTTTGTTGTAGATTTTTGTTTGGCTCTAGGTCATAAAAATTCAATTTTGTTTTATTTTTAAAGAAAAGATTTTTAATTTCTTTATTTATTTTATTCCAATATTTCGACCTAATTCGTAGATCATCATCAGGGATATTTAAAAAATATTTTAAATATAATTCTACATCGAGTTTAACAACAATCTTATTTATTTATAAGCTAATTAACAAAATTATTAATAATAACCATACAAAATTAAAGTTGTAATAATGCAAAACTATTTATCGGCCAGACAAAATCCTACCTTTAACTAAAGGCAAGTTGTAATAATGGCCCTTAATTTGGTACCTTAATCGTTTTCAAAAATTAATTATTAGTCTTTTCTATATATTTAAAAAAAATATATTTTTGTCTTGGCGATGTCGAGGTGCTTCAAAAAGTTGATTTTAACATACACATGGACAAAGAGGGACAAACAGATGGTCAAAAGATAAAGTTTAATCGACTCCCCTTTTCATAAGCTTTCAGAAAATATATACTTTATGGGGTCGGAAATGAATATTGTAGAAAATTCGCACGGAATGACAAACCTACCCAGCAAGAAAAATTGGAAGAAGTGCAAAGCGAATTGCATTTAAAAGACTTCTAAATCAATTGTGTAAGAGCATTAATTCTAAATGACTTCCTAACTGCAAAATAATTTTTCATAAATGATATGCTTAAAAATGAATGCAACATCATGCAAAATATCTTAAATAATTCATGTAAACAAACAATTTTAACACATGAAATATCCGATGATTTTCACCAAATATGCATGAGTTCCATGCACTTATTAAAATAGAGTGCAGCTCATTAATACCCAGCAAAAAACTTTATGACAAAAAAGTGATTTTGCAGGGGTTCAACTGGCGACGAAGTGATTAAATTTAGGTGAAAATACTAATGATTTTAACATTAGCGTGTCATTGGAGATCATCTGTTTACATGAATATTTTAATGAACTGCACTCAATTCTAATAAGTGCATGGAACTCATGCATATTTGGTGACAAGTATCGGATATTTCATGTGTTAAAATTGTTTGTTTACATGAATTATTTAAGATATTTTGCATGATGTTGCATTCATTTTTAAGCATATCATTTATGAAAAATTATTTTGCAGTTAAGAAGTCATTTAGAATTAATGCTTTAACACAATTGATTTAGAAGTCTTGTAAATGTAATTCGCTTTGCACTACTTCTAATTTTTTTTGCTGGGTATATATATATATATATAATGTTAAAATAATTACTGTTTTCACTTAAATTTAATCACTTCGTCACCAGTTGAACCCCTGCAAATTTATTTTTTTGTCATAGATTTTTTTGCTAGGTTTTAAAGACAGACGTCAAGTTTTTTATTGCTTATTATAAATTACTTTACGCAATTAAAAATTATAAATTTTACCAAAAATATTTAAACACATATGCTTTGCATGTGTTTTTGTGTGAAAGTGTTGTACTGGTAACAGGATTTGTTGAGAGTCTTTTAGGCGGTAAAGAATTACGTCAGATTTTCTTGAGAATGAATCATACGATTGTTTAGGATAATGAAACAATAGGAAAGTGGTAAATTATTTAATTACCTTTAATTTATTTTTTTAAATAAGAAACAATAGGAAAGTGGCAAATTATCCATTTGCCTTAAATTTATTTCTGAAAAATATTTTAATTAAAACGTATAGAAAATGCATTAAATAAATAAATACGTAGATAATTTAACTAAAAACAAGTAACAGTGCTATATTCGGCCGTGCTGAATCTTATATACCCTTCACAACGTGTAGTCATGCAATAACAATTGTTTGTATCACCATTCATCTCATATAAAATACGTACATACATGTAAAATCATACATATAAAAAAACATACCACTGTAAAATTATAAATTGAGATTACGTATGTATGTTTCTAAAAAAAAAAATTTTAAAAAAAAATTTAAAAAAAAATTTTTTTTTTAATTTTTTAAAAAAATTTGTTAAAAAAAAAAATAAAAATATAAATAATATAAAAAATAAAAAAAAATATTTTTGGCTCAACTGGGATTCGATACTACGTTTACTCTACCAGTATATATGTATGTTGTTGTTGTAATTGTGAAAAAAACGAGGTGGTAGTAGTTTTTTGCTCATATCTCAGAAAGTTATAGGGCGATTGTGCTGAATTTCAATAGCGATTCATTCCCGGATATTTCCAAGAGATTGCTATCATTCACATATCTGAGGTACATATAGTTGTTTCTTAAAGTTGATTTCAACCAACACACGGACAGACGGGCAGACGGACAGACGGTCCGACTCCTCTATTTATAAGCTTTCAGAAAATATATACTTTATGGGGTCGGAAATGAAAATTTTAAAAAAGTACAAACGGAATGACAAAGCTATATATACCCTTGTGCACCACAGGTGAAGGGTATAAAAATATTTTGTGAATTCATAATGTCATAATATTAGTAAAATTTTAGAAAAGCTTAAAAATTTCAAAATTCATAATAGAATATTTTTCATTAATTTAGTTTTTTATTTTTTAAAATTGTGACAAAACTATACTAATAAGGGCTTGT
Organism: Phyto melanocephala; assembly: GCA_941918925.1. Lineage (NCBI taxonomy): Eukaryota > Metazoa > Arthropoda > Insecta > Diptera > Rhinophoridae > Phyto > Phyto melanocephala. The sequence continues at coordinate 115,592,569 of OW799234.1, forward strand.
GAAAAAACCATTAACATATATTTATTTCATTTAAACTTTAATCAGTTAAATTAAAATTGTTTAAATATGTTAACAGTTTCCATTGCCCCACTGTAAATTACCAGCTTTGTGAAATTAAGTGCGGTCAACCAAGAGGAATATCTATAAATAGTAAAAAATACGTGTTCATAAGTTATTTTAGGGCGGAAAGTATTCATTTTTATGGCAAAATTGTAGGAAAAAACAGAAGCAGTCGTGCCTATTTACTCATATCTCAGAAAGTTATGTTGCGATTTGTATCCGGATAATTGCAAAAGATTGATATATGTAACATACAGACCATTCTGGTAAACATTAGTCTTGACAGTTCATATTTGGCAGTCGTAAAGTAGAGACTTGGAAAATTAATTATGGAAAAATATACGTTATTCGGGTATGTACCAGAAAAGCTAATAGTTAATTTGTTAGATTTGCTGCTTCATACATACATACATATGTTCTTAACTGTATTCTGTGTATTTTATGTTTCAATAAAAAAAATCGTGGACAAACTTTTAGTATCGTACAGGGTGTCCGCCCTGGTTTTGCCACCATTTTGGTAAACATTAGTCTTGACAGTTCAAGTTACGTGAAATTTTTGGTAGAAACAACGTGCCAACAGGACGCACTATTTATCGTGTAGTAACTGATTTCAAATAGGGACTGTAGCTGATAGGCTCAAGCATGGACCATAACGTACTGCAAGATCGGCTGTTCAAAAAAGTGTTTAAAACAATCCATCAATCTCAATTCGACACAGTGCTTAAAGCTTGGTCTTCAAAGAACAACTTTGACAACAATTTTGCACAAAGATTTGCATTTGTTTCCATTTAAGATTCAGTTGACAAAAGAGCTTCTTCCAGAAGACTATTTACGCGCCAATAGGATGTTATAGCTTGCCCATGACAACCTCGATTTTCATGAGTGACGAGGCACATTTTCGTTTGAATGGATATGTTGAAAAACAGAATAATCGGTTCTGGGCAATGGAAACCCCTCAAATTATTCATCAGTCACCTTTACATCCATTAAAAGTGATAGCCTGGTGTGCAATTTGGTCAGGAGGAATCATTGGACCTTGACTCTTTGAAACTGAAAACGGCGTAACGGTAACTGTTAATGGGGAGCGATATCCTGATTTGATTCTAAACTTTTTAACGGCACAACTACATTCTTTGGGCTTGACTAACATGTGGCTTCAACAAGACGATGACACATCGCATACAGCCATTATTACAATGGAATTTCTGCGAGACCTCTTTGCACATTAAGTTATTTTAAGGAATGATGATATTGATTGGCCTCCACGGTCGCCTAATTTGACTGCTCCTGACTTCTTTCCACAAACGCTGGTGCAACTCAAACAAAATATTCGTGATGAAAATAATGAAATACCTCGTATTTATGAGGCTAACAGAGGCGAACATTTATTTTTTATTGTATTCCATACATAATTGTCGACATTAAATGGATCATTTATCAATATAAGAGATTGATTTAATCAAAAATTTTAAACAAACAAAGTAGGACACCCTGTATTTAATTAAGCATATCAACAACGCACTGACATGTTTTTTCTGCCATTTTTTATAAGAACAAAAGAAAGAATAAGCCGAATAGGCCATTAAATTTATATCAACACAAATTAAATAAAATTAACACAAACCAAAATACAAATATTAACCAAAGAGAAAATAACTTTAAATTAGCAAGAAATTAAAAAAAAAGTATTAAAACTTTTATACCAGATTAAAATTAATTAACACACGTTTATAAAATGTGATCAACAGTTAGGGCTTGTAATTTTCCATTATAAAAAAGTAACACTTATTGAAAAATAAATGTTATTCCGACATTTATGTGTCAGCTGTTTTTAAATAAAATGCTAAAAAATTAAAAAGTAGTTTCTTAAATTATCTCACACGAATTTATTAACATATTTTCGGAAATAAGGTGTTTAAGCATTTGCTAGGGCTTGCCAAACCCTAAACCCAAATTAAGTACAAATCAAGGAAGTTTTACAATAATTTATTAAAACATTAGTGATATTTTATGTTTTAGCAAAACGTACCGAACAAACTACACCGTTTAACAGTATCAGATAAAATTTTTAATGAATATAAAAAAAATTATATGAATAACCTATAGACCAACTGCCGTATGGATAAAATTTTTTAAGGTATATTAAATGCTTAATTGATAGATGTTTTACAGGAATTTGTAAAATACGCCTTTAATAAACATAAAATATTTTTTTTTCAATATGGCATCAAATATTACAGAGCTGGATACTCAGTTCTTATTTTTTTTGTCTTTATTATACAATTTTATACTTTAATATATTTTAAATTAGAATAAAAAAATTTCCCAAATCAATTGGGTTCATCCTTAGGCTCAGAAAAGGGTATATATACAAAATTTTTTTGAAATAAATTGGAAAATATAAACTATTATTAACATAATGAAAAATGTGTTGATGTATAGAAAAAATAAATAAGTATTATAAATAACTCGACTTAAATATGCTTTTGTTTATATTGTTTAAAACTTATTGATTTTTTTTCAAATATTGACAATAATTTGATACCTTTATAAATATTAAAAACATGCAAACATACCTATAGATAAACATACGTATGTTTGTATGTATGTATGTATGTAGTATATGCATTAGACATACATATGTATAATTTTTTTAAATTTTTGCAAATAAAAAAAAATTACATGGCATTCAAGAGAATCATTTCGAGATACTAGGTTTGACTCATGTTCATATAAATTTATTGTACGCCATTTTGTAGAGGCGTTATCATGAGTCTTAATTTTTTTTTGTAGTGTTTTATATTTTAATATCCTTTTGATATATGTATATATCGATCATCTCTGTTGTTCAGAAGCTAAAAAAAATGATTTTTGTTTGTAAATTTTAGGAAATATTACAAACGGAATGTCAAACTTTATATAACCTTGTCGCCACAGGTGAAGATTAAAATAATAATATAATTAAGTATTTTTTTGCCGAACAACGTAGGGGTTGTTTTTTCGAAATTGCCTTGCAAAAGTACTTTATATTTAAATTATCAGCCTCATTTTCAACACGATGGGGATGCATTTTTTTTTTGCAGTCACATTTGGGTTCTTTGAATCATAAATGTCATCAAGGATGTTAATAAAAAATTCAATAATCAATCCAACGAACTAGCTTTAGTGTTCATGTTCAGTTATCTGAAACAAGTTAGTATACGCCGAATTTGCGTAAAGTAGTGATTTATAGTTTATTATACCCTTCACCTGTGGTGCCAAGGGTAAATAAAGCTTTGTCATTCCTTTTGTAATTTTTACATTATTAATTTTTAACCCCAAAAAGTTTGTATTTTCTGAAAGCTTATGAGTAGGGGAGTCAATTGAGCAATGTCCGTCTGTACGCGTGTTGGTTGAATCAAATTTAAGAATCCCTCCCCCGGGAATAAATCGCCATTGAAATCCAACACAATCGCTTCATAACTTTCTGAAATAAAAGCAAATCAAAACGATTGCCTTAATTTTTTTCCATATTTTTACTACTCAAGGATAATTTACAGATACGTTCATAACCATTTATAGATACTCTAGAGTTTAATCAAAAATCGTTCTCAAACAGGCAAATTTATAGGCAAAAATAATTTAGAAAAATATTAATATTTTTAAAAATATATTAAGTTACTAAAGCTTTTAATAAATTTCTGGACACAACAAAGACACCAAATTGCAAACTGTGGTCTTAAATATTATTAAACTGATAAATCGGTTCGAAAGTAAGCACCAAGATATAACTACTTCAAGGTTTCGTCTAAAATTTACACACGGAAATCAAATTTTTCAGCTTCTGGACAACCATAGGGTCGATATGGATATCAAATGAAAGTGCTAGTCCACCAAAATATAATACACTAAGAAATTTAAAATCCATAATGACCGCCACTTTGAAATGACATACCATCAATTTAACAAGTAACAGTACTATATTCGCCCGTGCCGAATCTTATATACCCTTCACAACGTGTAAAAAACATACAAAAAAAAAAATCCAAAAAAAAAAATATATTAAAATAAAAAAAAAAAATAATAAAAAAAAATTACAAAAAAAAATTAAAAAAAATAAAAAAACAATTTTTTTACAAAAATTTAAAAAAAAAATTACAAAAAAATATAAAAATAAATAATAAAATATAAATAACATATTAAATAAAATAAAATTTTTTTGGCTCAGCTGGAATTCGATGCCACGTTTACTTTAACCAGTATGTATGTAGGTTGTTGTAATTGTCGTGGTTTTTTGCTCATATCTCACAAAGTTATGGGGCGATTTTGCTGAATTCCTATAGCGATTCATTCCGGGATATTTCCAAGAGATTAATATCATATAGAGGTCTGAGGAACATATAGTTGCTTCTAAAAGTTGTCCAACACACGGACAGACGGAGAGACGGTCAGGGCTAAATCGACTCCTGTTTTCATAAGCTTTCAGAAATATATACTTTATCGGAAATGAAAATTGTGACAAAGCTATATATAGCCTTGTGCACCACAGGTAAAGGGTATAAAAATATTCCTCCTTCAATCGCCTTAATATTGATATCAAATGAAACGGTTTCACCTGTATAATGGATTAATGGAAAAGTCAAATATAGTTGTTACTGTTTTGTTCCTTTAAACCCCATAGTATTGGTATTAAATAAAAGGCCTTCACCAGTAGAATACAGTAATTTATAAAAAATTCAAGATGGCGACCGAAAAATGGAAACACATTTTTTTCTTAACCTCAACAATATGGGTATTAAATGAAAGCTTGACTACTTAGCAGAATACAGATAACTATGTTAAAAATTAATATCAAATATGGCATTGGAAATAAAAAAAAAGCAAATGTCGTTTAACAATAATACTAAATTCAACACTACGCTGCGATGAATATACCAACATATGTATGTACATGATGGTGCAGGGTATTATTAGAATCGGCACGGCCGAATATAGCACTTTTATTTGCTTCAAACATCGCTTACATATTTTTTCTCATACACAAATTGCTGGTCATTTTTCTTTTCAAATCAATCAAATTCAGTCTTTCGTCTATAAGTACCTAGATTTAAAAACTAGTTTGTCTATAGAAATTACTATCTACCATATGCCTATTAAAAAATGGAATAAATTTAATTTTTTTTAATCTTAAAAGTTTTGAAAATCAATTGTAAAAAATTTTGTTTATGCACGAGTGTGTTTTTAAAAAAATATTCTTATAAGCTTATTTTGAATTTATATAAATTTCAATTATCTGATGAATGTTTTACTTGACGTAATCGAATGAAGCTTAACTACTTTAAAAGAGAAAAATAATTAACTAAAAAATAAATAAACAAATTAATGTAAAATTATGTATGGTATTTTTGAATTCACAAAGTATTAAGAGATAAAGTTTTAAAATTTTGTGTTAATTTATATAATCCATAAACTGTTTATACTACATATTAATTAAAATAAACACTTTTAAATTGAAAATCCAAGGAACATCCGCTTGAGGAAAAACGTAATAGTAACTAAATATTTTTACTTCTATCTTTAAATTTGTTTTTTTTTTTAATTTTACACATTTTGATTCACACATGTTCTAACATTTGCCATTGACGAAAACACATGCAAAATTTGTAAAGAAAAAAAAACAGTTCAGTTCAATTGTCTTGTGTGGGTTTCGAAACAATTTTTAGTAGAATTTTATAGTCAATGTACTCTATCAAATGGTTTTTTATTTATGCTCTATAGTATGGCTTTAAGATTAAGTATAGATATATGAGACACTTTTACGATGTCTGGATTTTTATTCTAGAAGACTTAGTTTGAAAAGTAGGAATGGTATTAGATTGATTTTCGTAGTTTTGGCAGTAGATTTAGGAGATATTGTTCAATCTTTGGAGGAGGTTAGATTAAATTGAAACCCAAATTGTGCTCGTTATTATCGATTGTAAAACCTGTCCAATGGAACCTGCTTCCCAGTAAAAGATATTGAAAGCTTGAAGGGCTTTTTGATGGTGTGTTTTTAATTGCTCATTGTGAATTAACCAAATGAAAATAAAATAAAAACAATTTTTTTCTTAAATAAAAACTATCAAAATTTCTATGAAAACATACATGTTAAAGAAATTAAAGTGTATCAGGAAATATATGATTTTTTTTAATAAAAAATGTATTAAAAATAAAATTTTTTTTTTCTGAAATATAAAAATATCAAATATTTTCTATAATTTTAAACTATATAATTGTAATATGAATGAAAGTTTTCTGTAAATAGAGAAATACTAGTTCTGTTACCCAACTTATATGTTGTTCGTTTCTGATCAACAGTAAGTACAGCCGTTTTGGCAATTTATTTCTTTTCTTACGTTTATTTCTAATTATACCCGCCACCAAAAAAATGGTGGGGGTATATTCATTTTGTCATTCCGTTTGTAACACATCGAAATATCCATTTTAGACCCCATAAAGTATATATATTCTGAATCAGGGTTTGATTTGATGACGATCTAGCTATGTCCGTCCGTCTGTCCGTCTGTCCATCTGTTGAAAGCACGATAGAGGTCGCACCGAAAAAGCTAGGGGGCTCAAATTTTGCCAGAATCTTTCTTATAGACAAGGTTTGTTTGGTATTGAAAATGGGCTAAATCGGAATATTAGGAAGTGAGTTATAGCTCGAAAAGCAAGAGTAGGTCGAAAAAACCGTGTCCTTGGCACATCGAATAAAATTGAATTGTGTCCAAACGCATTAACGTAGACTCATGAAACTTCGAATATATATTTCTTGAGTAAAAACAATATTATTCCCCAAAAATTATCTAAACCTATGCATTAGGAAAGGAGTTATCGATCAAAATGTACGAAAATTTATACCGCACAGTGTATTTTTCGGTATATTTAAAAACAAAAACGTCATAAAAGCAACAAAATTGGATGTACGACTCTGAAATTTTGCACACTTTGCTTTTTGGTGAGGGGCTTTTTTGCAGCGGAAAATCAATGTGCCACGCCCACTTTTACGCCCACCTCCCATATAACGTCTTACCCAAAAGTCATATAATTTCTCTATTAATATAGATTTTGGAATAATAAAGGACTATATTGAAACATCCAGGTTGTTCTCATTAGCAAAAACAACTTTGACACGCCTACTATAACGCCCACTTTTCACGTTATCTACCGTTAATGAAATTTAAAAGCTCATCAAACCGCCAAAATAAGAGGTATGATGATAAAATTTGGTACGTATATCCCACTAGGCAATGTAATTAATGTGCCAAAAAATTAAGGTGCCACGCCCACTTTTACGCTCACCTCCCATATAACGTTTTGCCTAAAATTCATATAATTTCTCTATTAATAAAGATTTTGGAATAATAAAGGGCTATATTGAAACACCTAAATTGCACTCATTCGCAAAAACAACTTTGACACGCCTACTATAACGCCCACTTTTCACATTATCTACCGTTAATAAAATTTAAAAGCTCATAAAACCGCCAAAATAAGAGGTATGATGATAAAATTTGGTACGTATATCCCACTAGGCAATGTAATTAATGTGCCAGAAAATTAAGGTGCCACGCCCACTTTTACGCCCACCTCCCATATAACGTTTTACCTAAAATTCATATAATTTCTCTATTAATAAAGATTTTGGAATAATAAAGGGCTATATTGAAACACCTAAGTTGCACTCATTCGCAAAAAAAACTTTGACACGCCTACTATAACGCCCACTTTTCACGTTATCTACCGTTAATGAAATTTAAAAGCTCATAAAACCGCCAAAATTAGAGGTATGATGATCAAATTTGCTACGTATATCCTTCTATTCAATGTAATTGCTGTGCCAAAAAGTTTAGGTGACACGCTCACTTTAACGCCTACCTACCATATAACGGTTTATCTTAAATTCATGTAATTTCTCTATTAATAAAGTTTTTGAGAAAATAAAGGACTATATTGAAATATCTAAGTTGTATTTATTAGCAGAAACTTTATTGACATGCCTACTTTAACGCCCACTTTCATTGAAAGACTACACTTACAAAAGCATTTTAGTAGCATATCGAAGTTATAAAGGGTGGTTAAATTTTATGTTGAATTTAAATAAAACACAAATTATTTAGGATATTATTAATTTTTTTTGTAATTATAATATTTGTATGGTTCAATTATGTATTTAACAAAATATCGGCCAATACCCCCCCCCCCCTCCCCATCCTTGGCGCCACTCCTCTATCTGATGACCCAAATTTTCAATGACAATAATGATTCTCAATTGTTGGGCATGATGATGAGGCGAGGTTGACTGCTCTTTTGCCACACTATCGCAAAAACCAGCAGTGGTTCCCATTCAACGAACTAAGAAGTCATTCACAGATTTTCTAACATTTTATACAGACCTGTTTTGCAGAAATTTAAATATTTTTTACAATTCTCCCGATTGTGGATGGATTTGAACGATTATGTTGATCAAAAGAATTACGAAGTGCACAAAATGCATTTTGATTTGAACGCCCATTTTTATAAAAAACCTGAATAACTTTAAAGCGTTGCTCAAAGTAAGTTTGAGATTGAGAAATGTCAAGTGAAATGCAGAAAACAAATTTAAAGACTAGGTGTAGTTCACCTTCAACATGGGCCCTTAAAATTTAACCATCCTCTATAAAGAAAGCGATACATATTTTATTGAAAAAAGATTATTCCATAGCGATTAACAAAATAATAAATATTGTGCTTTAAATGTACACAAAATTGGTGGTGGGTATAAAAGATTCGGCACAGCCGAATATAGTGCTCTTACTTGTTTTTCTTTATATTGTTTCTTCATTGCTCAATCAGAACAAAAAATCTTTAATACATGTGCACGTACATACATTTTGCAGTTATTTAATTCGTCAGTGAGTCAATTGTTCTGATTTACGGGAGGGATTTTTTATTTAAATTTTTATTTCAGTTTATTGTTGTTATCTCTGCAATATGTCTACACAATTTATTTTTTTATAATTTGTAGTTGTTGCTGCTGTTTTAAAATCTACTTTCTAAAACGCATGAAAAAATTTATATTTGGATTTTGCTCAACTAACAATTCTACACGTACTATTTATTTATTGTTGTCGTAATTATTGAAGAATTATTGTATAAAAGAGTTTAGCGCGTGCTCTTAAATAACACCTTGCAATTGATATTTAAGTATATGCACAAACTTAATTTGATAGAAAAATAATACACACGATTATTTGCTGTTTTTAATGGTTAAGCTTATGATTTGATTATATTCAACCTCTTTAACTTGAGGTCACGTAGTAATTCTTTTTTAATTATTTCAAATTATAGTTAATAGGAAATATGTATTATTGCAGTATACTATTCATTGTTCTATAAATTAGATTTTTTAATAAAAATATTAATATGTATGTGTATATAAACATATACTCAAATAAATACATACATATATGTTTTTTATATCATAGCTGTTAAATTGCGATTACGTTTCTCTTTTAAAAGAATTGTAATGATTACATTATTCTCTAGTAAAAGTTTTCTAATTACTAATTTATAACGATTACATATAATCAAAAAATAATAAGGATTATTTGTGATTCAAAAATATTTCTATATAGTGTAACATTTTAATTTTAAATTTAATTAATGAAAATTTTGTATGAATGCGCAATTTTGTGTGTATCTCATATGGAAATTTTGTTTCGGAGGTTGAATTGACTTGAATTGACTTTAAATAATTTTTTTAAACTACATATTTCAATTTAAACTTTTTTAATAATTTTTATACCTGTGGTGCACAAGGGTACATATATATAGCTTTGTCATTCCGTTTGTAATTTCTACAATTTTCATTTCCGACCCCATAAAGTATATATTTTCTGAAAGCTTATGAATAGAGGAGTTGATTTAGCCCTGACCGTCTCTCCGTCTGCCCGTCTGTCCGTGTGTTGGTTAAAATCAACTTTTAGAAGCAACTATATGTTCCTCAGATCTGTATATGGTATCAATCTCTTGGAAATATCCAGGAATGAGTCGCTATTGAAATTTAGCACAATCGCCCCATAACTTTCTGAGATATGAGCAAAAAACCACGACCACCTCGTTTTTTTTCACAATTACAACAACAACCTACATACATATTGGTTAAAGAAAACGTGGCATCGGATTCCAGCTGAGCCAAAAAAAATTTAATTTTATTTTATTTAATATATTATTTATATTTTATTATTTTTTTTATAAATTTTTTTAAAAAAATTTTTTAAAATTTTTTTTAGTTTTTTTTTGTAATTTTTTTTTATTATTATTATTTTTAATATATTTTTTTTTTGTAATTTTTTTTTTGGTATGTTTTTTACATGTACATACATACATATGTACATACATACGTATTTTATATGAGATGAATGGTGATACAAACAATTGTTATTGCATGACTACACCTTGTGAAGGGTATATAAGATTCGGCACGGCCGAATATAGCACTGTTACTTGTTTTAATTAAAACTTTTCACATGATGCCTGTATTCCGAGTGAAATTAAATCACTCGAAATAACCATTGTATTGTTACTGTTTACAACACCAATGTTATGGCAATTCCGAGTGATTTAATTTCACCCGGAATACAGAACACAGACAGAAAATCAATTAAATTATTGATTAATAGTATAAGTTTTTAATTGACTGCATAAATGCACAATCAAGATAAAACCAAAATAATTTCATATAATGAAAACATGTGCAATAAAATATAAAAGTACTATTTTTTTTAAATTCACAAAAACACGTTATTTCCGTCCTTGCCATTAATATTAGAAATATTTGGAAGCAGATTGGTATTGAAAAATTGTTATATAAACAACTGAGATATAGTGAAAAAACCTGGACCACCTCGTCTTTTCACACCATACATACATTCCATTCGTAAGCTTCAATTTTGGTGTTTTTTTTTTAACATTTCCGCCGATATCTCACCAACTGTAATGGAATTGTAACTGGACAGCGGCCAATGGACTACTCCAAAACAAGTTATTTATTGCTTACCAATTTCGTGAACCTACGTGCCGTGTGTCAAAAAAGTTGATAATCATCGCATGGCACCAAACAGTGTATCTTTCAGGGCGAATTAGCAGCTCTTCAACTGCCTCCGGCTGATCTTCACACAAAGTTCGATAATTCTGTTGATAACGAATTGATATATGCGATCTTCATTAAAACTAGTGGATAGAGGAGCAATATTCTTTTCGGTATTATATAAGATAAACTTGGTTTGCAAACAAACATTACTTACACATTACGAATTTCGACAATAAATGGTGAAATGCCAAACCTTACTGAGCATTTTAAATAGCATTGTCACATGTAAAGAATTTTTTTTTTTAACATCGAAAAAGCAAAAAGTTACCCTTTATATTGTAATAAATACAACACAATTCGCTTTAAGGCTATAATACACGGCATGTTTTTTACATCTGACTTTAAAAATTGTGAGACATATGTAAATCTACATGTCTGTCAAAATTAAAATTTTACGCTGACTGCTTTGCAGCAGCAGAAAAGAGAAAATAAAGCGCACTCTAATTAAAATTTTGTCAGATGTCTCAACACATGTTTTTTACAGAAGTAATGTTTTAAAGGTAACACACGACATGTTTGTATTAGTAGTGAAGAATTTGACAAGTCAGATGTAAAAAACATGCCGTGTATTAGCTTCTTTAGAAATATTTATATACTTATGTACATGTAAGTACCAGTATGTTTCGACCAATATTCACTGGTGCTGCAATACATACATACTCACTTTTACCATACTCGTATCTCGTTGTATTCTCCTAAAAAGTGTAAAGCAATCATATATTTTACTTTGAATTCATTTGTGTAAATATTTACATTTTTTAAAACTAATGTGTACTTTGCGCTTTTTTGTGTTTTTATTTTTATTATTTTTGACCTTGGTAGTTTTTTCATGTTCTGGTGAAACATAAAACTACAATTAATTTAGGAAACTTCAAAGATTTATATACCTCTAAAAAAATTTAAAGTAAATATAACCAAGACAAGTTTACTATTAATCAAATATATTTGAATATTAAATTGGGTACATTTTTACACTGCTTACAAAAAAATCGATCACGTTGCTTTTTAGAATTTTATTATTTTTTAAATCGTAACAACTATTAATTTTCAATGCACAGTTCTTTTTCCGGTTTTCTTCAAGCATTTATTATTTTAAAGTTAAATCTAAATATTACATTTTTGACAATTTATAACAAAATTCATAACCTGTTGTAGTATTCATAACCTGAGTTGTATTGTCTTCGAATTTTACAATAATAACAACGTGTACAATAATTTTGATGATTTGAAGATGATAAAGTAAAAACTATTGTAATTTTTTTAATATGCCGAAGTAGCTTTTCTTATAATATACAGCACCTACAATAGGTTTTAGATTGGGCATATTTGTATTAGCGATAAAAGTTTCTCATCTCATTAATTACAATAAATTTCGGTACGTTTTAAACATTAAAAGCAAAACTATAATATAATAAATGTGTATATTTGTATCCTTTTTATACCCTCCACCTGTGGTGCATAGCTTTGTCATTCCGTTTGTAATTTCTACAATTTTCATTTCCGACCCCATTAAGTATATATTTTCTGAAAGCTTATGAATAGAGGAGTCGATTAAGCCCTGACCGTCTGTCCGTCTGTCCGTGTGTTGGTTGAAATCAACTTTTAGAAGCAACTATATGTTCCTCAGATCTCTATATGGTATCAATCTCTTGGAAATATTCAGGAATGAATCGCTATTGAAATTCAGCACAATCGCCCAATAACTTTCTGAGATATGAGCAAAAACCACGACCACCTCGTTTTTTTACACAATTACAACAACAACATACATACATAAATATATGTAAAAACCATACAAAAAAAGAAGAAATTACAAAAAGAAAAAATATTAAAAATAAAAAAAAAATAATAAAAAAAATTAAAAAAAAAAATTTTAAAATAATTTAAAAAAAAATTTTAAAAATTTTTTAAATATTTTTTTAAAAAAATTTTTAAAAAAATTAAAAAAAAATATAAAAAAAAAATAATAACAAAATATAAATAATATATTAAATAAAATAAAATTTTTTTGACTCAGCTGGGATTCGATGCCATATTTATTCTAACCAGTATATACATATGTACGTATTTGATAAGGGTGATACAAACAATTGTTATTGCATGACTACACGTTGTGAAGGGTATATAAGATTCGGCATGGCCGAATATAGCACTGTTACTTGTTGTGTTTTTAACATAAAAAAAATTAAGTAATAAGTATGTTCCTTAACGCAAAAATTAGCTAATTCGTTAATAACACTAAAAAGGCACACATACATAAATATAAAAAATCTAAGAAAAATTCGTACCGAAAAGTGATTTTTAATAACAAAAACCTCTTATGTATTAACTAGGTGTCTTATAAATTCTAACATCAAAAATATATGAAAAAGTCGGCATGTTCTTAAGAACGAAATTTAGTAAATGTTTTTGTTATTGTAACTTTATTAATATCTTCAGCACTAATTATCAAATATTTTTCTGTCTTATTAATTTTAGGTAAAAAATGTGATTCGACCGCGTTACTATTCTTCAGAACTTGGTATACGTGAGAAAATCTTTATTGGTGTTATGACAACCCAAGACAATATTAATACGCTGGCTACAGCAATAAATCGCACAACGGCACATTTAGTGAATAAAATAAAATTCTTCATCAATGCCGACAATGTAAAAACCAATTACAAACTAAAGAACATTGTTGGCTTTACGGACACACGAGAAAATCTTAGACCATTTCATGTCATCAAATATATAGCAGATAATTATCTCGATGATTATGATTATTTTCTAATCATACAAGACAACGTGTATGTGGATGCACGAAAACTAAAATCGATGTTATACCACATGAGTATAACGTTTGATCTGTATATGGGAGCAATTGCTGAGAGTAGTTATAGCAGTTATGGCGTCAACAATAATGATGGGAGAGATGGTAGAATTGCAGCTGCTTTGGCTGGTCATAATTCAAATGATGGTCATCATGGTGATAATGATAAAAATGGTGGCGGTTTTGGTGGTGATGCTAGTAGCAACGATGAGTTTCGTATGTTAAGCGATCGCAATTATTGTGATCTAAATGCTGGCATTCTGTTGAGCAGCAGTGTCATACGCAAAATGCGAAACAATTTAGACTGGTGTGTTCGCAATGGCATCACAAATGTCCATAGTATTAATATTGGACGTTGTGTGAAATACTCAAGTAACATACCGGGCTGTCAGGAAAATTTTCAGGTAAGTTTGCATTGATCGTTTGTTGAATTGAAGAATTTAATCAATAATAAGTGTTAAACATACATAAAGTTTATGATTTAGATGTATTTTTTTTTTTTTTTAATTATTAAATGTCGTTTCGCACATTTTTTAACCGCAACATGGTTTTGTGTTACTCATATTTGTACAAAAAGTGTAGGTGTTAAATTATGTTTGTGTGGTGTTTTTATGATGCGTTTTAGTAAATATTTTATAGTAATTTTAGAGTTTCAGCTTGAAATTGGTTTGAATAAAAAGTTCTTTCTTAAAAATTTTAAATTATTAAATATTTCGAATATTGATAGATATTAACCCCCATAACTATAGTCACTCTTTTTAATTTACAAACGGCTTTTTAAACACAAAGGTATACAATTTTGTTTTAATATTTTTGTACATACAAACATACATTTTTATCAGTGTTAATTTTTAAAGAAAGCTAGAGTGCTAAATTTGGTCGTGCTGAATATAATAGTTATACACCATTTTGCGTTATTATTTTCGACGGCATCTTTAATTGTTTTTTACTAGTCAAGGCCTTTTATTTGATACTCATCTTGATTAAGATAAAATAATTATACGCCATTTTGCTTACATGCCATCTTGGATTTAATTTTTTTTATACTGTTTTCTACATGTCAAGCCCTTTCATTTGATACCAATATTGTGTTGGTTTAAGGGGACAAAGCCGTAATTATTATATTTGACCCATAAATTAGCCATTTTATTTCGGAAACCATCGTGGATTTTAAAATTTTTATAGCTTACTGTATTCCATTGGCCAAGTCCTTTGAGACCATTATTAAGGTGATTAAAGGGAGTACATTTTAAATTAGATTTGAACGATATATGAATTTATTCTATGCCATTTTGTAGTGACGGCCATCATGGATTTGAAATTTTTTTATGATGTTTCGATGTTCGTTTGTAAGTTTTAGGAAAATAATCGAAGCAATTGTATTTTATTCTTTATATCTCTTGTTAGTTTCAAACCGATTTCTTAGTTGTTTTCTTAAATAATTTCCAATGCTACGGCTTACAGTTCGCTATCTTAAGTATATTCAAAAATTGTTAAGAAGCTTGAGAAACTTGATATTTAAAAAAAAATATATAAATTTTTTGAAACAATTTTTACCTATAACTTTGTGGGTTAATGGCCGATTAGTCAAAAATTCTGTCTAAAAATATAAGAATAAACAGAGGCAGTCGTGTTTATTTTCTTATATCTGAGATTGTATTGGATTTCAATAGCAAGTCATTTCCAGATATTTAAAAAAGATTGATAATACAATAGGTCTGTGCAACAGGGTGTTCTAAAAGTTGATTTCAACCAACACACGGAAAGACGGACATTTATAAACTTTATACTTTTTATGTGGTAAGAAATACATAAATATTTTAGAATTTAAAAATGGAATGACAAAGCTATGTATAACTAAGCACCACAGGTAAAGGGTATAAACATGCTTTAAAAAAACGCTGAATGGTACCACTAGCGAATTGGTGCTGCTTAAGTTGCTTAATATCTGTGAATGTATTGCGCACAATAAATGCAGAATTTGGGATTATTGCCTAAACTAAATCTAACAAATGGTTTTTAAGTAAGGCGGGCATAATATATGTTTTTATAACTATAATCTTCGAAAAGTTGACGTCTCAGAAATGTATTGCCTTGCGTAATATTTAATTTGAAAAATTTTTTTTGGACAATGTGTTACTTTCTTCTCATTATGATTCCAAAATTCATTCCGTAAATAAAAATTAATATTAATTGTTATGAACTGCATGATTTCCGTTAATGTTTTAAATTCTTCAAAAAGGGATATCAGACAAATCACCATATACACAATAGTGTGTGTATGTGAATGTTTTAAGTTTTTGTCTGCCACACAATATTGCAGTATCACATTATGCAAGTGAAAACCAAACTCAATGTCAGACACACACTTAAAATGCATAATGTTTAAAACAAATATGTATGTTGAGCGGAAAAAATGTTAAACACTGTACACACTGCTAATAATTCTCCCCTTTTGGTGGCTACTTAAAAAATATTTGAAAATATGATTAATTATTATAGTTATTTGTTTTTTCGTTGTATGTGTATTTTAATATTCTTTGTTAATTTTAATTGCCAACTATCATTTTACTGTAATTTAGTAATCTGGTTAGTATGTATGTACATAAGTATTTATGAACCTGCTTCAAACGTTAACCTTAAAGTAACTGTCTGGCAATTTAATTCCATAAATATGAAATTCTGGCAAGATGTCAACATTGGAAAAACATTTCAATTTAATTATTGAGATTGCTCTTAAGCTAAGAATTACAAGAATAAATATAAATCAAATTTAACAGAATTGCAGTCTACAACAGAAAATACTATGTCCTTTTAAAAATTTTAAGCAATTAAATTAACGGTGTTATATCCGCTTCTAACATCATACTTTCACGTCTCTTATATAAAAAATAAAAACAAATGCTCGTATGACTCCAGACTAAAACGTAAATGTCCGTAAATATTTAAGTTTATAAACCTTACCTTAAAAGTTAAAAACAATTGAAGCATAAACATAACTTTTCGGACACTTTTAGGTAAAAAGTGTCTGTCCTTTAACATCTTTATTTTAAATAATGGCATTTTATAATAACGCCATTGAATTTGTGTCAACTTAATATTAAATTAAACCATAAAACAAACTAGCTTATACCTTTATATGTAACTCTGTCATGGGCATAAGAAAGAATTATATATTATGTATTCGACCGGTTAACCGGTTTTTTCTAAATTTTCAAAAAAGCAACCGGTTTTTCTTAAATTCTAAATTTCAAACTATTTTAAAACCGGTTTCTTAAAAATGTCGAATAATCGATCACCCTAAATTTTTGACTAACTACCTTAGCTCTAGTACCATCAACTGGATCCCTTTTTTTTTACACTGGTGCGCGCAACTTTTGTAAATCATCCATATATATAAAATGTATTAATAAACAAACCCTAATATTGAAAAGACAATCGCTAATTTGTATCGTATTTTTATACCCTTCACCTGTGGTGCACAAGGGTATATATAGCTTTGTCATTCCGTTTGTAATTTCTACAATTTTCATATCCGACCCCATAAAGTATATATTTTCTGAAAGCTTATGAATAGAGGAGTCGATTAAGCCCTGACCGTCTGTCCGTCTGTCCGTCTGTCCGTCTGTCCGTCTATCCGTCTGTCCGTCTGCCCGTCTGTCCGTGTGTTGGTTGAAATCAACTTTTAGAAGCAACTACATGTTCCTCAGATCTGTATATGGTATCAATCTCTTGGAAATATCCAGAAATGAATCGCTATTGAAATTCAGCACAATCGCCCCATAACTTTCTGAGATATGAGCAAAAAACCACGAACACCTCGTTTTTTTTCACAATTACAACAACAACATACATACATAAATACATGTGAAAAACATACCAAACAAAAAAAAATTAAAAAAAAAAAAATATTAAAAATAAGAAAAAAATAACAAAAAAAAACTACAAAAAAAAAATTTAAAAAAAATTTTAAAAAAAATTTAAAAAAATTTTTTAAAAATTTTTCTAAAAAAAATTTTTTAAAAAAATTTAAAAAAAATATAAAAAAATAATAAAATATAAATAATATATTAAATAAAATAAAAATGCACGTATTTTATATGGGATGAATGGTGATACAAACAATTGTTATTGCATGACTACACGTTGTGAAGGGTATATAAGATTCGGCACGGCCGAATATAGCGCTCTTACTTGTTATTTGTCTCTTTCTAAAACAAAAATCCCTTAAATTATATAAGTATATACTCTTTCTTGAGTGAATATAATTTAAAATCCAACCTGTGAGCAAATCAATAACTCTACCCTGCAACTCTAGTTTACTACAGGCAAATATTTAAAGTTTTGTATGTGCCCCAAACATACAAAACTACAATTGAGAAATTATTTCAGTTTAATACAATAACACAATAACACAATTTTTGACACACTACTTCAATATTGAAAAATTGGAAATAAAAAGTCTGCATCCTCATAAAACTTTAAACCCTTTATTATTAAATTTAAACAAAAATTATAAAATAAATTTTATAGATCATAATTACATATGACATTTTAAATTCTTGTTTTTGTGGTAGCATTGAACTTCAAAGTGTGTTTTAAATATGAAAACATTATCGAATTATATCATTAAACAAGAACAAAAACAACATCTTGGCCCAACAAAAAAAGGCATGCAAAAGAACCAATAAAAAAAACTATGACCAAAAAAAATGATTTTGCAGGGACTCAACTGGTGACGAAGTGATTAAAATTATATGAAAACACAAATGATTTTAACATTAGCGTGTCATTGCAGATCATGTGTTTAAATGAATATATTAATGAATTATAATAAATGAATAGAAACGAATCCGATGTTTCATAAGTTGATTTCATTATTTTGGATTTGGAGGAAGCATTCTTTATGCCTTCTCTTGCACTTATGAATTAGAAGTCATGAAAAATGTTATTCAATTTGAACTAGTACAAAAATTTTTTTTTAATATTTTATAAAAAAATTTTTATTAGTAAAAAAATTGTTTGCAAAAATTCTCAATTCAAATAATTTTAAATAACTTTTAAATTTATAAAAAAAGGATTGGACAACTTTGAAATTAATGTTTTATTGTACATATTATTTTCCATAAATACCAGTTCATTTTAACTTCAATTCTCTAAGGATAGTTAGAAATAAGTGAGGAGATCGTTGGCAAAACGCAATAACTTCACCAGAAAAATTTTTTTTGGGTAAACGAATAAATTTAATAATAGTTAGTAGGATATCCGATAATCTGTAACATATTTTTTGACTTAAAACGCATAAGTTTTATATGGAAATAGGAAACTCTTTAATCATATCGACGATGCTTATTAATTTCATTATATTATATTACACTAGAGTATTGTAATCAAATCGAAATTGTGTTACACTCTAAGTAAGTACAGCTTCCTCCTACAGCAGCAGCATAAGGTTTTATTGTCGATTTCATTGGCATTATTTCCTTTCTGGTCTAAAAATATATTTGTATAATATTGTAATTCTCAAATGTTTGGCCACTTTTGTTTTATTTATTTTCTAAATTAATTGTAACACCAGGAATTCCATTAAGCAAGTTGCTTATTGCATCGATATCACAATGTTTTACTTTGGTGTGACCTATTAATTTTGGTATTGAATAACAATAAAATTATTCACCTTTATTTTATAAGAATTGTTTAATAGTAAGTAAAATTGAATTTTGTAAATAGAAAAACTAAAAATTTTAAAATTTTAATTATTCATCCCTATCGTGAATAAGAAGTGAAATTTTTAAATTTCAAATTCTCCTCGAAGTTAAAATTGTAATTATTCCCTTTATTGAACAGCTGTTCAAAATAAACTGTAAATGTACATTAAATGTAAATTAGAAAAAGTAGCAATAACTTCTTTGAAGAATTTATTCACAATTGTATTTTATGGAAAAGAAAAATATTTCGATAGGAAAATATTTATGATAGGGGTGATTGTGTTTTGTTATGGACATATTTAAATTATGTATTTTGTCTTTTCAATTTGCTTGTAAAAATATAAAAGATATTTTGTTATAATGATTTTTAAAAAATTTAATTTTCCATAAACTTTTTATTTGTTCAAAATTGTAATAACTTTGGTGATAATAAAAATTTTAATACCTTTTGTAATAAATAATAACTAAAACTTTTGACCTTTATAATGATTTTAAGGTTAATATGGACGGACGGACGAGTCAGAAAGTAAATCTAATTCGATTGGTATACTTAAACGTGGAAGTAACTTTTTATTTGAGTCCAACAGCTAATAACCCAAAACGCATTATACCATTTTCATATATGGTAGTGTAGGGTATACCAAAAATAAGCACGAATTAATATGATGAAAAGTTTTTGTACAAAAATTATTTAACATTTTTTATTGTATCAATTTATTTGTTAATATGCGAAAATTTTTTTACAGACATGCTTTTTTTGTGCGTTTAACAATTGTTTACTTTTAGTTTGTTGATTTATTAATTCTTAAAATAAAACAACATCAACTGTTTGAATGTATTTTGCTGCTGTTGCAGTTCTTATAGAATTGTGGTATTTTGGCCAATGTTAAAAACAAAATGTTTGTTTATACCTATTTCTTATAAATTAGTTTCGCTAAATTTTGAGTATGTTTAACTAAAGAAAGAGAAAACGATTTTCGTGATCGTCAACAGACTTTTTTTTATAGGTTTAACTAGGTGAGTGAATGTACGGTTGGCTATTGATCAACCAGCCGACCGACCGACTGATCAACAAATAAAACTTACTTTTTATACAAATAATGCTGACGCATTTATTTTTTCTTCTTTTATTTTATAGCAGATAATGGGAAAAAAATCAACATGTAAAATACCAAAACCTAGTTAAAACTTAATAATTTTTATAAAATATTTGTTTGTGTTAACCTACCATAAAGGTTTTTTCAAATTCTTGTAAAATCTGCCTTAAGTATTACAACTTTAGAATTTAAATTACAATTTGAGAACGGTGGAAAAAAGATGAAATGTATGTGGAGAGTTCGTATTGATTAAACAGTTTTTTAATCTTACACTAAAATAAATTATAAAAAAAATAGGAAACGATCCAAAAAATTTTGTATAAATATTGTGTCAACAGTAGGTATTTTCTTAGAGAAAAAAAAACACTTAGATAAAAGAATAGAAAAATAGAAAACATAAATTTGTAAATTTTAATTATAACTTAGCATAAACGCATCAAAGGTATATTTTTCATAATAATGATTTGTCAGAGTATTCTGATCACAAATGTCAAAAAGTAAGCGCAATATGGCAGCTCGTTCAGCAGTTAAATCCTTTGAAAGTCGTTGCTATAAAACTTAGCCGTATTCTTATAAATAATATTTCGCAGATATACCAGGAACTGTAAAATGTATTTTTTATAAACCATCTCCTGAAAATTTTATCCGTTCTCTCGTGATGAGATCACATACATGGATACTTAAGAATTAAAAAGAGAATTAAGCGCTTATTTCTTAAAATGGATGGACGTCCAGTGATACAAATTTAACTCTCAGCTTGATTTTAAATCACTTGTTGTTGTGTTTTTGCTAGATATACTTACATACCAGTGTTGACAACTCTTAAAAAGGCAAAAGCACCGCCTACTGCTTTAAAACGGGTAAAAAATTATAGAAAAAAAGAGCAAAAAGCACCAACCATAAAAAAACAATTTGCAAGGAGAAAATAGTTAATTTAATAACATTTTATTAAACTTTTACTTAAAACCAATTAATAATTCAAAAACAAGTAATATAAAAAATAAGCATATACATATTAATATACACATAAAAAAGCAATTTTTTAATCGATATGTTAATTCCTTCATTTAAAATTAAGCTAAAAGGAACGCCCTTAATGGCATCGATAATATTTTCTATAAAAAATGGAGCTATAATATTTTTTATAATGTTGGAGCACTTTCTTCTGTGCAACTTGAATTGTATAGCTGAAAAAGTGTTGGTACATATATCAGACAAATGATCAATGCAAGAAAAAAAGTGTGTACTGCTGTATATAAACCTAAACTCGCTTGGGCTTTTTGATTTTCCTTAGGCTCAATTGGTTAAAAAGATAGCTCAGTCTGTAATGAAAAGCTATTTCTGGGATTTATTGCCTTTATTATATGTTTTTTTGTTTGGCTGTGTCTCAACAAATCGCTATGCCGGGCATTAATTTCGCAGTGACAGGAAATGCATAATGCTTTTGAAGCATCTTTTGTTGGCCTTAACCTTTTTTAAAATACTGGATTAGTCTCCCAAACTTTGGTCGTTCCATCTAAAAAGAGATAAATATTTAAGTTTTTTTATATGAATATTAAGCATTTTTATAAACATATGATTTACTTACATGTAAGTTTTTCTCCATCAAATAATGTTTTAGTAACTTTAAACACTTTCAATTAATAATACACTTTTAAAATTTTCTTATATACAAAGTTTTTTCACTTAGCTTGTGTTTTTTGGTCGTTTTTTCTTTTGAAATTGAAACTTTATAAACAGTGATGTAAAATTACCAACAAAATAACTTTAATCTTATTCTTGTTCATGGTTGTACAAAAAAGCACTAAAAGAACTGTAAGAAAAGTTGACAAGCACCATCAATACCCGTTTTTCATAAACGGGTAATTTTCAAAAATGCTTGAGTAACTACTTCTAAAAAGCACCAAGAAATACCCGAAAAGCACCAAAATGGCAACGCTGTTACATACATGTCATACAAATTTTTAACACTTTAAACTTTTAGACTATTGACTCGAATACATAAATTTATTCTCTCCGCATTTCATTTATAAAAAAATGAATGCTAACAATAGAAAACAAATTTTTAATTACGTTATTTCTTTAAAAATTGGTTTATTTGTTTAAATTTGTTTATTATCTGCATGAACATTTCGTTGTAAAAAATTCTTTAAAAATAAATGGCTTTCTTTGAGTAGAAAATTTTTATGAATTTCTTATAATTTTAATTTAGCAAAATATTTAATTAATAAAAAGTAAATAAATTATAATAATTGCGAAACAAACCAATAAATTGTAATTGAATTACACATGCCAACAATACATTTAAGTGAAGTGCTTTTTCTCAAATCAAAATTAGTTTAGATGATAGCATGCATTAATGTTTTTCTCTCACTTATGTAATAAAACTAAAAATAACAAGAGTGCCTATATCTGGCCGTACTGAATCCGATAATATCCTTCACCATCATGTACATATGTACGTTTAAAGACCAAAACTTAGCGCAGCCTAGATTTTAGATTTAATCTTATACAACATTTTGCTTCATTTTTGTTGACGCCATCTTTGATTTTAAATTTTTACACAGTTGTCTGTGTTTTACTAAACAATGCTTTTTAATTGATACCCACATTAATAGAGTTAAGAAAAAAATATTCGCCATTTTTTTTCAGAGGCCCACAATGTGGGGTTGATGGGGAAAAAGCCGTAATAACTATATTTGACCCATATGTCCGCCATTTTATTTAGGACGCTATCTTCAATTTAAACTTCTTCATAGTTAACTGTATTCTAATAGTTAAGAGGGTTAAATTGGTTTTTAAATTATAGATTTGGCTCATATATACATACATTTGTTGTACGTCATTTGTAGTGGCTGTCATCATGGATTTCAATTTTTTTATTTTATATTATACAAATAAATAATAATTCTGCTAGTCAATTGATATCGTCTGATATCTGTGGCAATAAGGAATCAGATATGAAAATAAGAAAAACTGCTTATGTCTGTTTTTATAGTTTTTCAGGAAAGCACTTTTTAATTTCTGAAATGATTTTACAAATTTGACTGTCTTTAAAGCAAATACTATTACATGAATGCTCGCCTATATTAATTAAAGATCATATTGATTTTCGTATTATCGGATAAATTATAACTTCAAAGGAGTTGATATCGTTATTTGAAAACAGGAAAATAGGAAATAACTTTTTACGTTATAACTTCCTGTTAAATTGTTCAGATAGTTTTGAATAACGGTATTGCAATGATGTAATTTTCTCAATTTTATCTTATGTCGACTTAATCACTTTATCCTTTATGCCGCCGATATTATGGTTCTCTAGAAGCTGAAAAAAAATATCAATTTAAGTTTTTAAATTTTGGGAAAAACACCGGATCAGTCGTATTTTGGTGCTTTTATCTCAGTTAGTCTTAAACGGATCTGTTAGTTTTCCTCAAAAAAAAATTTCCGAAACCATGGCTTGCAATTTGATGTCAGTAAAAATTATAATTTTCGTGGTTTAAATATAAGAAAAACAGAGGTAGACATGATGTGATTGTGCTGAATTTTAATAGGGATACATTGCTGAATACTTCCAAAAAATTTTATTTATTTATTATGTGGAGTAAATTTTTTGGAAGTATATATATATACATATATTTTTTTTTATTGGGGTCGAAGATTAGTTTTTTAAAAATAACATACAAAATGACAAAGCTATATATACCCTAGACACCAAAGGTGAAGGGTATAATAACAAACAGCCAATAGACGTGAGCCCTAGTTCTAATAAACTTCCGCCAAGATTTCTATTAAATAGTTTATAAATAAGATACAATAAATAAAAGTAAAATTAAATCATCTATTGTATGTAGTTTTGATTGTATTTGTACATATACATACATATGTATGTATGTTTGGTGCAAAAACATTGTTGTATTTAAAGCTATACATTTCAAAGAATAAATTCATAAAAATAAAATATGTTGCAAATTTAACAAGAGCACTATATTCGGCTGTGCCGAATCTTTTATACCCACCACCAATTTTGTGTACATTTAAAGCACAGTATTTATTATTTTGTTAATCGCTATAGAATAATCTCTTTATAATAAAATATGTATCACTTTCTTTGTAGAGGGTGGTTAAATTTTAAGGGCCCATGTTTAAGGTGAACCACATCTAAACTTCAACTTTTTTCTTGTATTTCATTTGACATTCTCAATCTCAGATTAACTCAATTTGAAACGTGGAAAGATACGCAAATGAGCAACGCTTTAAAGTTATTCAGGTTTTTATAAAAATGGGCGTTCAAATCAGAGAGCATTTTGTGCACTTCGCGATTATTTTGGTCAACATAATCGTTCAAATTCGTCCACAATCGGGAAAATTGTAAAAAATATTTAAATTTCTGCAAAACAGGTCTGTATAAAATGTTAGGAAATCTGTGAATGCCCTCTTAGCTCGTTGAATGGAAACCATTGCTGTTTTTTTCGAAAGTGTGGCAAAAGAGCAGTCAACCTCGACTCATCATCGTGCCCAACAATTGAGCATCAACATTGTCATTGAAAATTTGGACCATCAGATAGAGGATTGGCGCCAAGGATGGGGGGGGGGCATTTGCCCGATACTTTGTTAAATACATAATTAAACGGTACAAATATTATCATTACAAAAAGAAATAATAATTATTTCCTAAATAATTTGCTTTTTATTTAAATTCAACATCAGCCCTTAAAATTTAACCACCCTTTATAACTTTGATATGCTACTAAAATGCTTTTGTAAATGTAGTCTTTCAATGAAAGTGGGCATTAAAGTAGGCGTGTCAATAAAGTTTCTGCTAATAAATACAACTTAGATATTTCAATATAGTCCTTTATTTTCCCAAAAACTCTGTCAGTAGAGAAATTACATGAATTTAAGATAAACCGTTATATGGGAGGAAGGCGTTAAAATGGGCGCGTCACCTAAACTTTTTGGCAGAGTAATGACATTGCCTAGGGGGATATACGTAGCAAATTTTATCATCATACCTCTAATTTTGGCGGTTTAATAAGCTTTTCAATTTCATTAACGGTAGATAACGTGAAAAGTGGGCGTTATAGTAGGCGTGTCAAAGTTATTTTTACGAATGAGTACATTTTAGATGTTTCAATATAGCCTTTTATTATTCCAAAATCTTTATTAATAGAGAAATTATATGAATTTTAGGTAAAACGTTATATGGGAGGTGGCCGTAAAAGTGAACGTGTCACCTTAATTTTTTTGTACAATAATGACACTGCCTAGGGGGATATACGTAGCAAATTTGATCATCATACATCAAATTTTGGTGGTTTTATGAGCTTTTAAATTTCATTAACGGTAGATAACGTGAAAAGTGGGCGTTATAGTAGGCGTGTCAAAGTTATTTTTGCGAATGAGTACATTTTAGGTGTTTCAATATAGCCTTTTATTATTCCAAAATCTTTTTTAATAGAGAAATTATATGAATTTTAGGTAAAACGTTATATGGGAGGTGGGCGTAAAAATGGGCGTGGCACCTTAATTTTTTTGGCACAATAATGACATTGCCTAGGGGGATATACGTAGCAAATTTGATCATCATACCTTTAATTTTGGCGGTTTTATGAGCTTTTAAATTTCATTAACGTAGATAACGTGAAAAGTGGGCGTTATAGTAGGCGTGTCAAAGTTATTTTTGCGAATGAGTACATTTTAGATGTTTCAATATAGTCATTTATTATTCCAAAATCTTTATTAATAGAGAAATTATATGAATTTTAGGTAAAACGTTATATGGGAGGTGGGCGTAAAAGTGGGCGTGGCACATTGATTTTCCGTTAAAAAAAAGCTTCTCACCAAAAAGCAAAGTGTGCAAAATTTCAGAGTCGTACATCCAATTTTGTTGCTTTTATGACGTTTTTGTTTTTAAATATACCGAAAAATACCCTGTGCGATATAAATTTTCGTACATTTTGATCGATAACTCCTTTCCTAATGATTAGATTTAGGTAATTTTGGGTGAGAAATATTGTTTTGACTCGAGAAATATATATTCGAAGTTTCATGACTGTACGTTAATCCGTTTGGACACAATACCATTTTATTCGATGTTCGTAGGACACGGTTTCTTCGACCTACTCTTGCATTCCGAGCCATAACTCACTTCCTTATATTCCGATATAGCCTATTTTCAATACCAAACAAACCTTGTCTATAAGAAAGATTCTGGCAAAATTTGAGCCTCCTAGCTTTTTCGGTGCGACCTCTATCGTGCTTTCAACAGACGGACAGACGGACAGACGGACGGACATAGCTAGATCGTCATCAAATCAAACCCTGATTCAGAATATATATACTTTATGGGGTCTAAAATGGATATGGTGGCGGGTATAAAAATAATACAGGTCAAGTTTTTCAACTTTTCCGAAATTGCATTTCCTATAAAATAATACATTAAAAATTCTGTTCTTTGCCACTTAAATTGGAGAGTTATCCATTGTGAAAATTAAAAAAAAAAGACAAAATATTTAAATTAAATACTTGAAGCAAGAGGTACTTAATTACATATGTACAAACATACGTACATATACACAGCATACGTACGTGTGATTATACAGTTTATTTTAAATTATTTATTTAAAATTTTTTGTTAAGTTTAATTTCAGACAAAAAAAAAACACAATAGGAAATATAAATATTAAAAATTACACTGTTTTACAAAATATTGAATATTAATATATTTAGATGGTAAATCAAAAATTTTTGTAACGTATTCTGGACGTCCAATATTAGGTACCTTTTTACAAATAATACGAACAGTGTTGGCCTTTAAGGTTTCAATTATTTCTTGTTTATCAGCATAAACGAGTGTCTTCAGTGACCCACAGGAAGTAATCGAAAGGTCTAGAAACGCACAATCTGAAGGCCAAGTGAAAGGTTTATTTCTCTAAATCAAACTTTGATTATAATAAATCGATGACTGCGGTGGCCGTATGGCACATAGTGCCATCTCTACCATATTTTTAAACAAAAAATCATTGATTATAATGCAGTTATGATCTTAGTTGAGTGCAACGCGATCTCCGGCCACCAAAAAAATGGTGGGGGTATATTCATTTTGTCATTCCGTTTGTAACACATCGAAATATCCATTTTAGACCCCATAAAGTATATATATTCTGAATCAGGGTTTGATTTGATGACGATCTAGCTATGTCCGTCCGTCTGTCCGTCTGTTGAAAGCACGATAGAGGTCGCACCGAAAAAGCTAGGGGGCTCAAATTTTGCCAGAATCTTTCTTATAGACAAGGTTTGTTTTATTGAAAATGAGCTAAATCGGAATATTAGGAAGAGAGTTATAGCTCGAAAAGCAAGAGCAGGTCGAAAAAACCGTGTCCTTCGAACATCGAATAAAATGGAATTGTGTCCAAACGCATTAACGTAGACTCATGAAACTTCGAATATATATTTTCTGAGTAAAAACAATATTTTTCCCCGAAAATTATCTAAATCTATTAATTAGGAGAGGAGTTATCGATCAAACTGTACGAAAATTTATACCGCACAGTGTATTTTTCGGTATATATAAAAACAAAAACGTCATAAAAGCAACAAAATTGAATGTACGACTCTGAAATTTTGCACGCTTTGCTTTTTGGTGAGACGCTTTTTTGTAACGGAAAATCAATGTGCCACGCCCACTTTTACGCCCACCTTTCATATAACGTTTTACCTAAAATTCATATAATTTTTCTACTAATAATGATTTTGGAATAATAAAGTACTATTTTGTAACACCTAAGTTGTACTCATTCGCAAAAACAACTTTGAAACGCCTACTATAACGCCCACTTTTTACGTAATCTACCGTTAATGAAATTTAAAAGCTCATAAAACCGCCAAAATTAGAGGTATGATGATCAAATTTGCTACGTATATCCTTCTAATCAATGTTATTGTTGAGCCCACTTTAACGTCTACCTCCCATAAAACGGTTTATCTTAAATTCATGTAATTTCTCTATTGACAAAGTTTTTGGGAAAATAAAGGACTATATTGAAATATCTAACTTTTATTTGTTAGCAGAAACTTTATTGACACGCCTAATTTAACGCCCACTTTCATTGAAAGACTACATTTACAAAAGCATTTTAGTAGCATATCAAAGTTATAAAGGGTGGTTAAATTTTAAGGGCTGATGTTGAATTTAAATAAAAAGCAAATTATTTAGGAAATAATTATTATTTCTTTTTGTAATGATAATATTTGTACCGTTTAATTATGTATTTAACAAAGTATCGGGCAAATGCCCCCCCCCCATCCTTGGCGCCAATCCTCTATCTGATGGTCCAAATTTTCAATGACAATGTTGATGCTCAATTGTTGGGCATGATGATGAGGCGAGGTTGACTGCTCTTTTGCCACACTATCGCAAAAATCAGCAGTGGTTCCCATTCAACGAACTAAGAAGGCATTCACAGATTTTCTAACATTTTATACAGACCTGTTTTGCAGAAATTTAAATATTTTTTACAATTCTCCCGATTGTGGACGAATTTGAACGATTATGTTGATCAAAAGAATTACAAAGTGCACAAAATGCATTTTGATTTGAACGCCCATTTTTATAAAAAACCTGAATAACTTTAAAGCGTTGCTCATTTGCGTATCTTTCCACGGATCAAATTGAGTAAGTTTGAGATTGAGAAATGTCAAATGAAATGCAGAAAACAAATTTAAAGACTAGGTGTAGTTAACCTTCAACATGGGCCCTTAAAATTTAACCACTCTCTACAAAGAAAGTGATACATATTTTATTATAAAGAGATTATTCCATAATGATTAACAAGCTAATAAATATTGTGCTTTAAATGTACACAAAATTGGTGGTGGGTATAAAAGATTCGGCACAGCCGAATATAGTGCTCTTACTTGTTTTTTTTGAAATAAAGTGCGATGATGCAACCAGCATGTGAATTGTAGGAAACTTTTTTTTGTAGTGAAGTCTGTAGGGTCTGTTGTGAATTAGTCTCACTCCATATGCGGTAATTTTGTTTATTAGCAAATTATATCGAGCTTAAAAAACACCCTATATAAGTAAATACATAAAGTTTTTGTTGCCTTCAAACTAAAAGCCGAATGCTGGACACAAAAGACAAAAGGCCCTAAATCAAATAATTGTAACTTTATAGGAGACAATAGAAAAAAAACAGCAGACAGTTGTCCGAGACCTTTGGCTACGGACTGTCCCTGCAGGCTCTGTCAGAGACACGGCCATTAAGTTTAACGTAGAATACGCCATCCGATAAGACAGAAAACATATACTTGGCAGCACTTTCATTTAACATAAAAATGTATGAATTAATTTTTTCATATATTTTTTTTATAATTATATATCCATGTTAAATTCAAATTCACATTTAACATTTTATTTCACTTAAATACATAAGTAAATATACGAAATTTCAATATGTATTTCATCAATCAAAACAACAGCCGAAGGTTTGTGTCCACACTGAAACAGCAGCATAGTTTGTGTTCACGCTACAAACACAAACACTCAACCAAACACCACACATATGTTTTAGTGTATGTGTTTAAACAATTTTCATTTGTGAAATATTAGGAAGATATCAACCAATATGAAATGTATATCAAACGAAAGATAACATCTTTATTTACCTACAAAAAATTTTTTAAAAAAAGTTATTTTGCCGTTTTCTCATAATCAATGAAATAAAGATTACAACAATAACAGTCTGACATGACTCCCTATACCGTAAGGTAAGACGTATTCTACGCCAAAACGTAAAAGAACTCAATTTCGTGAAAAATACAAGTAAGGGCCTTTCTACTTGTGACCATCCATATATTTATATTTAAATTAAAAAAAAAATTTCTTTCAGTTCTAATGCTTTATTTTTCATAGTATTTATTCTGATGACAATTTTATCTTACTTATAGTTTGATGGTTTTAAAAAAGACAACTTAAGGCTAAAATTCATTAATGTTTTTGTCTCCAAATATTTTTTTAACAATATGATAAATTTACTTTCTTTTTTTTAATGTAGCACAGTGTTACTTTTTTTAAATTAAATTTTATGTTTTTTTAATGAAAATTTTTTTCCATTGTTTATTTTATAAAAAACCATAGAATGAAATGTTATGCAAAATAGTCAAAAGTAAAATGACCTTTTATGATAAAGAGCTTAAGAGACAAACAATTAAAAATATTTATTACTTTGACAATTTTAAAATTAAAATCATATACATTTTTAAAATTACGCTTAATTTTTTCTGTTTTGACATTTTTGAAATATACCTTATTAAGACATTAAAAACTTGTACATCAAATTAACATAATCCAAAAGAAAAACAAAAGTTTTTAAATATCCGAAAACATCCGAATACGATCGATCTAATAATAAATGTTTCTAGGGCAATAATACAACTGAATTTGAGAGATTATGTTGACTGTAAAGGTATTGCGGCTTTACGGTATTGTGACCTTAATTGCAACATTTCAAAACACCAAGACCACCTCAGAATTGTATTTTATTACACAAAATTTTATA
Source organism: Phyto melanocephala (assembly GCA_941918925.1). Classification (NCBI taxonomy): domain Eukaryota; kingdom Metazoa; phylum Arthropoda; class Insecta; order Diptera; family Rhinophoridae; genus Phyto; species Phyto melanocephala. Next base: position 115,623,960 of record OW799234.1, read on the forward strand.
TACATACATATGTATGTAATAAATCAGTAACGTTTTCAAAGCAATGGTCATTCTACGTAATTGAGGGCGCCTGCTATAAAGTAGCGTCTAGCGAAACATTTGCACTAACGATTTCTCACTTTGACAATAAAACGGTATTTTCTTTTGCATGCACCTTATCTTATATAATTTAGGATTAGTGGCAGACGTCACAAAAATAACATGATCGCCAATACTGTCAACATCGATCCATACTCATTTGAAAACTCAAGAAATAGGAATAAATCAGGCCAATTCAATGAAAATGTCAACCACGACTGTAAAAACAAAAACTCTCAATAAAAGTTTAATGATAAAAAAAAACACTCAAATTTTACTGTGCGCAGGTATTTAGAGCTTATTAAATTATTTTAAGAGCAATAATAAGAGTTTAATCTCATTATCTCTTGGTAAAATGTCCAGCCCATTCCAAAGATAAAAACCTTCATACGTTTTCATATTATGACAAGCACTTTATAAATGTCTCTCAAACTGCATATTCATTAAGGGAAAAAGTTAAAACTTAACTAGTTTGTAGTAGGCTAAGGTGACAGTTAAAACTTAGCACCTAATTTAGAATTTAACTTTTTTTTAACATATATATCTAAGAATATTATAAGAGAAAAATCTGTCACATACGATATGTCACGTACGATATTAAATTATATTTATTATAAAATCATTTAAAGACTGTTTTCAATTAAGTATGATGGATATTAAATGAAAAATATGTGGTTAAGTGTAAGAAATTAAAAAAAGCAAAAATACCTCCCAAGATTCGCAGATTTTTTCATGTTTCCATATATACATCAAAATCACTTCTGTTTTATGTCACGTACGATATACTCTAATTTTGCTCGATATTTTAGACAACAATTACTCGAATATAATTTATTTTTTTTTCGTGCCTGCTCAAATAAATTTTTTTCTTTCGTGGACTAAATTCAAAACGTTTATTAATTAAATTTCACAACGTTTTCTTATACACTACTTCGTAAAAATAATATAACGACGACGGCGGACCGTATTTGGCGTTGACGGAATTGCGGCCTTGGGTACCGAGACTTGCTAGGTAGGTAAAACGAATGTAGGAGAATCACTTGAGGTGTGAGGCTACGTGTTGGTAACCCGCAGGATACGCACAACAACACTAGTATTACTTTTTAGTATAACCCCGGAGACTCTTATTTCACAACGATATAGCTGACTACTTGACCTACCCTACGATGCGAGACTGTGAGTTGATAATCCGCGGGATACCACTGGAAAACCAACCTACACTACTCGCACAATCACACATTATTTAGTTGTGTAACAGAGTGTATTATAAATTCTTATTATCTACATACGTGTTGCAACTTTAATTAAATAGTGCAAAATTGGTTTTTAAATATCACAAAGTAATGTGTCTGTATTTAATTAAACAATTTATATTAGAACTAGCTTGTGCCCGCGACTTCGTTTGCGAAGGTATCGGGATAAAAGGTAAACTTACTATTAACGTAGGTTGTTGTTTATATGTTTGTCAAATATAATTTAATTCCATTTTGCCATTTTTGTTTGATTCAGTTCTAGATTCGCTTAGAAAATATAAACAATACCATACATTAATTTTGTTCCGTTCAAAAGTTAAAACTGACAAAATTAGAGAAACGATTAGGAAATTTGCTACGTATATCTTCCCAGTCAATGTCATTGTTATGCCATTGCCATCGGCATAGCCGAATATGGTGCTCTTACTTGTTAAATATCACAAAGTAATGTCTCTGTATTTATTTAAACAATTCATAGTAGAATAAACAAATCGAAATGTCTTTTTTATAATTAGAGACGTATACCCCGTTTACACGTACCTCTTTAAATATAGTTATTGCAATAAGTTATTTTTTGCTAATAAGCGTTCAGTTAGTTTTTGTTTTAGGAGAAAAGAAATCTACTTAAAAGTTTCTGTAAGCTAATTGTATAATGTTGGCACTTTTTTGTTTGCTTAAATTTATAAAAAAAAAACTATTAACCCATTACCGCTCACTGTCCCCATGTGAGGACAGTTGTTTAATTGATGGCATTTATAAAAGTAACCGTTAGTCTCTCAATGTTAAAACAAACATCGTTTCTAAAAGGTTCAAAAAAATTATAACAAAACTTGCAAGTTGCTACAAGAAGTTTAAGTGTTAATTTAAGTTCTTGTAATTGCGCATTTGAATTCGATTTATTTTGTTAATTTAAGAACTGTTAAATTTTTATGTTAAGTTGCATAAAATAAAAAAATAACAATAAATTTTTCTTAATAGAGTGTGTAAATGATTTTAAGATCGTTTACAAAAAGAAAAAATTTAACGGTTTTTTATAAAGTAAGATTTTGTTAAGCTGTCCCCAGTTGGGGACAATGGGCGTTACAGATATATATTTTATTTATTTTTTTATATTTTTCAATATATACAAAATAGCGCATTGCAATAGCTTTAGAGGACAAATTGATTATTTGCGACTTCAGGAGGCCGTTAAGGATATTATGGAAAACGATGACGTTGATGATGAATATAATATTCTAGTTCGTGTCAGGTGATGCCGATTTATCTAGTGACGAAGACGAAGAAAATGACGAAGACCTATTGTGTATAAATATGCCAAACGACATGCCAAGAAAAATTGAGCTTGTATGCAGAAAGGAAAAGGAATTTTCTGATTTATATGGGAATGAAAGTGGTGATGAACCACTCTCTAGTTTGTTAAAATGCAAGTTTAACGTAATTTTGGAGATCCTAAGTGGAGACATATTTTATCATCTTATAGTGCAACGTTTAATACAATCTTACTTCACGCATTTTGTTTGAAAAAGTATTTGATTTGCTATCCAAAACAACCGACACAACTTTAGCGTAGATCGCGATGACCTGAAACATTTTTAAGGACTTTACTGTTAGACGGATATATCTACCTACCTTCAGAGCGCGATTATTTTAAGACTTAGGAGTTCTTTTGGTTTTAAATCCAATAAGACGCCAATTGGAAATTAAGAAAAACTTGCACTTTGCGGATAACGGTCTTGCCAGAAGTTCAAAGAGTTGTTAAGTCTCTTCTTGCAAAAATTTCCATAGTACCTGCTGATCATATCGTAAACTTTGATAACTTTTTTTACCAACATAGTTTTTTACCAATATATTTTACGTTGTGATAAAAAAAATAAAATTTACAATAGAACATTGGAAGGATAATAACGTCATGGTCATGGCAATGAATTTTATACATCTACAAGGAAAAGTAAGAAAATGCTGAATTTAATAAATTAATTGCAAATTTTTACCAGTGAATGGAAGGCGTCGACGAAATGGACCAAAATTTATTAGAAATATATTACAGAGTATCCATTAGAGGAAAAAAGTGGTGATGGTTTATTTTTACCTATATTCTAGATTTGGCGGCAAGTAACGCTTATCGGTTATATGTTTTGTTATGTAGAGAACTTCAATGGACCAATTATCGTTTAGTAGAAATATTAACAGGGCGTATTTAACTCCTAAAATTAAAAAAAACGTCTTTCTACTTCCGTCGCAGTTGTTGCTGATTGAAGAAATAATGGCCATAATCAAAAAAAAAATAAAAAATCAACTGCGATGGGTTATTTGCCATTCTATGTTCCGATGGAGATGTGTAATATGCACAAAAACACTTTGTGTGGAGCAAAATTTTTTTAGGCAATTCCATAGCTAAACGCCCATTGTCCCCATATGAGGACACCCATTTTTCTAAAAAACTAAAAAAAAATTTTAATTTTTTGTAATGAATTTCTTTTATTTTATCTCTATTAAATCAATAAATAAAAGTAAAAAAAGTTTTTTACCGGCAGTTTCTTCTTGGGCGGTAATGGGTTAATACATACGCAAAAAAGTTGATACGTAATTAAAAATTAAATAAAAAATTTCTAAAATTAGAGCAGAAAGCAGTCGTAAAAATTCTTTGTAAGCAATTTGTGCGTATAAACGGAAAGTTATATAATTTCAATATATTTTTTATTGTAATAAGCCTACGTGTAAACGTAGTAAAATAAACGTAAAAAATAAAAAAGATTTCTTATATTTTATAATAAAAAATAAGATTTTAATTGTTAAAATAAAATTAAACAAAAAAGAGTGCTATATTAGACCGTGCCGAATCTGATACTACTCTTCATTATCATGTGGATAGGTATCATAGCTTAAGGTTAAGCTTTATTATTTTTGATGCCATCTTTGATTATGAGCTTTAACACAGTTAACTGGGTTCTACTAGTCAAGAACTTTTATTGGACACCTAAGTATATTGATGGTGTAAAGAAAAAAAAAATTATCCGCCATTTTGTTTCGAACACCATCCTGGATTTAACACTTTTTAATAGTTCACTGTATTCTACTGGTCGAGCTCAAAGGGGGCCAAAGCCGAAATTACTATATTTATCCCATTCATTTGTCATTTTATTTTAGACGTCTTCTACGAGTTTAACTATTTCATGGTTTGCTGCATTTTACTGGTCAACATCTTTTAATATTGGGAGGGTATATTTTTAAATACTAAATTTGACCCATATATAAATTTATTGTTCACGATGTTGTAGTAACAGCCATCTTAATTTAAGTTTTTTATAGTAGCGGAAATCACCCTTCGTTGCAAACATGATGCAAATGTTGCAGATCTTGCAAGTCTTTTATATATTCTATTGCAAACGTTGCTTTTAAAAATTTCCAACTGTATTTAGTATTGGAAATAAGTGCTTGTGTGGGAAATGTAATTTTAGTGTATATTGTTTTTGTGTTGTTGCAAACTTAAGAATATATATTGTAGACTTGCAAGATCTGATCTGTTTGCAACGAAGGGTGATTTCCCCTAGTGTATTATTATATTTCGCTAGTCAAGCGCTATCATTTGAAACCCATATTAACCTCTTGGTTATCTAGAAACAGAAAAAAAAACCGAAACCGAAAATCACCGAAGTTGTTGTTCTTTAGTGCTTATATCTCAGTTGGTTTCAGGTTTCAGGTTTATTTGAAAAATTCAAAGATATTAAAAAACGGTTTTAATATACATACATGCATAAAAATATAAATACATATATAGTTTTATTTATATAAATATCCGGCTTTAGTTATCTGCTGTAGGAGACCAAACTCTTTTTTATAAATTGCAAACAAAAAGATACATTAAAATTTTGTTAAAAATAAAAAAACCCCATAAAAAGTTAAAAATAAATAAACATTATTATCGTTCTTTTGGAATTTTGCAAGATAAAAATGTAAATTAGTTCCACAGTTAAGGTATGTTCACATTATGCAAATATTTGAAAAAATAAACATTAGTGGTATCATTTTCTGCCTTAAATTAATAACAATTTGTATAAATTTTAACAAATTGCAATATCAATCCATTGTTTTATGGTTTTTACTATATTTGGTGTAAGAAAAATCTTATAACAAAACAAGTAACAGTGCTATATTCGGCCGTGCCGAATCTTATATACCCTTCACAACGTGTAGTCATGCAATAACAATTGTTTGCATCACCATTCATCTCATATAAAATACGTACATATGTATATACTGGTTAGACTAAATGTGGCATCGAATCCCAGCTGAGCCAAAAAAATTTTATCTTATTTTATTTAAGATATTATTTATATTTTATTATTTTTTTATATTTTTTTTTAAATGTTTTTTTAAATTTTTTTTTAATTTTTTTTTGTAATTTTTTTTTTTATTTTTTTTTTATTTTTAATATATTTTTTTTTTAAATTTTTTTTGCATGTTTTTTGCATGTATGTATATAAGTATGTTGTTGTTGTAATTGTGTAAAAAAACGAGGTGGTCGTGGTTTTTTGCTCATATCTCAGAAAGTTATGGGGCGATTGTGCTGAATTTCAATAGCGATTCATTCCTGGATATTTCCAAGAGATTGATACCATATACAGATCTGAGGAACATATAGTTGCTTCTTAAAGTTGATTTCAACCAACACACGGACAGACGGGCAGACGGACAGACGGTCAGGGCTTAATCGACTCCTCTATTCATAAGCTTTCAGAAAATATATACTTTATGGGGTCGGAAATGAAAATTGTAGAAATTATAAACGGAATGACAAAGCTATATATACCCTTGTGCACCACAGGTGAAGGGTATAAAAACAAGTATTTACGTAAAATTGTAGTTACGCATATTTGTACAAATATTTGTCAAATGCAAACATTGTAAACAGAGTTTTACCCAAATTTTTGTGATTCATGTGATATTCTTTAGAGTTATGTTTTAATTTACTTAAATTAGATGTGCCAAAAGACAAGAATGTTTTGGCTTAAAATTTTTTTGCGACGTTAAATATTAACGACAATTAAAACTTAATTGCTATGGTAATTTCAGTAAAAATTGTGTTAAAATAAAGTTTAAAAAGTTATAAAGATCAATACAATATATATCTACTTGCCAATATAGTATAGGAGCTAATTAAAAGACTCGCTCTTGAGACTAAAAAGGAAAAAATTGTATTGAAAATGGTCAAGTTGTCGAAGCCTATCAAATACTGGCCAATATCTAATAGTTTGGTTCGCTAAATACATGCTTATGTCCTTATTCATATAAACAACGTTTTTTTAAACTTTCTTTAGAAATTACTTTCGTCTCCAACACACTAAAGAATTAAGCAACTTTTTCTTCACAGTGTGTGCAGAGTGTATTTTATTTTTATACCCCATAAAGTATATATTTTCTGAAAGCTTATGAATAAGGGAGTCGGTCCATATGTTGGTTAAAATCAACTTTCAAAAGCTTACACATATTGCACAGACCTGTACGTGGTATCAATCTTTTGGAAATATTATTGAAATCCAGCATAAAAATCAAACGCAGTGGGAACTGATAACTTAAATCCCAAATTTATTAGAATACTTATGCCACTAATTCTCCCGTACGTCACTTACCTTTTGAACAATATTATTATGTTTCAATTAACCTTATTTCATCATACTTTTCAAATCGAACACAATCGGTTCTTGTAAACAATGTTTGGTCTGGCTGACAACTAAAATGGGAGTGCCTCAGGGCTCCATCTTAGGTCCGCTTTTATTATATATATATGCAAATGACTTGCCAAAAATAATTTCAAAGTGTAACATCCATCTTTATGCAGATGGCATCCCAACTGAACACATTGCCATTGGTATCTCACAGTTAAATCAAATTTATTTCTGGGCTAGTGCAAATGGCCTCAGTTTGAACTCTTAAAAATCTAAATATATTGTAATCTGCAAAAAAACGTAAAGGTCCGTTTATTTCTGGGTATATCGTTTTAAATGGTGAAAAAATTGAAATCGTTAATAGAGCGAAAAATCTAGGTATAATTTTTACTAACCATTTAACTTGGATAGATCTTGTAAATTCATTAGTTGGTCAGTCGTATTTTAAATTACGATCGCTCTGGGCTACACAATACTTTACACCTATCAGAATAAGAATCTTGGTTGCCAAGTCATACTTGGTTCCTTCCTTATTGTATGGGTGTGAATTATTTGCTAATTGCGACTCTGTTAGTCGAAGAAAACTAAATGTTTTATTTTAAAACATTATACTGTATGTGTACGGATTGAGAAGATCTGATAATGTTTCCTCTGGTTCTAAAAACCATTATGGAGTCAGTTTTGATAGCCCACTGCTCCGTTTCTGTACTATAAATATAAGATAATGTCTTGCTGTACAGAAAATAACCTATTAAATAAATAAATATATGTACATACCTATACATAGATTATTATCTATTTTTGTACAAAACTTTATTGAAAATCATCGGATGTTTTTGTAACCAAAGCAATTTTAAGAATAAAATTACAAATTTGCTGATTTGTATATGCTATTTGTATACCCTTCACCTGTGGTGCACAAGGGTATATATAGCTTTGTCATTCCGTTTGTAATTTCTACAATTTTCATTTCCGACCCCATAAAGTATATATTTTCTGAAAGCTTATGAATAGGGAAGTCGATTAAACCCTGACAGTCTGTCCGTGTGTTGGTTGAAATCAACTTTTAGAAGCAACTCTATGTTCCTCAGATCTGTATCTGGTATCAATTTCTTGGAAATATCCAGGAATGAATCGCTATTGAAATTCAGCACAATCGCCCCATAACTTTCTGAGATATGAGCAAAAAACCACGACCACCTCGTTTTTTTTCACAATTACAACAACAACATACATACATACATACATGTAAAAAACATACCAAACAAAAAAAATTACAAAAAAAAAATATTAAAAATAAGAAAAAAATAAGAAAAAAAACTACAAAAAAAAAATTTTAAAAAAATTTTTTAAAAATTTTTCTAAAAAAATTTTTTAAAAAAATTTAAAAAAAATATAAAAAAAAATAATAAAATATAAATAATATATTAAATTAAATAAAATTTTTTTGGCTCAGCTGGGATTCGATGCCACATTTATTCTAACGTGTACGTATGCACGTATTTTATATGGGATGAATGGTGATACAAACAATTGTTATTGCATGACTACACGTTGTGAAGGGTATATAAGATTCGGCACGGCCGAATATAGCACTGTTACTTGTTTTATTTATAAATATACAATTCGGTAATAAATTTGGAATACGTTGTCGCATGGTGTAATTACATAAGGTGATAGCGTAAAGGAGAGCAATTTTTGTCTCTCTTTTTTATGTATGGAGTTTGACAATTTCCGGAGTTGAAATAATTTTTTTAATATGTAGTTTGACATACTCCAGAGCACAAAAAAATAATCAGCTGGGCTGGCACCGCCACCTTGTATAATTACACCATGCGTTGTCGTACGGTTTACTAACAATTGCTCTCTCTTCTTGAGATATGCTATTTATTGGCGTTTTACATTAATCTGCTTTATTTGCTTCTACAAGCTTTAAATAAATTAGAAATTATGTCCACTTATGTCTCCATTCTAAAATCCTAAAGTTGAAACAATAGAATATCTTTGTTAAGACACATGTATTTACATATACATTTTTAATGGTCTACATGAATTTAATTGAAATTTGATGAATTTTATGTTGACAGGAAATTGTTTTCTTTAACATGTTACTTGTATACTGATAATTCACATATGATCAATTCTTTTATTATTTTTTTTTACATAAAATATTTGAGAGGATTTATTTACTTTTTTGTAGATACATGAACTATGTTTATACATGTGTTATGCAAAAACTAATGTCAACAAAATGAACTCTTTGTTTAAATGTACATATTTTTCTTTTTTTTTTTTAATAAAAATACACATTTGGCAACAATATGACTAATGTAAATTTGTATTTTGTATCTTTTGTCTGCAGGAAATTCAACAGAGGACGTATGCTTTGAAGACAAGTACAAAATTATTTAAAGATTTGAATTTATTAGCTAAAGATGAGAGTTTTCGTAATGCCACCACAATATATCCGGTGACAACAAGTGATGACTTTTATAGACTGCATGCATATTTCTCAAAGGTAAGTGAGAATCAAAAAGTTGACTTGAAAAATTCAAATTTATGGTTTAATCAAAGGCATATTTATTTATGAGGTAGTCAGCTGATTTTTTATACCCTTCACACAGTGAAAAAGGGTATATATAGCTTTGTCATTCCGTTTGTAATTTCTATAATTTTCATTTCCGACCCCATAAAGTATATTTTTTCTGATAGCTTATGAATAGAGGAGTCGATTAAGCCCTGACCGTCTGTGCGTCTGCCCGTGTGTTGGTTGAAATCAACTTTTAGAAGCAACTATATGTTCCTTAGATCTCTATATGGTATCAATCTGTTGGAAATATCCAGGAATGAATCGCTATTGAAATCTAGCATAATCGCCCATAACTTTCTGAGATATGAGCAAAAAACCACGACCACCTCGTTTTTTTTCACAATTACAACAACAATCTAAATACATACTGGTTAAAGTAAACGTGGCATCGAATTCCAGCTGAGCCAAAAAAATTTTATTTTATCTTATATGATATATTATTTATATTTTATTATTTTTTTTTTATTTTTTTAAATTTTTAAAAAAATTTTTTTAATTTTTTTTTTTAATTTTTTTTTGTAATTTTTTTTATTATTTTTTTTTATTTTTAATATATTTTTTTTTTTTGGTATGTTTTTTACATGTATGTTCGTATTGAATGGTGATACCAACAATTGTTATTGCATGACTACACGTTGTGAAGGGTATATAAGATTCGGCACGGCCAAATATAGCACTGTTACTTGTTTTTATTCACCTGTTTTGAAATTAAGCTCTCAAAATCAATAGATAAAAAACCATTTTCTCCCTTCCCTTCCCTTATTTATTTTAAACTTATAGGGCCGTATTCATAAAAAGTATTTTAGGTTTATTGAAGGCTTATTTGACAAATTTCTCTAAATCTGTCAAATAAGCCTTTAATAAACCTAAAATATTTTTTATGAATACGGCCCAACTATACCGTATTTATTTACCAAGTAGTTTTGATTCTTCAGCTGATAATTTTTTAATTTCCTTATTTTAAACTTCAACTGTCAAAGTCCACTGGTAAAAAGTACCTCTTTCTTCTTTCATTTATTTAAAATTTCAAACTTTATACATTAACTGCCTTATTCATAAAAGTTATTAAAGGTTTATAAAAGGTTTATTAAACTGATTTTCAATGGAAATTTGACTTACAAACCTCTTTTAATTTTTATGAATTAAACCGTTACGGTCTAAAAAACAAACATCTCTCTGAGCTGCGATTACCTGATCATTAAATATGCCTTGCTCTAAAGTAAAATAAAATTTCTACAATTCCAAATTTATTTTAAATATAATGTGTACTTTATCTTAGTATCATTTAGAAATTGTCCATCTAAATAGCGGAGAATTGGAACAGAAATCATACCGCATTGCTAATGGTACCATTTCGAATAACATCTTAGAAATAAGGTGGCCGCTGGGCGTACCATTGGCCAGTGCTCCCGACACGCGTCACGACATTCTTATGTGGAATCTCCTAAATCGCACTCACATATTTTTGCCAAATGGTGAGAATAATGTTGCAACATTAAGTACAATTGAATCGTTAGATCTGGAAAAAGTGCTTGACATAACCGTTCAATATGCTAAAACGAAATTTCCTACAATGATTAATGCTGGTATACATAGCATCTATAGAAGATTTGATGCTACACGAGGTATTGACTACCAGATACACTTGAATATGCGTGATACAGGAAGAATGTCGGCTCTTAGGCAAACGAACAATATTATAAAAAGTTTTCAAATTGTCAAACCATTGGGTCGTGTAGAAGTTGTTCCCTCGCCGTATGTCACGGAAAGTACTCGTATTGCTATATTAGTACCTACTTTCGAACATCAGTTGAATGATGCATTAGATTTTATAACACAATATGAGAAGATATGTATGCACAATCAGGATAATACATTTTTGTTGATGGTATTTTTAAAATTTGTCTATGATTTTGAACTATTTATTTAATTATCCATTTCTTTGTCACAGATTTTCATATATCGCTATGATTCCTCTAGCAAAGGAGATACTGATCCCTTTAAGTCCTTAAAAACTCTTGCCTTAGATTTATCTACAAAGTATAAAACTGATGGTTCTCGAATTGCTTGGGTGTCTATACGGTTGCCTGTGATTTTAAGTAATCCCGTTCCTCCTGAAGATGTCATGCTTAATTCTTTATATGGCCATAATGAAATACTTGGTGTAGCTGTAGCAGATCTTGCCCTACCTAAAATTGGCCTAGAAAGTCTAGTTTTAATGGCATCAAATTCTATAACGTTTAAATCGGACTTTCTTAATCGTGTAAGTATTAAAAACAAAATAAATAAATTTGATGCTATATTCTTATTGTCTATTTCATAGGTTCGGATGAATACTATACAAGGTTTCCAAATTTATTCTCCGGTTGGTTTTATGATGTATCCCTGTAAATTAGCCGGTTTTTGTAAAGAGTGTGAGGCTTGTGATGTAAGTCAAAGTACCGGCTATTTTGATAAATATCATTACGATGTTATTTCGTTTTATAGTCGAGATTATGTGCAAGGTAAGTAAATAATCGAGTCACAGATTTTATTGTAATAAAGGAGGAAAAATTAAAAGATGGTTGTACACACAATGTTAAGAAACAATATTTAAAGAAAATATAAATTTTATTGTGAAGTATCTATGTACATTTACAGCGTTTTTAGAAAAGTAGCTATTTATAGACTTGCATCCTTGATTGGAAAATGTATCAATTAAATGGCTCTTCTTTCCCCAAGTTACATTAGCTTTTCCATGGTTAAGTGTGAAAAGTGATGCACTGGCCGATGTTGCAAATCAAATTTTTTGAAATACCCATTCATACAGAAATGGATTAGTGAAACGTTGCTCAAATATGACACCCATTTTGTTTAAATATTTTTATCATATTCACGTGATGTTGAACATTATATCCGTCCATAGTGTCTTAGTAAAATAAACTTAATAAATCACAGCTAACTTACAAATGTAGCTTAAACTATATGGTCGCTATTAACTTATAAAAAATCTTTAATGCGTTAGTTGTTAACGAATGATTTTAGGAACCGTATTAGGCTGACATTTTTACTATAGATTTTAGCCGATACATGATTTTGTTAAATTTTAAATCCCTTAGGTGGCGTTTTAATTGATTTACATACAAATTTTATATGTACGAAACAAAACATCTTATATTTTAAACTTCCCTTCACAGTTAAGTAGTTAAAAAACAGATAGATAAAATTTGTTGGCAAGGGAAGTAAGAGGAATAGTGTGTAGTAAATGACTCTAATACCTTAATTTGGAAATCACCTAACTAAAATTTCTGCATATAAATATATTAAAAGTTTGGTTGGTTAATGTCAAATGAGCGAATCTCAATTAAACTTAAGCGAAAATAAATTTAAATTAAGGCGAATTCACATTAGGTGACAATATCCCTACAACAAACACCAAAAGAAACGATGAATGTAAAAACACAAAAAAAAACAAATTGTTTGTTTAATTTTAATAAAAAAAATTTTATATTAATTTTCAAGAAAAGTTTAAAACAAAAATATTTTTAATTTATTACATAAATTTCTGCTAGTTAAAAACCATTACAAATATATCGAGCAAAAAACAATCAGCTGACTTCTTAACATCACTGGATGTGAATTCGCCTTGGGTTATCGGTTCGGATCGGTTTTGACTCACTAACTTTTATATATGTTTGTTTGTCTACTACATTTGTAAATGAATACACATACATACACAAATTTTAATATTTTTTCCATAATACTTTTAAAACATTTATTTTTTCTACATTAACAGCTCGTAAACTTGTTGAAGACTCTTTGCCAATTACACGCACCGACAACGATATCGAGCAAATAGTAACACGAACTGATAAAACAATAAACAATATTCTGGATATGTTTGTGTCATCGCAGCTGCCGGTACACATATTGCGTGGCGTGGAACCAAATCTGCGCTATGGCACGGCCATAAAAAACTATATTAATAAAAATTATGAAAACAATAATATTGACAATAATAATAACAACAACAATCACATACCAAAGTGTATGCTTATCGATGATATTGAAAATGAAGACAGACGCGAATACCAAGAACCTCATAGTAGAAGGAGTAGTGATAGCAGTCGACACAAGTGCATTCACTTGGCATCGAGAAAACAAATTGGAGATTCTATAATACGTTATGAAGATAAAAGTATTATACATAAATAAAAACTAAAAAAAAAACAAACAAAATATCTTCCGTCATATCTATTCCACTTTTATAAGCATCTTCCTGTATGTTTTGCTTATTTGTAATTTTATGTTTTTTTTTTGATTTATTTTTTAAGTACTTTTGGATTTATATTTTGTTATAGCGTGTAGGTAGGAAAATTTAAATTGAATTTTTATTTCCTATTTGTTATTTATTAATTGTTGTAAATACGATTTTGTTAGTTTAGGCATAAGTTGTATAGATTAAAGGGTTTAAAAATCATTAATCTGTTTTAAGTAGCCACAAATGTGATTTAAATTTATATTTTATGTAAATATTTTTTAATATTTTTATGTTAAAATTTTTCGAAAATCTTCAATTTAAAAACAGAACTGAACGTTTTATATATAAAACAATTGATATGATTAAATCAGAATTTACAACAAAGATTTTCATAGATGCATAGTATTTTTTATTTTTATTGGCAGAAGAGTTTGCAAAAAAAAAAGTGTCTCTATAATTAAAGAATTTTTTTAAAATATATATTTAAAAATAGATAACTAAACTAAATGTATCTATTAACTTGTTAAAAATTTTCTATACACATAGATATAATAAAATTTATCTAAATATTTCTGTGGTTTTCATGGGCAACCGCGTATGTTCATTTTATACGATTTTGAGTTAATAACGCCATATTGCTTGGTTTTAAACCGCCTTTACTTGGTTGTAAAAAGTTCTCAAATAATATGGACCCATTCCGATTATTTTAATGGCATAACAACGTAACTTCTACATATATTCAAAAATCGTTAAGCACTAACACGGTTTTGTAGCTCTCCTGAAAAATTATGATTTTAAGACATACGTGGTTGCCCATGAAAACCACAGATTTTTGGTATACATTTGTATGAAGAGAAAATTTAACGGAAAATTTAACGAGGAAAAACATCTGTATTTTGTTTATATTAAATAAATAATTTACAAAAAATTGCTTGTAAAGCGAATTTTATAAAACTTTTTTGTTTAGAAGGAATCTTTAACAAAAAATTTCTAAAAATAAAAAAATTAAAATAGGAGAATTTTTTTAGATACTGAAAAAATAAAGGATAATTCAGTTCCTTTTTATGTATCTATAAAAAAAATCGGTATGTGTGTTTTAAAATAATTTTGAACAAATCAAAGAACAATAAAGGAAATTTAACCAATAAAGTTTTATTAATGCTCAATATACAGTTTTATGTACTATGTATGCATGTATGTGAAATTGTATTTTTTAAATATATCTATAATTAATATAATATACATACATATGTATATAAATAATTCACTTTACTTTCGTTCGCCAAAAATCTTGCTTGTTTGTATTCGTACTACACAATACATAAGAACATTATTCCTATAGATGTAAGTGGTTTTTCTAGGTCCCTCTCATTAATTTTATTTTATAATTTAAAAATTTAATATAGTTATACATGATCTGTGTTTGTTAAGGGATTCCATGATAAATGTTATTTTCTATAAATTTTAAAATGTAAAACACTATTTAAATTTATGACTGCCTTAGATATTATTTCTACCTCTCTTTTATTTTTTTTGTTAAATTATATAGTCATTTTAAAATTCACATTTTATTTATTACTACACATTCAAACATTATTCTATAAAATTGCCAAAGGTTTACTAATAACTTTTTTTTCATATTAGATAAGTTCACTACTAATAACCACAGACTTCTTCTTAAATTTATTATAAATTATTATGCCATTTACTTGCTGATATACGATTGTAATATTTAAATGTATTAAGTTTAATGTTGGAATATTTATATTTATTTAAAAGAAACACATACATATAAATTAAGTTATTCATAAATCAGGAAATTTTAAATTTATATCCTTTTGTTATTGTATTTATATATGTGTGTACTATTTATGTTAACTACAATACGTTTTAAATTTTATGTAATTTATTTAACATTTTAGTAGCTATAATTTGAAAAAAAATGGAAACAATAAACGATTTTATAAAAAAAAAATTAAATATTTACTACATTTTTTCTTCGTATTAAATTTGCAATAATTCTTCGAATTTTTAAAATTATAATTTATTATTAAAATTTGTATTGTTTAGATACTTTTTATTATCCCAATTTTAGCTTATGCCGTACAATAAGTACTTAGACCCGGTCAATGTGAATAATCTGAGCCATGATAATAATAGGTAGTATTCGTATTATTAGTTCAACATCGAAAGGAAAATTCGACAAAAAAAAAATAACGATCGATATGCAAATTGAAATTATTATTCCCGTATTTTAGCTTTTCTCAAAAAAGATTATAATCCATATTTAATTTAACTATAAGTGGTTATTCCCACCATGAATGAACTTCATGAATCACTTGTATGCTTGCTTTCAAGAGCGTTTCTAGAAGGCATGATTTACATATGCGATGTCCCACTTCGTAGGGCTATTTTTTGCAGTTCATAAGCGCTATCCCTACCAAGAACATCTTAATCATGCCTTCCTTTTACGCTCTGCTGAAAAGGTAGCAGCAATTAAGGAATAATAATAAAAATATAAAAAATAAAAAAATTAAATAAATTGGTTTCATTTTTTCAACTGCTGAAATAATAAGCAGAATAAAAGACACACTTCGCTATGCTTTTGCATGCTTACAATTTAAGCATTTCCATGGATGCAATACAGTAAGGGAATGAAGTTCGGTTGTGTTAGCTGTAGATAAAAGAAAACATTAGGAAGAAATGTTAAGAGTTTTGAAAGTAAAAACATTTTTATTAAAAAAAATTTATACCGAAACAACCGAAAGTTACCGCAATAAGGGAATCAATAATTTAAAATTTTGCTGCCGCACATAGGTGCATTCCTCAACATAATGATAATCAAATTATTGAAAAAATGTCTTTATGAAAGTATGTACATATATTTTAATATTTATATATTATTTATTTATTTATTTATTTCAAACAAAGATTGCCGCAAGCCCAAAGGGCCAAATTGGCTAGTCTACAAAACAATATGTATTAAAATTAATTAGTATTACACTAAAAATACAAGCAATTTTAATTTAAAATATATAATTTAATTTAATTTAAAATATGAAAGTATAATACAATTGAAATTTAATATATCCCGTGTATTTGGTAGTTGTTTTCTTAATCGCGAGTTTTAAAAAAAAATCATTTCAAAATTTTAATGCTGAACACACTCGGCGGTTAAAAACTTTATATATATGAACCAAAACGACTCATGAATAACAACATAGGTTGCTTTAGTATGAGAAGAAGAAACATAAAATTTTGTACATTTAAGGTAGCGCTATAGTCGAATTAACAAATCTTCATAAATGTATAAATATAGGATATACTGGATAATATATGTATTAAACCAGCAATGTGGTACGTTTATGTATGAAGTTGGTTGGTTGGTTATCGTGGTAGTTCGCTGCACGCCAACAGTCAAGTAGAGTCTGTATGACTCCGTTTTGACAGGACCACATCACTCGTCAGCTTCTAGTGTATCTCAGAATAAAATCCAACAGTTAGGGTACTAGATCCACCCCGTGGCCCTGAGATATCTCAGTAGATAATTCAGTCCAACTTCAGATATCGCAGAGAGGCCATCTAGTATATGTTCGCCCAGAAATCTGTGTCTCTTAGCCGCCAGTGCAGGACATTCGCAGAGAAAGTGGAAAACCGATTCCTCCTTCTCTCTATCCAGACAACTGCGACAATGGTCGTTCGATGGGAGTCCGAGCCGACTTGCATGTTTGCCTAACATCCAGTGACCCGTCAATACCGCCAGCAACCTCGATATGTCCCTCCGACTCCGACTGGTAAGTTGCAATGTACGTCGTGCATCAAAAGAGGGCCACGTAAGCCGTGCCACCTTACACGTGCTCAGCCCACGCCACCTGTTATCAGCCTTCCGGAGAAAGTGTCTGGAGATTCTGCTCTTAATAGTCCCCAACGGGATTGCAACTGCAATTGCATTAGAGATATCCAGAGCAGATCCTCCCCTGGCTAGCTCATCAGCACGCTCGTTACCATAGTGGCCCTTATGCGCAGGAATCCAAACTAGAGTAACGTCAGCCCGCTGACCAAGCCTTGACAGTTCCTTTCTACATTGGCCAACTAATTTAGACGTAATAATGTATGACCTGAGTGACAAGAGTGCCGCCTGACTGTCGACAAATATACCAATGCTCCCGTGTTATGTATGAAGTAAAATTGGAACTTTATATTCTTTTAATTATTGCATTGAAAAAAGAAACAAATTAAGAAATATCCCATTTTTTTAAAACTTTGACCCGCTCTTATTGTAAAACCCTTTATTCATAAATTCTTAACGAACTTGTATTTAGTAACCTAAAGTGCAAAAAAGTGGAAAAAGTACTTAATCTAGTATTAAAAATGCTTAAATGGCAAACCTGTCTAAACAGCTGTTTAAGGTCTACAATAGGTTCGTTCGATTACTAAATTTTTTTACTGGATTACTTTACAAAATATCTAGTAGAGGGCATGATACAAAAAAAACAGGTAGACCTATAAGAACATGTGATTATCAGCTGTTAGGGCCAAGTTGTCAAAATTCATAATTTTTGTTTAATTTGTGTTAAAATAAAATTAATAAAGTCTTTGTTAAAAGTTCAACAATAAAATAAGAAAATTAATTAAATTTAGTAAGGCATCATATGATATAAAATTAAAAACATTGTGGGGCAGTTTTAAAAAGCTATTTGTTTTGTACCTTAAACAATTTTTATACTTTTTATTCCGTTTGTAATTTCTACAATTTTCATTTCCGACCCCATAAAATATATATTTCCTGAAAGCTTATGAATAGAGGACTCGATTAAGTCATGTCCGTCTGTCCGTGTGTTGGCTGAAATCAACTTTTAAAGGCAACCATATGTTCTTCAGATCTGTGTTTGGTATAAATTTTTTGGAAATATCCGGAAATAAATCACTATTGAAATTCAGCACAATCGTCCTATAACTTTCTGAGATATAAGCAATTAAACACGACTGCCTCTGTTTTTTTCCCATATTTTTTACACCAAAATTTAAATTTTTCAGCCATAGAATAAATAATTTATAGGTACCTTTGCTACTATTTGTAGATATAATATTCCTCTGTAGATATTCGTGAAAAATAAAAATGGCGTATAACATGAAATAAAGAAAGGTTAAGCTACGATGTGGGATTATACCTATGTACATGATGGTGAAGGGTATTATCACCAGCATTACAAGCATTCTTACTTGTTATAAATAATCATTGGGTTGAAAAATTTTCATTTTTGCGGGGAAAGTATTGACATAAAAGGGCAGTCGTGTTATTTGCTCATATCTCAATTATGCCGGATTTCAATAACGCATAATTCCGCAATATGTGCAGGCTTCTATTAGTTACTGAACTTTACTAGAAAAGTAAGCGAATGTACCTAACATCGGTAGATGTTATTAGGTTCGTTCGAGTACTTTTACTGCACTTTGTAGTAAATGAGTAATTATTTAGTAAATTGAAAATTTTACTCTCCAAAAAAGAGAATTTGTCCAAAAAAGTACTCGAACAGACATTTGTAAAAATTCGTAAGATTGAAGCAACAGCTGATGTCAAATACATAAAGTTTAATGGGAACTATGTACATACATACATTTGTGCAAATATGTATTTAAGTATGTATGCCTGCGCCAGATTCAGGCAGTTCCATTCTTTCATCTATAAACATTGTTAACTAACTTTATTTCACAAACAATTTAAATTTAATAATATTTTGCACTTTTGTTTGTATTTTCCTTTTTTTTAATATTTTTTTCACAAATTGTATACTTTTTGTTTGCTTACTTTTGTTTGTTTACCTTTTGAATATGTTTTTTGGTTTTGCTAAATCTTACTGCAAGAAATTTCTGTTGTAAAAATTTGCAAATACTCAGTCAAGAACTGTCACTTTTCGCTCTGTATTTGTGCTCTCATTTACTACAAATTTAGGTTCGTTCGAGAACTCACAAATTTGTACTAATTTGTATCCAAACAAAAGTGCAAATATATATGAAGTGCAAAATATTATTAAATTTAAATTGTTTGTGAAATAAAGTTAGTTAACAATGTCTACAGATGAAAGAATGGAACTGCCTGAATCTGGCGCAGGTATACATACTTAAATACATATTTGCACATATGTATGTATGTACATAGTTCCCATTAAACTTTATTTATTTGCCATCAGCTGTTGCTTCAATCTTACGAATTTTTACAAATGTCTGTTCGAGTACTTTTTTGGACAAATTCTCTTTTTGAGAGTAAAATTTTCAATTTACTACCCTACAAGAACAGTGACGGTCATTTTACCGGTTATATGACTGGTATTAGTGACTGATATATCGGTTAAAGTTTCTATTAGTTTCTTAAGGGCAATGTGAAAAAAATGACTGAAACTCTTGTGTACATGTGATTTTGCGTCTTTCTCTTACTTATTAGTTCTGTTGACTGCAAAACATATATCTGGACTACTTACACTACAGCTGTTTCAAATCAAAAATAATATAAATAGTAGTCACACTTAACGTATATATCGGTCAAAGCTAACTAGTCACACTTAACGTATATATCGGTCAAAGCTAACCAGGTATATATTTTACTCGTACAATAAAACAAAATTTATTATTTTTTATATTATTTATTGTTATGTTTTTTATTACATTCACTTTTCTTTTATCACTATTTATAACGTTTCACTACTTCCTGGATGGGCTTATTTTAACCCTTTTCCATGGTGTCAGCGTCATTGGTATTATGGCTGGAATTGTTAAAAATAAAAATTATGAGAATATGCAAAGGCATATACATATTTATATTTGGCTGCTACCTTTCGTACTTACCTTTTATTTCTTAAGTATTTTATAAAAAACCTCGTCGAAAGAACGGCAAATTTTTTAATAAAAATTACTTTTTGTTACACTGAATAAAAAAATTTTCACAATAATTTTCCAATTTTAAACGTCAAAAAATCAACATACATTATTTGTCTCACTCTTGCATACGCATTATTTTTTCTGTCGCATGAATTATATATTGAATTGCTACCATAGTGTTAGTACAAACATTTTGTATGTGTTAGTTTCAGTCATTCATTTCTTGTAGGGTAAATAATTACTCATTTACTACAAAGTGCAGTAAAAGTACTCGAACGAACCTTTTGTGTAAACGAACGCAATTTCGTAAAATGCAGTACAAATTCATACAAATTTGTGAGTTTTCGAACGAACCTATTATTATTATTAAATTTCTTATGTTTATCTCCAAGTGTGTATACAACTAGAGATAGGTTCATATCAGTGAATCAAGCTGATCGGCTCAAAATCGGCGGCTAGCCGCCGCCGGCTGATTTTTTTTAGCCGCGCCGCCGCCGAACTGTTTTGGCTTAAAAGCTCAGCCGGCTTAACAATAGTCGCCGATTGCTTCAGCTGCGCCGAAAATTTATGTGGCAATGTTTTTTTTTACAAGTGCCGTTATTTTCTCATAAAATTTTTCAAAACTTGATTAAAGGTAAAAAAAGAAAAATATACAGAAAAGTGTAAAAAGTTATTTAAAAAAAAAATCAAAGTGAGGTACTCAATGATTTATCCGATTCGGAAGATCCTGTTGTTGAGAAAAAAAGTGTAAAGCACTATCAACAACTACTTTTAAAAAACAAAAAAGTTAAAGTGACAACAATTGAAACCTCTTCAGGATATGACGTGCATTTATATAAAATATAATACATTTAGTTTGCGTTAACAATGAACAAGTTTTCTTTCCGAAAATTTTTATATTTCTAATTGTATGCGAAAAATTCATAAAGAAATAAAAATCAATTTTACTTGCATGTACACGAAGTGAAATAAATTTGTAAAATTGTTTTAAGCCGATATATAAGCCGCCGCCGAATCCTTATTGTAAACGCCGCCGCCGCCGAACAATATTTCCCACGCCGCCGCCGCCGACCAAATAGCATCGGCTTGATTCACTGGTTCATATGTATGTATATTTGCGATAAAAGGCTTTTATTATTGATAATTTCGATTAATTTACAATAAAAACTTTTTTATATTATTGTACATACTTATGTTCTTTTGTTCATGATACCATTCTTGAAAATGTCTTCTGAACGTTCGCTGCTCTTATTGTCTTCCTCGAGAGTCTTTGGTCATGGCTATTTGGAACATGCCAAGGAAGAGATAAACAAATTTTTTAAAAAGTAAGTTTAATAAGTGAACTCATAGCAATAGATTTTAAACAAATTATTGTTGTAGGAAAAATGTGACCAAGATTCTTTTTGTGCCTTATGCCTTGCCAGATCATGATTCTTACACAAATGTTGTTAGTAGTGCCTTAACACCCTGGGGTTATGTGGTCGAGGGTATACATACTAAAAACAATCCAGTCGAAGCGATAAATTCAGCTGAATCTATTTTTGTGGGCGGTGGCAATACATTTGTTTTACTAAAAGCCCTGTACGATTTAAATCTTGTCGAAGTTATAAGGGAACAAACGTTAAAAAATGGTATTCCATATATGGGAAGTAGTGCGGGTACAAATGTTGCTACTTGTTCTATTAATACTACCAATGATATGCCTATGGCTCACCCTCCCACTTTTGAGGCCTTAAATTTAGTTCCATTTAATATTAATCCGCATTATTTGGAAACTGATCCGAATACTAAACACAAGGGAGAGACAAGAGATCAACGTTTGGAAGAGTTTTTACTTTATCATAAGAGGCCCGTTTTGGGTTTGCGTGAAGGTACTGCTGTGCTAGTGGAGGGTGGAAAGGCCACTTTGGTTGGTGATAGAAGAGCAAAGTTATTTAGACCGTAAGTATTTTAAGTAGATTTTTGTTTAATTTAAATATAGTATGTATGTATGTAACTACATAATTTATCAAATAATGTCTATAAACCAAATTTTAATTAGTTTTTTTATATTAATATTACAATTCGAAGCAATTAAAAGAAAAATTATATATTAATAATGAATTTACCGAATTTCTTAACTTAAAATTAGAAATCATTTAAATGTACATATGTATGTAGCTATAAAAAATTTATTACAAAATGCTGCCTAATAATTTGCTAACAAAAATTCTCAAAGTATTTATAAAATTATAGATTTTTAATTTCCAGTGAAAAAAAAATTGTTATAAAATTTTCTATAAAGATAGAAATTAATTTAATGTAATAATTACCAAAATATCTGTAAATTAGAAATTTGCTAAAATTGTTGTTTTAATACATTATTTTAATCAAATAGGAAGTTTATTAAATACATATTTACATATCTTTAACAAATTAGGAACTTGTAAAATGTTTTTCATTAATATATAAATTTAAAAAAACAAAATTTTAATAAATAGTGAATTTGTCGAATTTAAGTAAACATAAAAATAATTAATTATATACTAATACTTTTCGTTTAATTTATTGCAAATTCTTAAAGTACATTTTCAAAAAAAATTCTGCAAAAATAAAAACTTAACATAATGTTTTCTTTTTTTCTTTTCAGTAACTTGGACCCAATTGAATATGAACCCAATTTAGATTTAAGCTTTTTATTACATGATATGTAACATTTTTAATCGCAACATAATAAACAATTATGGATGGATTCATAAACAAATATTTTTTAAATTATTTTCTATGTACACTACTTGTATTTAAGGACAAATATTTATCAAAGAGATAATTGCCCAAATCACATTCAGAACGTTCAATTTGTTTTATAAAATCGGCCAATTGTTTAATAGCATCTACTTGTTCCTGCAGAAAATTTGACTCAATAAAGTCGCACATATTGGGATCATTATTATTAGAGGCAATCGCATGAGCTTCCAAAAGAGCCTAAAGAAATATATATAAAGTGGTAAAGTTGGATTCATAAAAAAATGTTATAGA
This sequence comes from Phyto melanocephala, assembly GCA_941918925.1. Lineage (NCBI taxonomy): Eukaryota > Metazoa > Arthropoda > Insecta > Diptera > Rhinophoridae > Phyto > Phyto melanocephala. The sequence continues at coordinate 115,647,681 of OW799234.1, forward strand.
TTCCGCACACTGATTATTACTAAATTTAGATTTTCGAATCACTATTTCTATTCACCTTGTATGTACATTGAGATGGATACCACCCTTTGATTGCAATATATGAACAAGCCAAGCTAATAATAATGATATACAATAAGCTATATTCAAGCTACGAATGGAGACGCTGTGAAACAAAAACTAAAAGGGCGGTATCCAGCGTAGTAGAAAAAATACATTTGAAATCTTTCTTAACTTTTTTTTTGATCCACCCTAATGTACATATCTAACCTGATTAACTTTCTTTTCCATATTTAATGCTTCTAACATCGCATCTTTGGCTGTTTTGATTTCAGCTTTTGGAGCTTCTAATGCATTTACTATTATAGTTCCACCCCTTTTATTCATATATTCCATAAACATTTCAGCATGTTTACGCTCTTCATGACTAGCATCATTTAAAAATTTAAAGATTGCTGGTGCTGCTACATCACTACGATCAAAGTGGTATGCCTAAAATTTATAAATTATTTTGGATTATTATTACATTTTTTATAAATACATAAATAATTGTTTTGAATTCTACCATTGCCAAATAATTATGACATGCTTTAAGTTCCATATTAATTTGTTTATTTATAGCATTTTCACATTCCTTTGAAAAGTTTTCACGAACTAACAGACAAAATAGGCGTCTAAAATTTTGTTTAACGAAAGAATTCATACTTTAATTTATTTATCAATTATGATTTGATTTCGATTTAAAAATTTCGTAGTAAAGGGTGTTTTTTTAAGCCCGATAGAACTTGAAATTGTAAAAAATAACACAAAAAATTAAATTGTAATCAAAATTTTTTTTTTATTCGAAAGATCAATACGTGACATTAATATTTGAAAATGATTTCGGGCATATGGGCACCGCGGCTGTTCTTGACGAAGCGCATTCTGGACGTCCAATTTTATCGCAAAATTGTGTTCAGCGATGAGGCGCATTTTTGGCTTAACGGGTTTGTTAATAAGCAAAATTGCCGCATATGGAGCGAGACCAATTCACAAGAGACCCTACAGACTCCATTACATCCAGAAAAATGCACCGTTTGGTGCGGTTTTCACGCTGGTGGCATCATCGGACCTTATTTCTTCAAAAATGAGGCCGGAGCTCGCGTTACGGTCAATGGAGATCGTTACCGCACCATGATCAATGATTTTTTGTTTGAAAATATGGATGACATTGATCCGGAGGAGATGTGGTTTCAACAGGATGGCGCTACGTGCCATACGGCGAACGCAACCATCGACTTATTGAAATCAAAATTTGGCGATAAGTTGATTCCGAGAAATAGACCTGTCAATTGGCCTCCAAGGTCGTGCGATTTGACACCTCTCGATTATTTCCTGTGGGGCTACGTGTAGTCACTGGTTTATGCTGATAAACCAGCATCAATTGACGCCTTGGAGGCCAGCATTGTTCGTGTTATTCGTGACATACGGCCAGCAGTGCTCGAAAAAGTGGCCCAAAATTGGACGTCCAGAATGCGCTTCGTCAAGAACAGCCGCGGTGCCCATATGCCCGAAATCATTTTCAAATGTTAATGTCACGTATTGATCTTTCGAATAAAAAAAAAATTTTGATTACAATTTAATTTTTTGTGTTATTTTTTACAATTTCAAGTTCTATCGGGCTTAAAAAAACACCCTTTATAATGTAAAACGTCGCTCTATAAATTTAATTTTAAGAAATTGAAACTGTTAGGCAAAGAACATGGGGTAAACCAAGTAATATTTTGTTTTAAAATTTACATTTATTAAAAAATTGATTTTTTATTATTTTTACTATGGACGGATATCATCAGTTCCCCTTAAACAATAAGAAATATGTGATAGATTGTTTTACTATTCGTTATACGATTTTAATATGACTTTTATTGAGAACTTAAATTGTTTGCATGAATCATTTTGCTAATTTGCCTTTTAAATTTTTTATTATTTTTATACATATGTAATTTTTTCTCTTAATATAAATTAGTATTCATAGTTTAGACTAGATTTTTTATAAAATACAATATTAAAAAAAAAATTATAAAACAAATACATAGTTAAATTAAAACAAATCAAAATATATTACAAATTGAGATCACATTTTAGCTTAAGATAACTTTGAAGCTGTAATGTTATATAAGATCACTAGGTGATAGTTGCGATTCTCCTTCAGCTAAATACATGCGCATAGCCTTGAAAAGCAAGGCTATACCGAAATATTTCTTCTCTTTCATAGTCCATGTTTTGGCAGGACCATAGTAATCGCCACGTTTACAATTTGTTAGATGTTGTAAGCCCATAGCGTCTATAATAGCTGCTTCACGCGTATAAGCATCAATTGGCAAAATATTGTGAAATACATGAAGACAAACAACGCCATTCCCCTTGGCCCAAATATTTAAAATGCGGTCAATTTTTTTATTGTCCGACGACTTTTCGGGTGGCGATTTGAAAATTTCAGCATTTAAAGGTTGTTTTTTAACTGCAAATTAATTATACAATTTGTTTTTTTGTAAATGAAATTTCTAAAATGTGTGCCTCCAACTTACTTGATATCTTTTTACCCTGTTTATCCCTTTGTTCTGAAAACTCTTTATTGTGCAAATGCGAATGTTTCTTCATGGCATCATATAAATGGGAATAGGGTCGTATTGTTTTACCTTTGCCCACATAGAATATAGATTTTAAAAACCGTTGCCATACCTCAAATTCGTTTAAAAACTAAAAAAAAAATCACAGATATAAATAATATAAAGTTTAGTTTGTACTATACGTTTATTGTTAAAAAATTCTAACGTACCATACTCTCCCCCGGCAAATTGCACGAAATGAGAGGATCTATTAGCATATAAATAAAACTTTGTTTTAAATGTCCCTCACGCAATTGTTTTTTGTTTATATTACCCTCAAAGTACTCTATCGATTGTGTTTCAAATTTGATATAGTCTTTGATGCGTTGGAAATTTTCTTCAGATCTTAGTGTTTTTTGCAATTCCACAGAAAATTCTAAAAGTAAAAATAAAATATCATGAAAAGGCATTGAAATGTAAAATAAGCAAAATTTACTTTTAATCGATAATTTATTTTGATGGTTTAATTTAGTAGTGAAACATCGTTTCAAACATGAATTTAGACCGGTTATTTTGAACAGTAAATTTAGAATTATCATTTTTATATTAAAAATTTTGTAGTAAAACCGAAAAATTATAACTATCCATATTTAAATTTTGATTAAAAACACAAGTGTAAGTAGTGTTGTGCGTTTTTTTTAACTCAATAAAAATATTTGAATTTATAACGGTTTTAAATAAAAAGTTTTTCAATAATGTCAGATAGATGTTTGATTTTAAATACCCATGCGTGAATGATATCAGGGTCAGGAATACAAAAAATTAATAACTCAGTCTTACAAGATGGCCTTCCTAGATTATTTTGACTTGAAGGCAATTTTCGAACTGAAACATATAGCAATGGAACTTGCGACTTCATAAATCCAACAGAGTTAAACTGCGTAATCTTGGTAGCCAATTTACGATTAGTAGTAAAAGTTTAACATTTGTACGATCCAGTTTTTATTGTGATTTAGCATCAGTAACTGAATAAAAACAGATTTAAAAGACACAGACAAATAACGTAATCTTCACAAATTGTCAACATCTATTCGCTATTTTAAATAACCCTTTATACAGAGGATTATTTGTTGTTAAATTGCTTTACAATTCAAAAACTCATAGATATCGGGTATACAAAGTATATTTGCGCGCATGTGTCCAAAATATAGAAAATTTTAACTTAAATTTTAAAGAAAAATATTCGTTAAATACTGGAAATTCCGGTACAATTTTTGAGATAAAATTTTTTTTTAACAATTTATTAGTTTAACGATATGTAAATTTAGAAAGTAAAACATTAATAAGAAGTAAAAATATTTTTAATGTAAAAACTTTTTTTTGCAAAATTTTTAACGCAAACATGTTGCTTGATTACGCCAAAAGATTTTAATGAAAAAACATTCACGGAGTAAAAGCTGTCAGCGTTTTCATAATTTTTCTATAAAAAATAGTTTTAAAACAACATACAGATACACAAAAGTTTTTTAATAGTTAAAACAGAATTTCGTATCGTTATGTATTTAAGAAATTACTCCTAACATGCTATGTGATGTACGAAATATAAAAAAAAAAACTAAACATCGGTCCACAAAATGATTTTTTTTCTAACTGAAATCTAGAACAAAGAGGTCAAATAAAGACTTCAAACGCAATCGATATATTATAATTCTTATGGGAATAAGTATACAAAAAGCACAGCTAACTCGAATGCTCAAATAATATTTCGATCACGTTTGAATGCCGTAATTTGATAAAAACAAAACTACACTTACTATTTTCAATTTGTTTTTGAGCCTCTTTTAACTCCTCTATATTTGGTGTTTTCCGTTTGTATTTAATCAGTCTCTTTATATATAACTTTTTGGTGGATTTTGTTATAGGACCAGGAGGAGATCCGAATGCTGTTAATTCTGCTCTTAATACATCGGTGTCATAATCCAAGGGTACAGGAACATTTGTAGATTGACTAGTCATTGTACTGTCTAAGTCTCGACCCTGAGTTATTGGTGTACTAAATGATATAAAAATAATATAATTATAATAAAACAAATAGTATAATTTTTATGATAAAATTTGCGGGAATTCGGCTCATATAAAAAAAAATATTGGGGTCTCTCGTTTACTTACAGGTTTTTACTATTTTTACTGGGGTTTTCCGTATTTTTTACGTTTTATATAGAATTTTGTTTAAATATACGTAATCCAGTAAAATTTAGTAAAAATTAGTAAAAGTTTTTGTAAAACGAACGTAGTGTTAAGTCTAGTAATTTTTTAACGTAACAATACATAAAAAGTTTCTAGTTATTTTAAAGTGCTATCGCAATGCTAAAGAAACATTTTTAAATTATTTAAAATTTAATGGATAAATTAAAGGAAACAACTCGTTATTAGGAACTTACCCAATCATTAAAAATACATATAAAATAAATACAGCTTTAGGATTTAGAATTGTAAAATTTTAGTTCTACAAAAAATGTACACGAAATTCCTATACTTATGCTAATTTTGCTCAATTTAGTTTCACTGGGTAAATGAAAGGAGTTGATTGGGAAATTATGACAAATGACAACATAAATTTATAATCTTTTTATATGACCTTGTTTAAAGAAAATCTCAAAGATTTTAGTTAAAAAAAAACTTACCGACGAATCCTTTCTTGATTCTGTTTTCTGGCCATATTACTTAATAGTTTAGTTTCGTAAAAGACCAAACCATTTTCATCATCAGTGTGAACATAAGATTCTGTCATTTGCAAAAAATACTCTGTTTTTTTGGGTGATCGTATAACATTTGATGATGTGTTATGAGCCTTGGTCTCTTGGTTAATTTTTAGATAGTCAATTACTATTTCTGGTGCTGTCTGAAAACTACTTTCCAATTCACTACTTTGTGGACGATAAGGTTTTGGAGGATCTGACACAAAGTCTTGTATTTTAGCCTCAGCTACGGTTTGCATTAATTTACTTAAAGTCATTTGAGGTTTTGGAGGAGTTTTAGTTCTATTATGGTTTTTATTATGCGTTGGCAAATTTCGATATGCTGTTGTGTCTATAAGAGAGGAAGATATCGAACCACATGACTCACTATCAATTTCAATATTAACTTGTTGTTTGGTATCTTTATCTTTTAATATCGTATTGGTAAAATTTAAATGATCATTTTCAACTACTTGATCTATCATTTCCTCTATATCATCAAACTGTTTAAGTATAGATTGACGAGCTCGAGATTTTTGTACTTTTTCTCGCCACGTTTTGATTAAAGAAACACGTGATCTTTCACAGGAAGCCGTATGATTTGCAAGTTCTTTTAAATTTTCCTGTGTTAAAGAGAAAATGTTTACAGTTTCTACTGGTTCTGGCGAAGACAAATTAATGTTTTGCATTGAGATCGAGAGAACATCGTCATTTGAAGATTTATTATCTAAATATGGAATTTCTGCACTTTCCTCTTCAGGCGGATATTCGGGAAATTTTGGTTGTGGTTTATGTCTTCTATGGGTAATGTTAATATAATAGGGTGAAGTAACATCGTAATTATAATTAATTCGATTTGGTGTAAACTTATTGATATCACCACCCTGGCCAAAAGAGTCGTCGAGAGAATTCGTAACTTTTAAAAGATTTTTATGTTTTGCCAACTTTGCATCGTCGTTTTTTATTGTGTTCGACGTTTGCTGTGGTGTCGATGTTGTTGTGACTTTATTATTTAGTACTTTTTGCTGCATAGAATTTTCAAATCTAGATTCGGTAAGTAATGTTGAAGTTTTTGCATTTTTATTGGCGTATTTTTTGAGAAATATATGATCTTTCATAATTTGTATCACTTCAAAATTACATTCATCGATGGCGTATAAAACGGGCGTCTTTCGTTCATCATCATATACATCCAATTCAGCACCATGTTGCTAAGAAATTATGATAAAAAAAATGAAACCTTAGAAATTGTGAAAATATCAATAAAAGGTCTAATAATTAAGTTTGCTCTCTTTATATGCATATGTATGTAAGTGTATAACAGACGTCTGCATGACTGATCCCAAAAGCCATTTAATTACATTCCTTTGTTTCTAAACTAAGTAGGGTTTTTTATTCTGTATTAAACAAACTAAATTAAAAAAAAAACTCTGAATCGAAAGAGAAACAAAAACAGCTTAAACTGAACAAAAATTGTTTTTTATCTATAGACTTTGACAGCTGAAATTAAAAATAAGTGAAGAAAAAAATAATCGGTTGACGAAACAAGACTACCTGATGAATAAATGTGCCTTGGGTTTAAGTATAAATTTATTTGAAACTTTAATACTTGTTTAAGCGAATTCAAATAACTACTAGTATTTTCTGATTTTTTTTTTTTTGCAAAATTGTCATTTTTGTTAGTTTTTTCGTCAATTTTTTTATTCACAACATATTTTTTTTTTATAAATTTTTAGTAATATAAACACAAATTCTTCTTCTCAATTATATAATTTTTTAACTCAAATAATATTTGAGTGTTATGTATATAAGTATAACTGTTATCAAACATTACTGTTTTTGCATGATCAAATGAAGTTTATACATATTAAAAAGAAAAATGCTAAGTAAGAATGTGGTTTTTGTATTATTAAGTACTTGGCTGTGACCGCGACTTCGTTTGCGTAAGAAAATCATCTCTATGTAATAATTCAGATTACGATCTATCTGTGCCACAATTTTTACTTAAAACCGTTTAGTAATTTTTGGCGTTATTTAAAAAATTATAACAAATTTAAGCATAGATTCATATTTAATATACATACATATATACATAAAGTGGTTAGGAATTAATGCAAACTTCTATAGACGACGCTGGATGATTTAATTTTTTTGATTTAAAATTTTCGAGTACTTTTTTGACACTCAAAACCCTTAAATAACTAAATACAAAAAATATATTTATTGCATATTTTTTGCGAATTTGATTATGGTTATAAAGGGTAGCCTATGTGTTGGGTTGTTGTCTATCAATGTGCCAAATTTAATTTAGTTCCTTTCAGCCGTTTTTGCGTTATTGAGTAACAAGCATCCAAACATACAAGCATTCATATTTATTATATTATTGTTTTTACTTCATTAATTTAGCTCTCATTGACTTTTTAATATTTGAATGAATCTTATTTTTGTTGTGTATAGAAAATCAAATGAATGTATTCATGCAGAGGTCTAGTACATACATACATACTTATATAATAAAGGTTTATTAAACTTTTTCATTTTATATATTTTTTATTTATTTATTTATAGTAAACTAACTAATTTTGGACAGTGTTGTATTGTAACTTTGTAATAAAATAAGTTTTTTTTTTTATTTTATTTTGTCTTTAATAATTTTAATCAAAAAGAATAAAATTCTTTAGTATTAAATTATATTTTTTAGTATTTAATTTTTATCATTATTTTTTAGGAAAACGTTAAATATTAGAAAATTCAAAACCTTTACTAAAATTAAATAAAAAAATTATATATACCTACTAAGAAAATCCTAACTTCTATTGAAAACTGAGTATTTTTTTTTTATAAATATTTTACACTCAGTTTTTTTTTTTTAATTTTACTAATAAGTAAAATATACATAAATTATCTATTAAGTTTATTTTCGAATTTTTTATGAAAAGTTCATATACATAGACTAATTTTAATAAGTTTATAATAAATTTCTTATTTATAAAAAAAATTTTCACACCAATCTCTATTTTACAAAAAACTTACTATTTATACTAATATTTATGTATATATCTGAACATACCAACAATAAACGTACTATTTCCTCTCTTCCGTAAATGGCAGCCACATGCAGTGGAGTCATATTGTCTTCGCTGCGACAATTTGGATCCGCTAAAAAAAATATATGTAATTATTTTTATTCATAAACATTATTTTCTTTGGCACTAATCTTACCTCCCATAGCCAAAAAACGTTTTGTAACATCAACAGCTAAATGTTCGTTCTGCATGCCACACACATAGTGTAAAGGCGCAATGCCTCTGTCCTGGGGAACAAATGATGGATCAATGGCTTTACTATTACTTTCTAATATGAAATTAATGTCACTTTACATAATATAAAAATATTTAATTAATTTTTAATACAATATATATAATCATAATATTTTACCTTTCATTTTCATCCTCCAGTGCATCTAAGAGGATTAATGATAAATAATTTGTTCTTTGGTCCATTGTTAATTAATCAAAACATGCGTATTACTACTTGTTATTTCTTTTAATCAATAACTATTTCCATTCATACTTGTTTTATTCGAAAAGTTAAAAAAAATTCATATTAATATATGTAGTTATTTTATATTTTTTTATGTTTCGTATTTTATTTATATATTTTTATAATAAAATGCATATTTAAATTGATTGCATTACCAAATCACTACAAATTAACTACAGATGGCGCTTAGGAAAGTATGAATAATTATGAAAAAAGTGATGCCACATCGTATCTTTATTATATTATTAACCAGTGCTGTCCAAAGGTATATATAGCATTTGGTTTATAATTTCTACAATATTCTTTTCCGATTCTATGGAGTATATATTTTCTGAAAGATAATGAATAAGGAAATTGATTAAGAGATGTCCTTCTGTTGGTTTAAATCAACTTTTCGAAGTTGTAAGTTGTTGTACACATACCGGGGAGTGTTTATGGATGAAAAAAAGTGGGCGGGCCACGCCCATAAAAAATTAGTTATCAGTTTTAGCTACTTGCACTTGACCGATTTTTCTGAAACTTTGCACACATATCGAGCTGTCATGACTAAATAATTTCGTGATAAGAAAAGTGGGCGGGGCCACGCCCCTAAAAAAGTTTTAATTTTGAGGTACTTGCACTGGACCGATTTTTCTGAAACTTTGCACACATATTAAGCTGTCGTGACTTTATAATTTTGTGATTAAAAAAGTGGGCGGGGCCACGCCCATAAAAAAAGGCTATTATTTTGAGGTACTTGACCAGACTGATTTTTCTGAAACTTTGCACACATATTGAGCTGTCATGACTAAATAATTTCGTGATTAGAAAAGTGGGCAGTGCCACGCCCATAAAAAAAAGGTATAATTTTGAAGTACTTGCACTGGACCGATTATTCTGAGACTTTGCACACATATTGAGCTGTTATGACTTTACAATTTCGTGATAAGAAAAGTGGGCAGGGCCACGCCCATAAAAAATTATAATTTTAAGGTTTTTTCACTTGATATTCAATTAAAATTCAGAATGCATTTCGTTTCATTAAGGGGCGTAGCAACGCGCGCCGGGTTTGGCTAGTAATGAATAAAAACAAGTATGAGCGCTAATTCCGAATCTGATAATACCCTTCACCGTCATGGAGATAGTTATAATGACCACATCGTAGCTTAGCCTAGATTTTAGATTTCATGCAATACGCTATTTTCTTTATTATTTTCGATGCCATTTTTATACCCTTCACCTGTGGTGCACAAGGGTATATATAGCTTTGTCATTCCGTTTGTAATTTCTACAATTTTCATTTCCGACCCCATAAAGTATATATTTTCTGAAAGCTTATGAATAGAGGAGTCGATTAAGCCCTGACCGTCTGTCCGTCTGCCCGTCTGTCCGTGTGTTGGTTGAAATCAACTTTTAGAAGCAACTATATGTTCCTCAGATCTGTATATGGTATCAATCTCTTGGAAATATCCAGGAATGAATCGCTATTGAAATTCAGCACAATCGCCCAATAACTTTCTGAGATATGAGCAAAAAACCACGACCACCTCGTTTTTTTTCACAATTACAACAACATACATACATACATACATACATGTAAAAAACATACCAAACAAAAAAAATTACAAAAAAAAAATATTAAAAATAAGAAAAAAACTACAAAAAAAAATTTAAAAAAAATTTAAAAAAATTTTTTAAAAATTTTTCTAAAAAAATTTTTCTAAAAAAATTTTTTAAAAAAATTTAAAAAAAAATAATAAAATATAAATTATATATTAAATAAAATAAAATTTTTTTGGCTCAGCTGGGATTCGATGCCACATTTATTCTAACGTGTACGTATGCACGTATTTTATATGAGATGAATGGTGATACAAACAATTGTTATTGCATGACTACACGTTGTGAAGGGTATATAAGATTCGGCACGGCCGAATATAGCACTGTTACTTGTTGATTCTGAATTTTTACATAGTTACTATATTCTACCAGTCAATCTCTTTCATTTGATACTATTGTTGGGGTTAAAAAAATTCAATCCAACATTTTGTTTCAGACGCCATCTTGGATTTTACACTTTTTTAAAGTAACTAATTTGTACTGGTCGAGCGTTTTTTTGGATACTAATATTATTGGGGTTAAAAATAGACAAAGTCGTAACTACTATATTTGAATTATATATTAGCCATTTAATCTAGCACGCCATCTTGAATTTTTTTATTTTCATATCTAACTATATTTTAATACTCAAGCCCTTTCATTTGCTCCTCATATTGGCTCTCTTGGTAATATAGAAACTGAAAAATACTATTTTTACTTATAAGGCGATTTTGTTGATTTCCAATTCCAAAATGCTTCCCAAAATTTCTGACGGACAGACGGATAATGCTTAATCGAACTTTTAGAAAATATGTAATATATGGGGTACAAAAAATATGTACTTTTACACTGTCGTGTGAAGGGTATAAGAAGTGTGAGTGCTGAATATGATAATACCCTTCATCAACATGTGCATAGATATAATGACTACATGTGTTAATAATGTTGTACGCCATTATGTTTTATTATTTTCGAGGCCACCTTACTTACTTCATACCCAATTGATGGGATAGCGATAAAAGTATTCACCATTATTTTCTGACGCCATCTTGTATTTTATACTCTTTATTCTATATTCTCTATGTTCTACTGGTCAAGACCATTAATTTAACTAATATTACTATATATGACCATATAATAGCTATTTCATTTAGGACTCATTCTTGAATGTTTAAATGTTTACTCAATTCTATCAGTCAAGCCATTTCTTTTGATACTAACATTAAAGAGATTTGAAGGACGCACATGTTTAAATACCAGATTTGACTTATATATAAATTTAATGTACGCCGTTTTGTAGTAATATATAGCTTTCCAAATAATTTTTGTCTATAACTTTGCCGATTAGCAACCAAGCCTGAAACTTTTAATATTTGTTGTAAAAATATGGGTAAAAAATAGAGAAAACGTGTTTATTTGTTTATATCTAAGAAAGTTGTTGGCGATTTTGCTGTATTTTAATAGTAATTCATTTCAGAATATTTTTAAAAGTTTGATACCACATTAAGATGCAATATGTAGACATTACAAACGGAATGGCAAAGCACCACCCGTATTGAAACTTATACTTAACCAAACGGAGTTTTCTAAACACCTAGCTTTTATTTAATTATTTTTAATGTTATACCAATTTAAACAAAATCTTTTTATACCCTTCACACAGTGAAAAAGGGTATATATAGGTTTGTCATTCCGTGTGAAATTTCTACAATTTTGATTTCCGACCCCATAAAGTATATATTTTCTGAAAGCTTATGAATAGGGGAGTCGATTAAGCCCTGTCAGTCTGTCCGTCTGACCGTCTGTCCGTGTGTATGTGGAAATCAACTTTTTGAAGCCCCCCGACATCACTCGGACCCGGGTGAGGTACTAAAATATCAGAAATATTCGGGAGTAGATCGGTATTGAAATTCAGAAACATCGGTACATAAACAACTGAGATATGAGCAAAAACCCACGACCAACTTGATTTTTTTTCACAAAAACAACATTACAACAGCAACATACATACATACAAACGTGTATACTGGTTAGAGAAAACGTGGCATCGAATCCAAGCTGAGGCAGAAAAAAAATTTTTTTATATTTTTTTTTTATAATTTTTTTTTTAAATTTTTTTTTTAAATTTTTTTTTTTAATTTTTTTTTTAAATTTTTTTTTTTAATTTTTTTTTTAAATTTTTTTTTTTTTAACTTTTTTTTTTAATTTTTTTTTAATTTTTTTTTTTTTTATTTTTTTTTTAACATACATACGTTAATTTTTAATTTTACAATGGGATGTTTTTATAGATGTATGTTTTTTATATGTATGTACGTATTTCATATGAGATGAATGGTAATACAAACTACTGTTATTGCGTGACTACACGTTGTGAAGGGTATATAAGATTCGGCATGGCCGAATATAGCACTCTTACTTGTTTTTCTATGTATTTGCTTGAAAAAATTGTGCATTTTTAATTTAATTTTTCTTTATATTCGCTCCATTTGTATGCACTAAGTATCCGTAAGTCCATTATTTTATTAATTAAAACATAAAAACCGAATCCTTTTTTATTTTAAGAATTTTAAACATTTCTTCCTTGAAACAATTAAGAAGTTTTTTCCCAACGTCTAATGTTGATAGGAGATAACAAATAAAACTTATATTCACAAACATTTTTTATGTCTATAGATTTTTAATATTTTTTTATCATAATATTGAATAATAAACAAAACAAAAAAGTCAAACGTTTGTACAAACTAATTATAAACTTTTTTATATCAAAATAATTAATTAATTTCCCGCAAGATATATCGAAGTGGTTTTACTGTCAATAACAGTTTTATAATAACGTGCTGAATATTTGGCAACACGTTCTTTACTATCGCTAGACATGTTAACATAATACAATCCAAACTTTTCGCTAAAATTGCACCAAAAAATAAAACAAATAAATTAAAGTGTGCTTAAAACACTTACAAACACGCAAAGTTGTTTTTGTGAACAAGTGAATAATAACAAGAACAAAAGCAAATATGCATAACTTACGTATAACCTCTCTGCCATTCAAAGTTATCGATTAAACTCCAATGCGTATAACGTGTTACATTACAACCCATATTAATGGCATTTAAAACAGCAGTCAAATGAGCCTACAAAAACATACATACAAATATATTTATATAATATGATTTTTATTCGGCGAAAGAATTAAAATTTATTTATATCACCTTTATGTACTCTATGCGTTCCAAATCATCTAATTGACCTTCGTCGGACCAACCATTTTCGGTTATGACAACTTCGATATTGTCGTAATTGTTTTTTATCCAACTAAAATGTAAAAATGTAGGTGCAAATATCTACATTAGCGTTTATCAATTGACACTTAATTATTTATAAAATAAATAATTAAATAAAAAAATATACTGTTAAGACCGACCAAATTATACCCTACATCTCAATATAATTAATTATTTCTGCCGAATAGCACAAATAATATAACGGAATATTTCTACATGTAGACAGATGTATTTAAAATTTTCAAATCGATTTTTGTAAAAATTAAAAAAAAATATATATGTATGTATATGTATAATATAAAACATTATTATTATTATTATTTTGTTTTTAATATACAGATATTGCGGTTATACTTACTTTAGTAATCCCTCCAGACCCTCGGGAACGCAGTATAACCAATTTGATTTTGCTCTCTTCCACTTTTCATCCAATGCAAATTTCAAACGCGAATCATATTCCCAAGACGGCTTTTTACCCTGAGGTAGATTGGCCTCCTCCACATAACGCGAAGTATAATAGTTGAGACCTAAAAAGTCTGCAGAATGTTTTATAACATTTGTTTCCAGTTGAGATATACTACTAAGACGGGACCAAGCTCTACCCTCTTGTTGACTATTCTTTGCAACATCATCTAACATAATTTGTGGATAATTACCGGTTTCACCAAACAAAGGATAGGCTAACCAACCCAACTGAAACCAGTAAAAAATTTATTAAAAAGTAATAAGAATTATTTGACTTCCATTATCTTACTGAATATTGCATAGCACGATCTATTATCGAAGAATTGTTCGTTTTAGAAAAATAAAATCGAGTGCTCAAAGTGATACCGATTTTTCCATTTTGTTTCTCAAAAAATTCTCGTCTATACATGCGATAAACTTCAGCATGCGCTTTTAGGGTAGTATCCATGCAATCGTAATCAGCAACGCCATGATCATGACCCATTGGTGGGTAATTACCATTACCATAGCCAGGTATACAATAATCGAAGGGTTCATTAAATGTTATCCACACTTTGACTCGATCGCCATAGATTTCGAACAACAATCTAGCATAATTGGCAAAATATTTGACAAATTTCGGATTGGTAAATCCGCCATAAAGATTAAGAGATTCCGGTAAATCATAATGAAACATTGTCACCACGGGTTCTATACCATTTGCTAAGAGTTTATCAATCATCATATTGTAATAATCAATTCCTTTTTGATTCTTAGACGATATATCAGCATTTGGTAATATACGTGACCATGATATAGAAAAGCGATAAAAGTGTACCTTCAAACAAAAAAAGATAATAATTTAACTCCAATATCAATAAACAAAACTTAAATTTAGAAAATGGCTTGTTTTTGTATGAAAATATTGCTAAATTGATAATTAATATGGGGGTAAGCAAAACCAGTTATTTTACTTTTAATTCTTTCAGGGCTTCTAAATCCTTATCAAAATTATGGTAAGAATCAGGTCCCACATCTCCCGTTGAATGATCATCAATCATTTCAGGATATTTATGAGTAAATGTATCCCATATTGAGGGACCCCGACCATCTGCGTTCCAACCCCCCTCAATTTGATATGCTGCTGTTGCTACACCAAACTTGAAGTTCGATGGAAAATATTTAGTTCCCGGTCTGTGCGACAAGGAACATATTACTCGATAATCTTGAATATCATTTTGTGATGCAATAGTTTTTCGCATATAAAATAGCACCAAACTGTATTTAAATAAAAATATTTCATTTTTAATCATTAAAAAGTTAAAATTTAAAATTCATATTTACCATAATAATTTTATAGTTGTTTGCATCGTATATGTTCGACTGTTCTTCTTTTGAGCACAAAATGCAACTATTTCTGTTTTCTTTATTTATTCAAGCATAAGTAAACAGTAAAAAACACTGGAACTTGAACTAAAGTATCAACAATTATTTATTTGTTCTGATAACGTTATAAAATGTAGTTGTTGAAGATTTTATTTTAAATCGGTCTATGCCTTTACATGAACACAGTTTCATATCAAATTCTTGATTATTAAAAAACTACATATAAAAAATATTTTTAATTACTTTTACTTTTAAGTCTTGTCTTAAAAGTAGCAGCCTTTTGAGACCAGACTCATGTTAAAAACTGCAAATTATACAAAACAAAATTTTTTTTTAAAAATACACAATCTGCTTTTTATATATTCCACTTATCTTTCACTAGGAAAATTTATTTCAAAATATTTAATTTATTAACAAGGGAATTGACTCTTAGTTATTAAAAATACAGAACATCAAATCTGAAAATAATAAGAAATTTGCAGAACAATCACTGAGTGTCTTTTGTCAAAAAGACCCATTATACATTAACTGGTAGTTTGTTTATTTAATTAATCAGATGTTAATTGTTGTAATACTATTTGTAAATTCTCATAAGAGTTAATAATATTGTTAAAGAAAAGTGTGATGAATATTAATTTTTCAATATTTTTATTGATATGTTATATACGAGTACCCAATGAAATCATTATTTGATTTGTGTACATACCTATTTTGTTTTGTAATAAACATTTACATGTACATATCTATATTTATAAAATCGATTGTGCCTTTGTTTGTAACATAATCTTAAAAACTATTACAGCTACAAAGCTGAAACTTCCATAGGTTCACTTTTAGGTCCCGACAGGTTATGCTGTGGTCAAATTATTAACAAATTTCATATTTACCCAGCAAAATCTTTACTTACCTGGTAAGATAGCAAGTATTATTGGAGCTTAACATAAGCTAGTTATTTTTTGACTGAATAACTACTCAGTTTTGTTTGAGTTGTCCCAAAATTCACGACCTCCTCTTACAAATGTACTAACAACAAGTAAGAGCACTATATTCGGCTGTGCCGAATCTTTTATACCCACCACCAATTTTGTGTACATTTAAAGCACAATAATTATTATTTTGTTAATCGCTTGGAATAATCTCTTTATAATAAAATATACATCTCTTTCTTTGTAGAGGGTGGTTAAATTTTAAATTTAAAACAGAGGCCGAATTACGGCACTCGAACGTGATCGAAATTTGAAAACTCTTATTAGAATCTATATACCTAAAGCATACTCGATCGTTCGAGTAAAATTTCGATCGATATCGAATGCCGTAATTCGGCCCCAGGTCTGTATAAAATGTTAGAACATCTATGAATGCCTTCTAAATTCGTTAAATGAGAAGCATTGCTGTTTATCGCGATAGTGTGGCAAAAAAACAGTCAACTTCGACTCATCATCGTGCCAAACAATTGAGCATCAGCAATGTTATTTAAAATTTGGACTATCGGATCGAGGTGTGCCGTTGAGGTCGCGGGGCTATTTGGCCGATATTTTTTTCCATACATAATTGAACCATACAAATATTATCATTAAAAAAGAAATGATAATAATTTCCTAACTAATTTGTGTTTTATTCAAAATCAACATCGGCCCTTAAAATTTAACCACCCTTTATAACTTGGATATGCTGGTAAAATGTTTTCGTAAATTAAGTGTTTCAGTGAAAATGGGCGTTAAAGTAAGCGTGTCAATAAAATTTCTGCTAATAAATA
This sequence comes from Phyto melanocephala, assembly GCA_941918925.1. Taxonomy (NCBI): domain Eukaryota; kingdom Metazoa; phylum Arthropoda; class Insecta; order Diptera; family Rhinophoridae; genus Phyto; species Phyto melanocephala. The sequence continues at coordinate 115,664,995 of OW799234.1, forward strand.
CAACTTAGATATTTCAATATAGTCCGTAATTCTTCCAAAATATTTATTCATTGAGAAATTATATGAATTTGAAATAAATCATTATATAGGATGTGGGCGTAAGAGTGGGCGTGTCACCTAAATTTTCTGGCATAACAATAACATTGACTAGAAGGATTTCCGTAGCAAATTTTATCATCATACCTCTAATTTTGTCGGTTTTATAAATTTAAATTTCATTAACAGTAAATAACGTGGAAAGTGAGCGTTATAGTAGGTGTATCGAAGTTATTTATGCTAATAAATACAACTTAGATATTTCAATAAAGTCCTTTATTATTCGATTTTGTTACGTGTCCAAAGTAGGAGTTAAGACATGATTGTGACCGACTAGCTCTCATAGTGGCTTCCCAGCTAAGGGTGTGAGTGCCTCCCATTTGTCTTAACCCAGGACCGTCACAAGAAAAAAAATAAACATAAACTACACAAAACACATCACATCAAAAATAGGGAGTAGATGTTAGACTCCAGTCGCCCTATCCCAACCATAGTCATCTAGTACGTCCTACACCCAGTTCAGATGACCCCAATAACCGCACTATACCACTTCACTTACCTTAACCACCCACTATAAAAAAATTAATCAAGAACCATATTCTCTCACACACTTAAATTTCAATACATTGTTTATTAATAAAAAATATATATATTACCTACGCTAATTAAACAAATTTCCTTCTTAGCAATTTAAAAATATTTATCCTAACACTTATACTCATTAACAAAATATTACAAAATAATACAATTTAATACAATTTACCTACTAAACCCTAAAGTATTTCCTCATCAACATAAAATATTAAACAACAAAACTTTATAACTTCCGGTTATCTACTCTAAAACTTCCGCCTAAAAGAGCTCTCTTATTTGGGTATAAAACTGCTAAACAGCAACACATTCAAACAAATAAAACCGATGTGATGAGCTAATACTAACAATAAACAAAATGCAAAATATTCGATATTCATACACAATAAAAAAAAACTAATTATTGATAAAAAAAAAATATATATATATAATAAATTTACAATAAAAAAATAAAATATAAAAAAAATTAAATATAAAAAAAAAATACTAGACAAAAAAAAAACTAACCAAAAAAAATTTCAAATAATATATGTACTAACTTATACTAAAACGTATCCAATCATAAAATTTCGCCTGTTATACTGCAGTGTATATATATGTACTATGAAATTTTAATATCTAACTGGATTCGCTCCCAAAACTTTCTCCCGGGGACAATAAAAATATAAAGCAGTTTTACCTGGTTTCACTTGTGTTCGCCTTTAAAAAAATCTCAAACATTTACCACTGCAACACATATATTGGTCAACTCCTTATGAAATTTTAGTTTCCAGTTTTTTTCTCTTTCCACTCCACTGGACAACACATAACAAAATACCACAGACGTTCTCAATCTCACCAGGTGCTTCAACAATTTATCCCCGAGATGTAAATTAACTATGAAATTAAGCAAAATTCTATATTTTCCCACATCAAAAATTACATAATCACAAAATTTTACCTTTTATTTCCTTTTTTCGTTTTCTTCTATCACCAAAATTTTATTTATATTTATATGTTCATTAAATTTACAAAAAAAAATTAACCTTTAATTTTTTCACTTTTCCACTGCAAAACCCAAATACATCAACTAGTGCCGCTTAGTGGTCTTAAATAAATATATCTCAAAAATGGCCGAGCTGAACCCATATTTATACCCACATTTTCCACGCACCATTATTTTCCAGAACAAAAATTATATAGTCTATCTTTTCCTGATTATTTATTTATCTCCCTTGAACACAATACTATTTCTGTTCCTTTCTAAATTCCCCAATTTAAGAAACTATACATTCAATGTTAATATTTAAAATTAACGTTTACAACAAAAATTACATGTAAATAACCCATTCATAAAAACTTTACTACTAACATTACCCACAGTGTCTACTATACCAAATAAATAGTGTGGCAACTCCCCATTCCTTCTTTAACAATCTGTCAAATATAACTCTACACACAAAACAAAATCAAACAACAGCATGGTAAGTGGTAAGAAAATTATTTTCCTCCTAAAATTTAATACAATTCTGTTAAAATTTTCAGGTATTTCCTCCTAAAGGTTCGTACAAATCGTTCCAATCCTATTGTTACATAATTTGCTAATAACATTATCTCTCTTCCTTTTCAGGGTTAACAATAGGAAGTCTAAGGGATGGTTGTGGCTTGACTTCACCACATATCGCAAGACTCTCCCTTGTGTCCTGTACTACAGAGGACTGACACCCCGTTATCACAATTTGTGGCCCAAAAAAATAACTACAACAATTATCCGCTAAAGACCATATCAACTTTGCATTATATACCCCTCTTGCCACTTGTATGTAAAAGGCAGTAATGTCACAGGCCATAACAAATGTGGCCTTTTTTAAAAAAACACAAAAGGGTTACACGCAACAAAACTCCGGGCTTTTCAAAAGTTCGCAGACAAGAACGGAGTGCGTGGAACATTTTCCGACAACGTGGGGAACTCCCACCCCTGATGTCTCATAAGCCGGGCCTAAATAAACATTAATACCTGAATTACTGAGTTGTTACTAAATTCATAACACTATGTGTACTGGCGAAATTCATCACTAGTTTCGGATTGGGTGAAAGCCATTCTGTCATTATGCGTGCATCTATATTTAGGGAAGTATTATGATTTTCATTTCCATAAAGAGGTTACTTTGTGTTTAATTTCTTTACAGGTACTACAACTATTGATGATCACAGAGAAGCTATCACAGACTCGGTATAAAAAAATATTGCACAAAATTGGTAGATTGCAGGTATATACTTAGGTATGGATTGTCGTATAATAATAAGTAATCACAATAATATATCAAAAATACAATCAGCTACAACGTACATCATTAGGACGGAAACAAAACAAACAAAAATTGTATAAATATGTATATAAAAAAATAATAATTTGTTTCCTTAACCCTAATATTGCACATAATGTATCACAGATATGTATATTTGACTAGACTTATTATTGCACTTTTAAACCTTAATATCTTTGACGTGATAAATCCCGATAGGTTTCCCTTTCATAGACTCTAACTCGTACATGTTGTTTCCAACCGGCTTGAGAATACGACACTTTAAAAACTTTTTACAAAATTCCGAATTTATGTTGTTTTTAAAGTCACTCAAAACAGTATTCCTGCGATACACCTCTTGACCTGGAATAAATTTTATATTTCTTGCCCTTTTGTTGTATCTATCAGCTGATTTTTCATAGGCTTTATGCAAGTTGTTTTTAATTTTTTCTCTAAGCAGTTCAAGTTTTTCGTTTCGATCAAGGTGTTTAATTTCATGATCTGAAAATGACAATAATTTTCTGGCCAGCTTGTAGTCTGTACCACACGTGAACATGTGAAAGCCATAAAGTGCAAAAAACGGTGTCACACCAGTCGCTGAGTGAATTGATGTTCTTAAAGCGCACTCGATCTCAGATAAGTAGAGATCCCAGTCCCTATGGTCTTCATTAAGGTATGCTCTTATTGCTGCAAGTACCGACTGGTTAACCCTTTCAGATGCGTTCGATTGGGGTGAATACACAGCTGTTTTCATATGATTAATTTTATACGCCTCAGTCATATCACGAAAAGCTTTTGCGACGAATTGAGCCCCATTATCGCTATGAATTATTTCTGGTACACCGAATTTTAAAAATATTTCGTTTACTAGAAACTGTATCACGTTTGCAGTAGTGGCCTCTTTCATTGCTTTCAGAAACGTGAACTTTGTATAATGATCAATCACGATAAATATATAACAGTTTCCCTTTTTAGACCGGGGATATTTTCCCAGAAAATCAATATACAACTTCTGAAAGGGTCGATCCGTAACTACTTCTGTCCCTATAGTCGGCATTAGGTTTTGATTAGAAGGCTTAGTTTCCTTACAGGTATTACAATTTGAGACATAATTTCTAACCTGCATTGTCATTTTTGGCCAGTAGAAATAACGTTTTATCCTCTCTAATGTTTTGAAAACACCACCATGAGCAACTGTTTTTGTATCATGAGCTTTTTCGATAATGGCTGAAGTTATATTTTCCGGTATCCATAATTTCCATTGATATTCTTCGCCACCTTGATCAAAGTTTGTCTTCTTAAATATCATGCCATTAACAACTTTAAGATCTGGTAATTTATCAGCATTCTTTTCTATTTCCATAATTAAACTAAGGTAACCCTCACTTTCAAATTCTGTTGTCTCAAAATCTAAAAGCTCATCCTTACTTAGCTCATTTACGCTTATTTCCTGAGGTGCCCTAGACAACATATCGGCTACCACATTATCAGTACCCTTTCTATGTTCTATTTCAAAATCATAAGCCTGAAGTTCTAAAGACCATCTCGCTAATCTACCACTTAGGTCTTTCAGAGTCATTAACCATTTAAGGCTCGCATGATCAGTGATGACCGTAAATGGCATCATTTCAATATAGGGTCTGAACTTTCGAATCGCCAGTATTGCTGCTAAGCATTCCTTTTCCGTGACACTATAGTTTTTCTGACACGAATTAAATTTCTGTGAGAAAAATGCAATGGGATGTTCTTCCTTCCTTTCGTTCAGTTGATACAAAACTGCACCAACTCCATAGTGAGATGCATCGCATTGAACAAAAAATCTTTTAGAAAAATCGGCATGTTTAAGCACTGGTGCAGAAGTTAAAGCTTTCTTTAAATTATTAAATGCTTCCGCTGCTTCATCAGTCATTAAAAACCTTTTTGACTTTTTTAAAGTGTCCGTTAATGGAGCTGAAATTGATGCAAAATCCTTAATGAATCGCCTGTACCATCCGGCGGTACCAAGGAAGCTTCTAACTTCTCTTGCTGTCTTAGGTAATTTCATATTCTTAATGGCCTGTACTTTATCAGGATCTGTTTTTAACATCCCACCTCCGATAATAAATCCGAGGTATTTGAGCTCCTGAAAACAGAATTGTGACTTTTTTAGTCCTATAGTAAGGTTTGCCTTTCGAAGACATTCAGCCACTTCTGTTAATAATCTTAAATGTTCATCAAAACTACTTGAAATCACTAGTAAATCATCAAGATATGTAAAAACGTTTTCTTTTAATCTTTGAGGTATCACCTTATCCATAAGCCTGCATAACCGTTGAGCGGCGTTACAAAGACCGAACGGCATGACTCTAAATTGATATAACGGACGGCCAGCAACTGTAAACGCAGTGTACTGTTTGCTTTGCTCATCAAGTTTGATTTGCCAAAAAGCATATTTAAGATCCACGCTGCTTATAAAATGAGTTTCATCAATTCTGCTTATTACGCCATTGATGTTCTGCAAGGGATATGCGTCTTTAATCGTTAGCTTATTCAATTTTCTCGCATCCAAACATAAACGATTTTTACCAGGTTTTCTGACTATCGTGGTCCTATTACTCCATGGACTATCACTAACTTCAATTACATTTAATTTCAACATATTATCGATCTCCTGGTATGTGATTTCTTGTACTGCTGGTGATATTGGGTAGTATCGATCCTTAACTGGAACAGCACCTTCCACCAGTTTAATTGTATGTTCTTCTAAAGCGGTTAATCCTAGTCCATTTTGCTCAAAGGTGTTAAAACTTTTTATAACCTCTTCTAACTTTTCCTGTTGTTTTGGTGACAATACATGTGGTTTCATTCTATAATTATCATCTGAGTTCACAAAATCCTCTTTTAATTTTTGCATATTTATTTCCTCAGCTCTTAATGTTTCCGGAATCAACCCAAATTGTTCCCAAAAATCAATACCTAGATATAAATTTTGCTCCAGTTCTGGACACAGATATAACAACATATCATGCTCTTGTTCTTTAAACTTCATTCTAACATTTATCTTACCTACAATACGATGATGTTTACCACTTGCGGTTTTTACTTCGGTCAACAATGGGTTAACCCGAACATTTAATCTTTCTACGAACTCTCTACAACCTGTACCAAGAATACTCACTGAAGCTCCTGAGTCAAGTAATCCCTTTATTAAACAATCATTCAAATCTACATCTATAAATATCCTAGGATCTTCGATATTTTTCTCTAATTTATGAATTGTGTCTATTAAATGACGTCTTACTTTCCGACGTTCAATAAATTTAGCTCTTATTTTCTTAATATATTTAGAAATAGGTTTAAATAATGAGCTATTTCCAAAAATACGGTTTCTTACTTTTTCATAATTTTCTTTTCTGCTTTGTAATGGTAAATAGTGTCTAATTTGTGGCAGGTTATTTGCATTAATCATTTTTTCTGATATATTTTTGAGATGTGGTTTTATTGGTTCCTTGTTGTTGTTGTCACAGGGTTCTCCTTTTGACGCGGTTCCCCTGACATCGCCGCGCCAAACTTCTGGTTTTTCTGCTGGCATGATGGACATTTAGGAGTAGTGACATTTGGTTTTCCACACTTATAGCAAAATAGTGATCGTTGCTCTACTGGGCAATCCATGAAAACATGTCCAGTGATCTTACAATTCCAGCAAACGACTGTTTGTTTTTGCTGTTGTTGCAAATTTAATGCACTAACTTCTCCCAATTCGCTATGAGTTAAATCGACATACTGATGCTCATCTTCATCAAAATAAATTTCATTCACCTGTCGATTAATACGAGGTGGTGGGATAGTGTTTCTAACTTCTCTTCGGGGAAAATTTCTTTCTGCTTCATTACACTCTATTCGAAGCTGTTCTACTGAAGAGACCGATATTGGATACACTATTCTTGCGACATTCTGAATTATATTACGTTTCATAATCTTGATCATGTCGTACTCCGGAATAGGCTGAGTTAACTTTGATCTCAATTTATTCATCACTTGAAAATACGCATCTATGGTCTCCGTGTGTTGTTGTCGACGTTCAACCATATCTCTCATTGTCTCAAAATTAGACCGCGGTGTTTGATATTGAGATAACAAGGCTAATCTAAGTACTGGCCATTCCGGCACTCCATGTGTCTCAATAAAAGTCCAGTACCAATCTTTCACCGAATCCGAAACTAGCAAATGAAAATCCCTAACGACCTCTCTTTCTGGTATATTATAATGTGCCCTAAGATGTTCCAGACGAAATATAAAATCATCTATACTTATTGATTTGTTATCAAAAACGATACCTAATTTATCGATTCTAATCTGCCTAAAATCAAAGGATTCATTATTATTAGGTACAGATCTATTATCCTTTCGGCCGGTACTATTCTGATTATAATTATTTGTAAAATTATTATTAAATAAATTACCAAAAGGTGTATTAGGGGTTCTCACAGGCTGACGTTCAGGTATAAAGAGATTTACTACGGGATTTAAATTACCTTCCTGATTGTTGTCCTCATTACGAGCATACGTATTATTCCCTTCGCTGTTTGCAAGAGTTGTACCCCTCTCTCTATTCATTGTAGCTATATTTGTAATGCCCTGAACAGCGGATGCCAATTCCGCTATAGTCTTTCTAACCTCTATCATTTCCTCTTGAACCATTTTTCTCACTTTATCCTCAAGAGAACGTTGTACCACCAATGCCTCATCTACAACTAACTCCCTAACACCTGGAGTCAATTCCTTATTAGCTGTATTCGCTATACTAACGGGAGTTCGAAACACCGTGTTCACTGCAGGACTTTTCGATACGCCGCTAACTTGAGCTGTTGTTACTATCGTATTAGACAAATCCCTGAACTGTGGATCATTACAATCATTCGATATATTATTATTCGCTATTATCTCCGTGTGTTTAATTAATCTTCTATTTTTCGGATCTGTATGAATTGTAGATCTATTCAAATCGAATTCTGGGTTCCTATTTCTTTTTCTATTATTTTGTATATTCACACTCTCTAATCTTTTTGGTATATTCTCTTTCTTTCTAGCTTGTGTTCTGGTTTCTATATTCATGCCTATCCTAATTGAATGAATCTAGACACTATTCTAAACACCAAACGCAATATAAAAAAAAACAATTAAAACAAAAGAAGACACTAATATCTATAAAAAATAAGAATAAGAAAAAACTAAATTTACTTATTAATAAATTTTATCCTAGCTCAAAATTATATATCTAGAAAATTTAAACTCAATTTAATTCCAATTATAAATATAATCTAGTTATAATATAAAAATGTTAAACTTTCCTATAATTAAAAAAAAAATAAATTTAATTTCTCTTTCACAATTCGCTTATACTCAAAATAAAACGACTATCATTTGTGGGGTGGTTAGGTATTTTGTGTGTGCGGTAATTATACTTTGACTCTCTCCTAAGAGAGCTACTAAATGATATGATGCAAGTCCAATTTACTAAAAAAAAATAATTAAAATCTGTACATTAATACGTTCATACTACTGAACCATCAATGAACCATTCAATATATCCTCAATACATCTGACCTCACTACTTAGTCTTAGTCATGAGCGGCTACCAAGGATATCTTGTGGTATACAGTTATTAATTATAACTTGTGATATAAAAAAAAATACTAAAAAAAACGATGACTAGTAATTACCATCAAGGTTATCTCATGATAAACTCTTTGCAAATTTTACTAGCTCTGTTTGATATTTAAAAAAAATTCAATTAAAACATCATACTTTAGTACTACTAACTTCTGAACTAATGTTCTGAAAGGCTACTAAAGATACGATATGTAAAAAATTTACCGGGTTATTGTTATTTCATACTAATAATACGTGCTTAGATCTAACCACACGTTATTATTTTAAGATATACAAATATCTAATACTTTTGTTTGGGCGCCATTTCTGTTACGTGTCCAAAGTAGGAGTTAAGACATGATTGTGACCGACTAGCTCTCATAGTGGCTTCCCAGCTAAGGGTGTGAGTGCCTCCCATTTGTCTTAACCCAGGACCGTCACAAGAAAAAAATAAACATAAACTACACAAAACACATCACATCAAAAATAGGGAGTAGATGTTAGACTCCAGTCGCCCTATCCCAACCATAGTCATCTAGTACGTCCTACACCCAGTTCAGATGACCCCAATAACCGCACTATACCACTTCACTTACCTTAACCACCCACTATAAAAAAATTAATCAAGAACCATATTCTCTCACACACTTAAATTTCAATACATTGTTTATTAATAAAAAATATATATATTACCTACGCTAATTAAACAAATTTCCTTCTTAGCAATTTAAAAATATTTATCCTAACACTTATACTCATTAACAAAATATTACAAAATAATACAATTTAATACAATTTACCTACTAAACCCTAAAGTATTTCCTCATCAACATAAAATATTAAACAACAAAACTTTATAACTTCCGGTTATCTACTCTAAAACTTCCGCCTAAAAGAGCTCTCTTATTTGGGTATAAAACTGCTAAACAGCAACACATTCAAACAAATAAAACCGATGTGATGAGCTAATACTAACAATAAACAAAATGCAAAATATTCGATATTCATACACAATAAAAAAAAACTAATTATTGATAAAAAAAAAATATATATATATAATAAATTTACAATAAAAAAATAAAATATAAAAAAAATTAAATATAAAAAAAAAATACTAGACAAAAAAAAAACTAACCAAAAAAAATTTCAAATAATATATGTACTAACTTATACTAAAACGTATCCAATCATAAAATTTCGCCTGTTATACTGCAGTGTATATATATGTACTATGAAATTTTAATATCTAACTGGATTCGCTCCCAAAACTTTCTCCCGGGGACAATAAAAATATAAAGCAGTTTTACCTGGTTTCACTTGTGTTCGCCTTTAAAAAAATCTCAAACATTTACCACTGCAACACATATATTGGTCAACTCCTTATGAAATTTTAGTTTCCAGTTTTTTTCTCTTTCCACTCCACTGGACAACACATAACAAAATACCACAGACGTTCTCAATCTCACCAGGTGCTTCAACAATTTATCCCCGAGATGTAAATTAACTATGAAATTAAGCAAAATTCTATATTTTCCCACATCAAAAATTACATAATCACAAAATTTTACCTTTTATTTCCTTTTTTCGTTTTCTTCTATCACCAAAATTTTATTTATATTTATATGTTCATTAAATTTACAAAAAAAAATTAACCTTTAATTTTTTCACTTTTCCACTGCAAAACCCAAATACATCAACTAGTGCCGCTTAGTGGTCTTAAATAAATATATCTCAAAAATGGCCGAGCTGAACCCATATTTATACCCACATTTTCCACGCACCATTATTTTCCAGAACAAAAATTATATAGTCTATCTTTTCCTGATTATTTATTTATCTCCCTTGAACACAATACTATTTCTGTTCCTTTCTAAATTCCCCAATTTAAGAAACTATACATTCAATGTTAATATTTAAAATTAACGTTTACAACAAAAATTACATGTAAATAACCCATTCATAAAAACTTTACTACTAACATTACCCACAGTGTCTACTATACCAAATAAATAGTGTGGCAACTCCCCATTCCTTCTTTAACAATCTGTCAAATATAACTCTACACACAAAACAAAATCAAACAACAGCATGGTAAGTGGTAAGAAAATTATTTTCCTCCTAAAATTTAATACAATTCTGTTAAAATTTTCAGGTATTTCCTCCTAAAGGTTCGTACAAATCGTTCCAATCCTATTGTTACATAATTTGCTAATAACATTATCTCTCTTCCTTTTCAGGGTTAACAATAGGAAGTCTAAGGGATGGTTGTGGCTTGACTTCACCACATATCGCAAGACTCTCCCTTGTGTCCTGTACTACAGAGGACTGACACCCCGTTATCACAATTTGTGGCCCAAAAAAATAACTACAACAATTATCCGCTAAAGACCATATCAACTTTGCATTATATACCCCTCTTGCCACTTGTATGTAAAAGGCAGTAATGTCACAGGCCATAACAAATGTGGCCTTTTTTAAAAAAACACAAAAGGGTTACACGCAACAATTTATAGAGAAATTATAAGAATTTGAGAGAAAACGTTGTATGGGAGGTTGGCGTGTCACATTTATTTTCCGTCAGAAGAAAGCCTTTGACCAAAAAGCAATTCCTGCAAAATTTCAGAATCGTAGATCTAAATTTGTCACTCTTATTAGGTTTAAAATTTTTAACATATTGGAAAATACACTGCGCGGTATAAATTTTCGTACATTTTGATCTCTAACTCCCTTCCTAATACATGCATTTAGGCAATTTTTCTTTCTTCCTTATACTCCGATTTAGCCAATTTTCTATTCCAAACAAACCTTGTGTATAAGACATATTCTGGCAAAATTTGAGCCCACTAGCTTTTTCGATGGGGCCTCTATCGCGCTTTTAACAGACGGACGGACATAGCTAGATCGTCGTCAAATAAAACTCCGATTAAGAATATACATACCATTTTTTTGGTGGCGGATATAAAAACTCAAATACTTCAAAAAAACACATTACAAAAAAATTTGTTTAGCTCTTTTACTAAAATTTTGCAAAAAATATTTGACCTTGTGTCACAAAAATTGGTCTGCTGATCACGGTCGGATCGTAACGGGTATAAAATGGGGTATAGAAGTATAGAGGAGAGTTTTATCTACTAAATGGTGCTAATTTCTTTTTGTTATCTTATGTTTTCTAGAAGTTATGGTGTATTAAAAAAAGGAATTTAGGAAAATTTAGACCTAAAGATATAAAAAAAATTATTTCTAAACATTATAAACAATTTATTTTCATGTACTAGTGGCTAACAAATTTTAAAATTATACAAAATTTATTTCGTTTGAAAATCTTCTAAAAGTAAAATGTTATAGAACTTTAAAAATCAAAATCTTACTAATAAATTTCCTGTTTTAGCAAAATGCTGAGCATGTCTATTTTGAATCACCCTGTGGCCCTTAAAATTTAACCACCCTTTACAAAAAAAATAGATAGATAAAAAAAAATTTGTTAAAACATGTATTTTAAATATTCAAATACTTATTTTAAATCTACTGATGCACATTTTTTTTTAATATTTTTAAATCTTAAACCTCATAAGACTGTGTGTACAACTATATGTAAAGTTGGGCACAAATCATTACTCTAGTTAATTTTTGTCAACAAACTTCGGTCATTTTCGTTTTCACAAACCCCTATAAAATTCCTTTGTAGTTTGTGCAAAAAAATGTTACTAGAGTCATCTAGTATTCTACGTGATGTTTAGCAAAGACATCATCCTCAGTGTTTGCAAAATGTAGTGGCGCCTTCAACAGATGTCGCCATCTGCAATGAATAAATGCTAATGAATATGACTAATATATTTTTATAAAAATTAAAAAAAAAAGTGGGCGTGGCACATTTATTTTCCGTTATAACGAAGGCTTTGACCAAAAAACCATGTTTGCAAAATTTCAGAATCGTACATATAGTTTTGTCAGTTTTATTACGTTTTAAACTTTAAATATACACTGAGCGGTATAAATTTTCGTACATTTTAACCTATAACTCCTTTTCTAATGCATAGATTTAAGCAATTTTTGGGGAGAAATATTCTTTTGACTCGAGAAATATATATTCGAAGTTTCATGACTCTACGTTTATGCGTTTGGACACAATTCCTTTTTTTTCGATGTTTGAAGAACACGGTTTTTTCGACCTATTCTTGCTTTACGAGCTATAACTCTCTTCCTAATATTCCGATTTAGCCCATTTTCAATACCAAACAAACCTTGTCTATAAGAAAGATTCTGGTAAAATTTGAGCCCTCTAGCTTTTTCGGTGCGACCTCTATCGTGCTTTCAACAGACGGACAGACGGACAGACGGACGGACATAGCTAGATCGTCATCAAATCAAACCCCGATTCAGAATATATATACTTTATGGGGTCTAAAATGGATATTTCGATGTGTTACAAACGGAATGACAAAATGAATATACCCCCACCATTTTTTTGGTGGCGGGTATAAAAACCAAAAAATAACCAGCAAATTAAATTTCAAATTGTATCCCGCTAAAAACTAAAATGTATTTTTCCCCGCTAAAATAGCTAAACTGCCATCATGGGGATATGATTAATTGTTAGCTAATTTTACAACCCTCCATGAGCTTACTTTAAAAAATCTGGCAGTACTTTCTGTTAAGTTTATTTTTTGTAAACAAAAAACAGCTGATAATTAACACTTGAAAACAGCAAAAGTAATTAATAAAAAATATTGAATTCGATATTAACTAATCTTTCTTAAAAGTAATGTTTTGTTTGCCAAATACTACTTTAATAAATAATAAAATAGCACAATTTTATAAAACAAACACAATCGATAAGCTTGATAGTTTTTTAACGTATTTTCATAAAAATGGAGCAATTAATTCATCTCTAATTGTTGATTATTTGTGGCCAAATCAGCAAAATGATGCGATTTTTAAAGGTAGAAAATCATCTTTTATACACTTTTTGTATATGTTAATATTTAAATGTTTTAGCAGACCTGGAAAACTACAAATATGAAAATTATTTAATGTGCTTTAACAAGTTATTGCCAATTTTTCAATGTGCATACAAATCATTAAATTGTCATGATGTTGAAACCCTTAAAATCGGATGGATGGGTAATAATGCAAATGTCTATATGTCTATAAGGAAGAGCTTTAATGAAAATAAGAATGTCGAAACTTTTTAACATGTTTTGATACTAACATCATTGTTGGAAAATGCATTAACTAATGTATTTTTAAGTCAAACGCAAAAAAAGCATTCACCACATATATTGAAAGATTTAATAAATTCTGTAGAATTGATAAAGGTTTTTGGTTTAGAAATGGTAAGAGTTAAATCTTTATTTTATATGAATTCGAGAAAACTTCAGACATGTATATTCAAAATTTAAGATCTTATTTATAAATTAAAAATTGAAAATATAGGACTTAAGAAAGGTATAACTATATATTTTTTTAAATTTTTGTTTGTTGGTTGTTGGGTTTAAGCTGGTCTATATGCATTTCACTGGTGCATATGACAGATCATCAGTAGACCTTTAAACCACAAAATTTATGAAAATTTTTTTAAATTATTACAAGCTTTATTTAAAATTTTCATAAACAATATGAGAATTTTAAATAAATCAAGAAACAAAATTTAAAAATTCTTCATAAACCTAACCAAAAATTTTTATTCATTCTTATTGGTTTTATTTTTCTAACCAACAAACAAAAATTTTTTAAATTTATTTGGAAAATATCCTAGATAATTACTAAATATTTTATCAAGGCATATTAATTCATCAGGTAATGGCAATTTGGAGAGAATTTTTTCGTTTATTTTTTTTATACCTATATGAAGTTTGACATTTGAAACTAATGAGAGAGGAGAGAAAATTGTTTTTTATCTATAGACTTTGACAGCTGAAATTTAAAATAAGTGAAGAAAAAAATAATCAGCTGACGAAACAAGACTACCTGATGAATAAATATGCCTTGATATTTTATGTTTAAATTTTTTTAATTCAAATAAAATTTAAAATTTAACGGTATGATGGCCGAATGTACGTACCTACTACATTTAAACTTAACTTTATAGAAACTAATACAAATATTCACAATCGAATTTTTAATTTCTGTCAAAAATTTTTTGTTAAAAATGTTTATAAATATTAGTTTTATTATGCAAAAAATAAAATAATAAAAATTTCGGTTAAAATACTAATGATTCAAACATAAGCGTATCGTTGGAGATCGTGTATTAATCGGAATATACATACATATAAATGAATTGCTCTCCTTTAAAATAAGTGCGTAGAACTTGTGCATATTAGAAGATGTTGGCATTGCGGAATTGTCGGCAATGAATTTTCGGATGAACTTGCGCACGCTGGATTGGCACTGAGTTCGATGTGCGAAGTCGGCATGGTAAGGCCACCGATTGGCCATTATTTTGGGCGTGAATCTCGGACAGAACTGATATGACATGGAGGAACAGAAGAGACTGCAGAGGCTAAAGTGTTAGGAAGACACTTCCACCATGAGTTGGGTGATGTTTCGGAGTGCAAACTGGGGAATATTATCGGATTTATTATGGGTGTCGGGGCTTGTAAAGGGACAGTGAAGGCCCGATGGGTTTTAAACTAGTCTTTTATTTTTTTTATTTTTTGTACTATTTATTTCCTCTATTCATTTTTTCTTCTTATTTCGGGTTTTCTTTTTTTAAAGGGAATACAATGGACCATGCTGGTCTCCGAGTGAGGGTGTTGGAGTTATATAAAATAAATGATTTTGCACTGTTGATTAAAAAGTATTGAACATGTAATTCACTTTGCACTACTTCCATCATATTTTGTTAGGCATTTTTGATAAATTTTCTTGATTTTTATATACAATATTATAAAAATAAAATCAGATTTCCGACATTTATTTATTATTATTGGTAAATGATTACAATTTAATTTAATTTAAAAAATGTTTTAAGAAATTTAATAATACATAAATTAATTTAAGCCCGATCAAAAAAAATGTACAAATTTACTTTAGAATAAAAAGTTCGAATAAATATTAATTTGTAATTTAAACAAATTAATTTGATAATTTTCAGGTCATCATTTTAAAAGTACTCATGGGTTCACCAAATTCTATCAATCTTCGTAACATTGTCTGGCATGGTTTTCCCAAACCTATGGAAATCCCCACTTACTATGTTAGTTTTTTATTAAGTATCATACACACCTTGGGATATATAATTGAAGATAATCATTTAAAACTAACTGAAAGATGTCTAATTACCAGTTTAAATGACCATATAAAAGCTATTAAACAAGACTTAACACTTAAACCTATAGACTTAGATTATATAGAGCAAAAGCTACATCTCGTTCAACATGATTTTAAGCCATATTGGCAGCAGTTATTATGTTATTATAAATCACAGAAATATATACAATTTACTTTACTTGTATTACCACAAATTGAGCTTTTATTAAGATTGCACTATGGTCGTGTGAATAATTTTGATATATCCGCAAAATTGGATGAATATTATATAACTTTGGATACTATTTTTGAAACTCTAATACCGAACAACGATCGAAATTGTATGATCTCCAATAAGTTATTAGATTTCGAATTTGCTTTATTCGAAGACTGCTTTCATTTGTTGTATGACATTTTCATTTCTCCAAATGGTTGTCGTTTGCGGGATAAAATAAGTCATGGTGAGGTGTTTCTTGAAGCCTTAAACAATTCTCAAATGTGTTCTATAATACTAAAGATATTCAGCTGCCTTCTTTTTCCCCAGGATTTTAAATTATGCGATAATTATGAAAGTAAATTACATTTAAATTGTAAAACGAAAGCGATAATACTTAAATCTTTAAATATGTTGAAAAATTTCAATAGTAAACATTTTGCTAACAAGTTAGAATTGCCTTTAAAACTGTTTACACTTAAACATAAAAAAGTTTTAATATTTAAACGCCCTAAAAAAGAACCAGAATTAATGTTATTAATTAACAAAATTTCCGGAAATATTTGTAAAACTATTTCAAACTATGAGGAGTCTATAGTGATAAAAAATACTTTAAAGGCTCAAAGAGAACTTCACTCGAAACGACGTAAAACTTTGGAAAAATTACAAACAGCTTTACCACATATTTTTCAAATCCTCTGCTTGATTGTAACCTGTATTTATAAAATATTTTCAATACTGCAAAATAATTTTGAACTAGTATTGGAAGGCCTTACTTCATACGAAAAAACCTTAAGGTAATTATTCCCAATTTAAAATATTTTTGTATATCTATTAATTCTTTTTCTTTTAGATATTTAAAGCACTGTTTAACAATAAGTGAAAATTTTGTAAAATACTCATGTTGCGAAAGTAATGAATGGATTAAATCGCTGGAATTATGCCGAAAATATGATATATTTCATAAGAAATTGTTTTTATATGACGATTAAATAATAATAATAATAATACTTAAAAATGCGGGATTCACAGCCGATGACGTATCTTTTGAATGATGTTTCTCTTTATTATATGGAATTTTGAATGGTAAATATCTGACATTTATTTTTACTTAGTGTAAGTAATCTTTTTTTGTTCCAATAAAGCCTTATATGCTGAAAGACATACGTTCTGCAGGCCAGAAATAAAATATTGAACACCTTTAATACGGAAAACAATGTAGAGTGCTATATTCGGCTGTGCCGAATCTGATAACAGCCTTCACCATAATGTACATAGGTATAATCCCATATCGTAACTTAACCTAGATTTCATGTTATACGCCACTTTTCTTTAATATTTCCGACGTTATACTAGATTTTGAATTTTTACATAGTTAACTATATTCTACTAGTCAAGCCCTTTCATTTGATACAGATTTCGCATTCTGCCAGTTTGCTTTAGACGACATCTTGGATTTTTCATTTTATAATAATTTACTGTATTTTGCTGGTCAAGCCTTTTCATTTGATACCAATATTAAGGGCGTTCAAGAAGTTACATTTTAAAATATCAGATTTTACCCATATATAAATTTATTATCCGTCATTTTATAGTGGCGGCCAACATGAATTAAATTTTATAGTGCTTAGCTAGTTAAGTCCTTTCAGATGATACCAATATTGACTCTCTTGGTTGTCTAGAGGCTGAAAAAATTGGTTTTCGTTTGTAAATTTTTGGAATATAAATTTAAAAAAAATTTTTTTTTGCCTATAACTTTACCAATTACAGCCCGATTTCCAAAATTTATCCAAAATTTTTCACGAATATTATACCCACAAATAGTAACAAAGGTATCTATAAATTATTCTATGGCTGAAAATTTTAATTTTAGTGCTAAAAATATGGGAAAAAACATAGTCGCGTAAAGTCACAGAAAGTTATGGGTCGATTTTGTTTAGTTGAAATAGCGATTAACACACGAACAGACGTCTGAATCGACTCCTCTATTCATAAGCTTTCAGAACATATATAGGGTAGGAAATGCATATTGTAAAAATTACAAACGGAATGACAAAGTTGTATATACCCTTTTACACTTTCGTGTGAAGGGTATAAAAAGAGAAGTACTGAGTACTCAATGCCGTGTATATTTTCCAGTACTTAATACTTTCATAGTTGTATTTTTTCTTATATCTACTAAGTTGTGTAAAAAAATAGAGCTTGATGAAAACGTAAGTTTTCATATACAATATGCATAGTATAAAAATGCAAAAACTAAAGTAATTGAAGAAAAAATTAGATTAAAAAAATAAATACGTAATGGATGCTATAGAAGTTATTTTCTAAAAAAATATTGAAATTAGATTTTTTTTCTACATTTTATTTATAAATTATTAAAAACATAAATTTCTATGAAAAAGTTAATTGAAATTATGTAAACAAAAACTATAAACATTTTTTTTTTACCAAAAATGTACAAAATACGTTTAAAACTAATAAGTATAAAAACTAATATGCAAACATAATAAAACTATCTTAAATATTAATAGCAAGTCGATTTATAATTACGCAGTTTAGCACATAAGTACAACCAATTTTAATGAAAAAAAAAAATATATATAAATTTCGAAAGGAATTTTTCTGCAGATGTGCACAATCTCAATCCTTTTAAAATTGGTTTAGTATAAGACATTATGGTTTTAATACGTTTAATTAAACAATTAGTCACATTTATATAATTCGTTCGAATGTGTCGACCGCAGAAAATTTTTGTTTCAGTTATTTTACAGACATCCCTAAAGTATGCTATATAAAGTTAATTATTTATAATATCAATGCCCCCAATAAAGTTGTGTTGCTTTAAATAAAGATTCGTCATAAGGATAGGGTCTGTAGTGAATTAAAAATATTTTTTTTTTTAAACGATCGCAACGATATTAATAAACGATATTGAAGAATAGTTTTAAATTAAATAGTAAGAAAATTAAATAAAAATAAATAAAAGTGGTATAAATATTTTGGTGTACTTTTTATAAAAAAGCAAAATGCGAATTTTATTTCATAACTGACTGACTTACGTTTTGCAATAAGGAAAATGTGAGCTTACGTAAATTCGTGGTCGATCAGTAATAGTCCCACCTTTTTTTATGAGGCCTAATTCTGAAATTTTTTTTAACATTCACAAAACCGTTCCTTTAAAAAATACATGTGTAATAGAAATAAAATATTTTATCCGGAATTGGTATTGGCTTTCTTTGCTATACTTTGATGTACACTATATAAAGAATATTAACGCAGGTAAACAAATTTATGATTTTTACTCTCTTTATACCCTTCGCCTGTGGTGCACAGGGGTGTATAGATATATGTAGCTTTGTCATTCCGCTTGTAATTTCCGACCCCATAAAGTATATATTTTCTCAAAGGCTTATGAATAGAGGAATCGATTAATCCCTGACCGTCTGCTCGTCTGTCCGTGTGTTGGTTGAAATCAACTTTTAGAAGCAACTATATGTTCCTCAGATCTGTGTATGCTATCAATCTTTTGGAAATATCCGGGTATGAATCGCTATTGATATTGAGCATAATCGCACTATAACTTTCAGAGATATGAGCAAAAAACCACGGCCACCTTGTTTTTTTCCACAACAACAACATACAACACATACATACAAACGGGGTATACTGGTTAGAGTAAACGTGGCATCGAATCCCAGCTGAGCCAAAATTTTTTTTTTATATTATATATTATCTATATTTTTATTTTTTAAATATTTTTTTTTTATTTTTGAATTTTTTTTTATATTTTTTTTTTTTGAAAAATACATACGTAAACACAATTTATAATTTTACATTGGGATGTTTTTATATATGTTTGTTTTTTTATATGTAAGTACGTGTTTCATATGAGATGAATGGTGATACAAACAATTGTTATTGCATGACTACATGCTGTGAAAGGTATATAAGATTCGGCACGGCCGAATAAAGCACTCTTACTTGGTTTGTTTTGATTTGGAGTAGTTTATGTACGTCCATACAAAAAAGTTCAAAACAACGGTTTAGATATTCGGTTCAGTATTATGAAAGTATAGTTAAAATTTGTTACAGCACAGACATTCTCATTTAAAATTACATCAAGTCTGTAGAGCTCTTTTAAGACCTTGATCTATTTTTGTGTTAATTTATTTACAGATGTACATAAGTACATATATGTTTATTATTTACAATGTTTTTAATCTTTTGCATTTAAATTTCATATAAAAACTTTAAAACAAAACAAAAAAATACATACAGATGTATGTATGTACTTATAAATAATAGTTTTCTTTTTTTATAATGCATATTTTTTTAACTGAAAACCTTTTCCAAATACATTAAATTTAAGCGAACAAACATAAAAGCACAATGTTTTACACTTAGGTTGACAACCGCAAAAGAGGTCAAAGAGCCGTAAATCCGGTATTTTAATTATAAAGAAAAACAATAACAAAACAAATCTGAAAATGGAATATTAAAATCTCGATTAAATTGAATACACATACAAACTTAAAAATTGTTATTTTTTATGTAAAAAGACAAAATAAATGCTTTTAGATTTGAAAAATAATGGATGGAGAATATGTATGTATGTACATACTTATATAAACGTTTATATATATATTTTTTGTAATGAGATGATTATTAATAAAACATTCAAATAGGTTAATTATATCTTTAAATCTCTAAAGATCGCATTTTCCGAATATTTTGTAAGATTAAAAAAAAATTTTTTTTTTCAATTATAGTTTTTTTTGTCAATGAACAGTTTCATTTTAATGATTTTTAAGTTTATTTAAATTATATATAAAAATACATTCTAATGTAATTAGAAATATACATACATACATATATACATATGTATAAATTTGCTATAATTTAGCTCAAAAAAAGTTATATATATATATATATGTAACTAGTGTTTTTCATTTGAGATTTTTCAAGATCCTGCTCAGTTTTCGAGAAAAAAATTCTCTGGAAACTTATGCGGAAATTCCAAATAATATTTTTTTATAACACGCATTTCTTGAAGAATGAGTTTTATTAATTACTAGTATGGTCTGCTGTCGAAAAATATAAAAATATATTTATTCTAACAATTTATTTTTGATATACATACATACATACATATACATATTTACTTATTTTGACATGAATTGTTTTCCAAAATAAATCTAAGAAACTGTGAACACCAAATCTAAAACAGAAAAAATAAAACAGGAAGACATTTTTGAAAGGGAAGTTTTTATTTTTACACTATTTTAATTAATAATAATTTTTAATTTTTTGTTTTGTTTTACACATAAGGTTTGCGCATGCGTTAGTAGCAACTTTAATCACTTATAACTCCTAAAGTACTGAACCTCCCTGTAAATGGTTTATGTACATATATATTTTTTTTAATTAAAATCGATGCTATAATCGTAAACTGTGCAACAAAAAAACGAATTCCCTTTAATATATATATCTCGGCGGCACACTTCCATCCGATAATCAAAATTTTCAATAAAAATTTTTATGTTCAATTGTTGGGCACGATGATGAGTCGAGGTTGACTTTTTTTTTGTCACACTATTGCGAAAAAAACGCATTGTTTTCCGTTTAACGAACTAAGAAGGCATTCACAGAGGTTTTTACATTTCATACAGACCTCAGTCGCATTTCAGCTCTGGTCAAGTCAAGAGCTCGCTCGTCATTGTCGTTATCTTTGTCGAATAAAGACAATCAGGCCGTTCCTTTTCATCTGACTTCGAGAGTTTGGCGTCTCACTCTCGCATTTGTTAATTGCATGGCGTCGGTTAGCGGTACCGAGGTACAATTACCCGGAGTCTCAATTAACCTCTGCAAAACTTTTGAAAAGTATATTTTTCGCGTTCAGCTCCGACTTACGAATACTGAACCATCGTAGGATACCCTGGCTCTATGGTTTTTAAACCTTGCCTTGATTTGCTGAAATTTAAATATTTTTCACAATTCTCCCGATTGTGGACGAATTCGAGCGATTATGTTGACCAAAAGAATCACGAAGTGCACGAAATGTATTTTGATTTGAACGCCCATTTTCATAATAAGCCTGAATAACTTTAAGGCGTTGCTCGATTGTCTATCTTTCCATGGTTCAAATTGAGTGAGTCTGCAATTGAGAAATGTCAAATGAAATGCAGAAAAAAATTGACGTTTAGGTGTGGTTCACATTCAACATCGGCGCTTAAAATTTAACCACCCTTTATAAAAAGGTCGCCAACATCATCTTCCTAATAAAATCACCTGATTAATATATTAATGTATTGATTATAGGTATTTAATGGTTCAAATTGTAAAACGATTCAGTAAAGCAACAAATTAAACTTTTAAACAGAAAAACATTGGCGTAGCTAAAATTTTTTTTGGGGTGGCGAAGCTTAAACATTTTTTTTTTGTAAGGAAGGCAAAATCTTAATCTGAGTTAATTTTATATTTACATTAAATGTAAATATGTAGTTAATATTTTCAAATTCTGTGAGGCAAAAAATAATATTTTGGTCATTGCACTCATTGCAACATCATAATTTTTTATTTATTTTTTCCACGTTATTTTTACCATCTTCCTCTTGTTAAAATTTTAACCGGGAATTTTGTTCAGTTAAATTTAACAGCAACTTTTTATTTATTAAATTGCTAATCTTATTGTGAGAAATTCGATTTTGCATAACTTACGGTTAAAGCTCATGTCAAATTATAATCGTACATTTTGAAAAGGGCTGTCACTTGTTTACATTTAATTTTTTTTTAACTCTGCTAATTGACTATCTGCTAATAAGTTTATGAGTAATTTTGCATAAGAGAGAGTTAAATAGCCCAAAATTTATTAGGAACTAACTGTTAAAATTTTTGTATTGTATTATTATTCTTTTACAAATTTATAACATTTATATACAAAAATACTTCGGTATGAATTTTGAACTACATACATATAAAGAAATTCAAAAAAATGTAAGTCCTGAATAAGTCGTATTGTAAAACTTCAATAGAATATAATCAATAGGCCATTACGTTAATTTTTTGTTGCCAAATTTTACCTTCCCTTGGCCATAACTTACATATTATATGTGATAAAAAAGTAAAGCAACAAAATTAAAGTACATTTACAAAAAATAACTAAATTAAAAATCAATGTAAAATACTATATTAATCTAAACCGAATTTTAAATGCTTTACACGATACATCCAAAGTACTATAAGCTTTTGTATTTTTTAGGTAAAACTGTGAATTGTAATTTTTAGATAAATGTACATGTGTATCTGTCAATAACAAATTTTCTAGTGAAAGGCAAATACCTGCGGGCTTGCGGGAGAATGGAAAATAATCTTAGATTAATGCGTAAATGCTATGACAAATGGATAATAAAAGTCAATAATAATAAAATTCATGCGCTTATATTTCCTTTCAACAAATCGCGAAAACTCTTTCCTGCTAAATGTTTATGCTTTAGGGGAATTATTATCCCATTAAAGGACGAAATTAAATGTTTGGGAATAATCCTTGATACATTTTTTTCCAAACAGCATGATAATTTTATCTACCAGAAGGCAATTAAGTATAGCCGTTCCCTATACCACTTAATTAGCTAAAGATCTACACTTAATATAAAGAACAAGGTGTTAATTACAAAATGTGTATAAGTCTGATTATGACTTATGGTTGTCAAGTCTGCTCCCGAAAGGCTGCTAAAACTCATACAAAAAATTGCAAATTTTTCAAAGGAAAAATTTTAGATATTCCACTTATCTTCTACATACGAACTTTGAATCTAAATTGTTTTAGGAAATTGTGACAAGGAAACTGTCTCTGATATTTAATAAAAAATGCAGAACGTAACATTTTGAAATAATAAGAAATTTGCTAAATAACCAATGAAGGTCGTTTGCACGAAAGATCATTTTAGTAATTGTTTAAATATTTTCATAATATTTCAGTTAATACGCGAATTTTTATTAACAACTTTTTCAGCAATTTTTTAAAACTAATTTTTATTCCAGAACTTGTTCTATTTTCAATACCAAATTGGCTGTAGAAATAGTGAATTATATTTATTGAGCTTAAATTAATATTTCTTAGTGTTACATGTAATATAATAAACCCAAGTCACCACACACACGTAATGGTGAATATCATAAAGCTCACGAACAATAATTAAAGGTGAGGTTATTTTTTGATCTGGTTAATGATTTCAATAATGATAATAATATGCATGAGCTGTTACCAATTCTAATGTAACAAAATTGTTCCCACCAGGTGGCTAAAGAGACAAGTGAAAATAAAGCAAGTGGAACTGTCTATAAAGCGCAATGAAAAAGGGCCGATAATGCACAAATTCTAACTGGCGGTCTACACCCCGAAAACACTTTGGAGTTAGTGTAACAAAAGTTTAAAACATAATTACCTACAAATACATGTATTCATGTTGATTGTAAATTGTAAAATTCAATATAAAGGGTCTTTCTATAAGCGCTTCGTATCTAAAAATTTAATTGAAACAAAGTGTGTGTGAGATATAAATGAATATTGCTATTCTTTTAAAAAGTCCATCGATGTCATTATTATTATTATGGAATATATAGATCGCGCTCATTTTAATGTAAAATTTTTAATGACGGGAGCATTAATTAGAATAAAATGGATCATGTTGGCCATCCCACAAGCAAAAGTTAAACGGAGTCAAATCGCATGATATAGGTGACTAGTTTACATTACATCCACGTGGGACGACCATGCCCTCAAATAACTCGTGCAGAATATTCAAAACGGCAGGAGATGATTTGCACGTAGCGCCGTCCTAATAAAACCACACATTATTAGTGTCTATATCACACAATTCTTGTCAAAGAAAGTTAGAAATTATTAACCTATAGCTTGACGTTGACGGTGATAGCCTTAAGTAATGTGGACAGATGACAAGTGCAAAATCCATACCAAACACTAACTTCTTTGGCATTTGCATTTGATGATTTTGGCTCTTATTTGCATTCAACAGTTTTGTTTGTTAAAGTATCCATTTATACAGAAATGGGATTCATCAGTAGTATATTTGTGGGCTTTCTGGGACACCAAATTCATCCTTATGGAGATTGCATGAGGATGAATTTTTGTTTTAAATTTTCATCCCAATGGTAATTTCCCATAAGGATGAATTTTTGTTAATAATTTAAAATATTCATCCCAATGGTAATTTCCATAAGGCTGATTTTTAATTTTTGGTTGATATGCATTTTGTTATTGGTTTGTTTGTCTCAAGTTTCAATTAAAATTTTTTTATTGTCTGCAATTTACTCATACGGATGATTTTTTTGTTGTTAAAATTTTTTTTAAAATTGTGTTGTTAAAATTTTTTTTTAAATTGTAATATGAGAAAATGCAAAGGTAAATTATTATTTGTAAATACATATATAAATACTTACATATATAAATATGTGCATACAAACTTACATGTTTTAGAAAATGTATGTGCAAAATTGTTTAAATAAGAATGTTAAGAGATGAATTTTCACAGATGAATAATTTAAGAGAAAATAATTTTTATTGAATGTAATTATAGTTTTCCATAAAGATGAATAATTAAAGAGAAAATGATCGTTTGAGTGATTTTTATTAAAACAGTAAAGAGGGATTGAATAAAAAAATATATGGAAATAAACTCAAGATATACTAAACCAACATTCTTAATTGATACAAAAATATATTAAAAAGTTACATGAGTATTTACATTCCTAATACTCAACCTATTTTTTAATTAGGTACCATTAAAAATTCCAAGAATGTATTAAAATGTCTTTAAAATTAAATTATTAATTGTTAAAAAGTTGCTAAGTTAACATGTCGAGAAATATAATTCTTAAATTTTTGGAAGACTTCAACGGATATATTTTTATTGAACACCTTTGTCTTATTAATAATTTTTTAAAATTAACACAGAGTTGTAAAGACACTGAGGAAATACCTGTGCATGGAAAACACGGTGTTCATTACAAAAATTGTATTTGGGCAACGGATTCCACAACTGAGGGTCCTGACACATGCAGATGTATGATATACGGGCAGAAAAAAATTTTTATAGAGAATCTAATAAGGAGATATTATTTATTGGAAAAACGTATAAAATAACATTTTGTACATATATACAATAATTTAAACATAATTTGTGTATCAGTTAATTAATTATTTATTCTACATTTTAAGTAAGCATTATTAATAAACAAAATTTTTCAAAACATAAAACAAAATCTTCTTTTTTCACGTATGTAGATGTGTATATGAAATACATTTGTTGTTTTGTCGTGTGCTATAGCTGAAATGAAATTTAACGCTTTAATTTTATGATAACAAAGTTTTTACATAAGACATTTGAAGTTTTATTATATTTTTTATTTCTTAAATTGCACTTTTAGTTGAAAAATAAGCTGAGTATATTTTTAAGTATTCTTGGAAGTTTTCCTGAAAGTTTATTGACTTTAAAATGTATTTTCTTTCAATTGTGTTAGACATAGTCATGATAATTTAAAAAATTGTAAGTTAACTAAAGAGACAAAATATGAAAGGTTGTTGACATTAGTAAACAAAATATTTACACTTTTGTTAGAATAGGTCAAGATTTTAGAATTTTGTATGAGTGTAAATTTTATGAATATGATAGAATTTTTCGTAACGTATTTAAACAATCAATCATTTTTAAAAAAACTGTGCAAGAAGCGACATGGATTTTCTTAAAAAACCTAAGGAAAACGCTGTAAGCAAAAACAACCAAAACGGAGAAAGGACAATAGAAAAGGAAAGGATACATATAGAGGAAGTGATCATCCTACCGCCAATAGACCTCCAACTATTCCTGGCATTATATGATGGGAATGACAACATTATTTTAAAAGCAGCGGAAAATTTTGAAGCGAAAAAATAATCAACATCATTTTATTGTATTATTTGTTTATATATCTTTTTTTATTTTTATTTTCATAATTGTTTAAAAAAAAAAATCTTAAATAACCTTAGTACTATTGTATCATTTTTATATAAGTTAAAATAATTAAAAATTCTTAATATTTGATTAAAAGATACATTTTTACTTCTTAAATAAATAAAAATACAGCAGTATAAACCACATAAATTAGATGTTTCACTTTGAATTCGTCTTGTATTGCAGATGAAAGTTTTGGAATTTCTTCTTAAAAATGAAATGAATTGTTTAATAGGTGGTTGGCCAGCAGAGCAGAAGAATTCAGCTGCTTTATTTTTAGGAAAGTAAAATGCAACCCAATGCTGTCCAGGTTTATGTGATGGATCAGTGTTAGCAATATAAAAACATGGTTTTTTAACTGATTTTGTTGGTAATTTATTGCATGCATAAACACCTTTAAATTTACTCTTTGTTATATTGTTTGAATTCAAAGTATTTTTTATTGTAATTGCATTCATAGCGTTTGAAAAATACTGCGAGACTTATCAATTTCTATTATGCTATCAAATTCACAATACACTAAACAGGTAATCGCTTCAGTAATTGGTTTTCCAAAACGTCCTTCAATGCGAATTGTCCCTTGATTTATTAAATTTCCACAGTTAGAGTTGTTATTATGATCAGGTGTTAAATCAAAAGCGAGCATAAAATATCCGTTATCAAAAAGTTCTTTAGTTATTTGATGACCTTTATCAAAATGATGAATTCCAGTTCCTTTAAATAGTGTTTGATAACCACGGGTGCTTATAATTGTGCCATTATTATAGTTAAATTCAATTGGTTGTGCGGGAAATTGCACTCCATTAACAACCAAATTGAATCTTTGTAGGTTAAAATGTTGAAAGTTAAATGGATTTTCTTTTCTATCTCCTGTATAAGCTTTATTAGATACCATACCAAAAATTACAAAATTAGGTAGCTGTCCAAGTATAACATTATCTAAAGATAGCGAGTGGTTTCCAGGATGTATAGTAAATGTTTTTATTTCCACTCTCTTATATGGATATATTGCATTTTTTGATTGCAACACGTTGTGATGTGCCATTAAAATATTATTATTGATAGCAAGATGATTTATGTATAAATTAGCTTCGTGTATTTTTAAATTACATTCATTTTTATCTCCACCTTCTAAAATATAGAATTCGGGTTTCTCCAAATTTAGCGTTACCTTAATATCAACATTATTTAGCAAGTATTTTTGTTGATTAAACACATCTACATGAAGTTTTCCAAAAAGCTCTACTTTTTTTCCAATTTTAAATAATTTTCTTCTTTTATCTAATCCGGGGTTTTCTTTCTCAATTAATGAATTAATTTTATTTGTATCAACTGCCCAACCACAAGATTCAAGATGTGTTGATGTTGCATCGTTTCCATAATTTAACAATGTTTCCATATATGCTCTATAGTGATAGTTATTGTCAGGTTGGGATACATTTTTATTATTTAGATGAACTATACAGTTTCTAAATAATGAGTGTAAAAGGTTATTAACAACACTTCCGCTTCCTTTAAATTCAACGACTAGTCTAAGATAAATACTATTGAGATCTCTATAAGTTTCTCCATTTCCTAATGATACAAACTCAATAGTACTAGAATTATCCAAAGAAGCTATTGGGTTGTAGGATATTTCTTCAGTTTTAATGACACTGGTTTGAATTGGAGGAGCTTCAAATAAATCTAATTTACTTTTCATACATTCTATAAATCCAGACATTTCAAATTTCCAAAAATATCTTTAAAGTTCTTTCCTCTGCAACGTTTTAATTTATTCTGCGGTCTCTGTTTTAAACGTTTTAGTTTTATACGCTTCCCTTTGCCTCTTTGCATTGTTTTAATCTTGTCGATAGCAGCCTCTGTAATGTCATTCATGACTTTTCTTCCTTGATTTAATAAAATTTGTTTTACTGGTTTTGTTCCAATTTCCTCCAACATATCTTTTCCAATATCTAATGATTTATTTTTTAAAATATGCAAACCTGTTTTCAATAAAGGTTTTAGATGGGAGAATAATGCTGAAAAAAGTGATCCAATACCACGTCCATACTGTATAATTCTTGGTGTATGATATATTTCACCAATATTTTGTAAGTTATTTCCAGACTGATTATTATAATAATTTGTATACATCACATCCATGGTTGTAATAAAAATGATTTATCTTTCTATTACATAATCATTATATACGTTTCTTTTTAAAGTGTAAAGTGCAATAAACTGGAATATATTCTAACAACTCCATTACTTTCCCTTCATCATTTCGAATCATTATTGAAATATTATTAATATTAAAAGTTTCGATTGGAAAATATTCAATACGGCTAAAATGAATATAATTTTTTAATGTCGATATTGAAAATATTTTTAAACATTTCGTTTTTTTACTTCCTACGTATCGAGGTTTAATTATATCAGTGTAAATAAATACGATTTCATCTATTCCAGTGGATTCATTTTTATTAATAAAGTTGTTTATATTGGTAGGCAAATCATTTAAAGATTTATCTAAAATATATTTTTTTGACGATAAAATAGAATCTTTTCTATTAGCTTCAAACTCTTGATCAATAGTTTGAGCATTTTGTTTGATATTTGAGCTACCTTTAT
The DNA here is from genome assembly GCA_941918925.1 of Phyto melanocephala. Classification (NCBI taxonomy): domain Eukaryota; kingdom Metazoa; phylum Arthropoda; class Insecta; order Diptera; family Rhinophoridae; genus Phyto; species Phyto melanocephala. Next base: position 115,694,625 of record OW799234.1, read on the forward strand.
TTTCGTTTCTTTTTATATTTGAATTTCTTTTATTGTCACCTTTCTTTTCTTCGAATGGTGTTATAGTTTTTAGAATATTATCATCCACATTATTTAAACGTTTTGAAATTTTATCACCATTCTCTAAATTTGTTTTTGTTTGCTCGTTTGTTTTATTCATAAGTTCTTTAAATTTCAATTTAATACTTTCATGATTAATATTAACATCCGGATTTGGTGTTTTTAATATTTCATAATCTAAAGGTTGGTTTAACACATTTCGTTTTTTACGTTTTATAACATTTTCATTATCTTCTTTTTTTGTTTTATTCATTAATGAAAAAGAAATATCTGATAATCCAACTACCCATTTATCGTTTAGGTATAAAGATTGCTTTAGCAAATTTGTAAAAGTGCTTGAAGAGTTTTTATAAATATCTGTTGAATCATTACTTAATAAAGTAACATAAAGATCACTTTCTTCCATACTTGAAGCCATCTTCAAAAGAAATAATTGAAGTTAGTCGTTGTTTGCTATACATATATGATTAAAATTGGGTTATTCGCCTATGTCGGTTTGATGAATCCATGAATTATGTTCCTTTCCGAAACCTAGCCATTTTACAAACAGCTTTTTTCCACGACGTTTCAACACTTTTTCTACTAAATAAACGTTGGGAACTTTAGTTTTTAATAATTCTTCTTCATAAAATCCACCTTTTATTATATTTCCCTTAAGATCTTTAAGTTGATATGTTATTGGATTTGTTACAAAACTTTTATTTATTTGAAAAACTTCTGAAGACCAATTTGGTGTATATCCTTTCTCAAAAACATTTTTATATTTGCTTATGCGAACAAAATCATTTGTCTTATATTTTCCTCTTTTAAATATTTTTAAGTTATTGTATATAGTTCTAAGAAGCCTTTTTTCATTTTTCTTGTTAACAGAGTTGGGTCTCATTTTAATAGTACGGTGATAAGATGAATTATACTCTTGCAATAATTTATCTAATATATTTATCCACTTATAATTTCCTTGCATACTGAATTGTTTCCACATTTTAGTTTTTAAAGTTCTGTTAAAACGCTCAACTACAGATGCCTTCATATTTGAAAAAGTGTGATAATGATTAATATTAAGTTTTTTCATTAGACTTTTAAAGTCTTTATTATAAAATTCTGTTCCTTGATCAGAATGAAGATTTTTGGGAGATTTTTGTTCGTTCAACTTTATAATATTTTTAAATGCTTTTGAAATCTCTGTTCCTGTTTTAGATTTCAGTGGTGCAGCATACGCATACTTTGAGAATACATCTATTACAGTAAGCATATACTTGAAACCTTTATTAAATTTTGAATATGGAATCATCTCCACTAAATCTATTTGCCATGTATCTAGAATCCCCTTCTGAATAAATCGTCGACGTTTAAAGTTTTTTCTTGCTTGACGATGAAGTTCATTAACAAGAGTTTGTTTACTCATATTTATTTAAGGAATGTAAAGCTTCGATTCATTTACGTGTTGTGTATGAATGTGTAAACATGTTTCAACAGTTTATATATCCATTTACAATGATGGTGTGTGGTCCTTCAGGTTGTGGGAAATCTACATTTATTAAAAATTTGATTGAAAATCAACACTTAATATCTAAAGGCATTGATCGAATTGTATGGTGTTTTTCTGAAAAAAATTCACTACCATTAATAAAAAATGTTCAGTTTATTAAAGGAATTCCAGAAACTTTTAGTACTAATGATAAAGAATCAACTTTAATAATATTGGATGATTTAATGCTTGAATCGTCAAATAAAAAAGTTTGTGAACTCTTCACTAAGGGGTCACATCATAGAAATTTAGCTGTAATTTTAGTAACACAAAACATTTTCCATAAAGGTGCTTATTCAAGAGATATTTCTTTAAACTCTAAATATATAGTAATGTTTAAGAATCCAAGGGATAAGTTACAATTTCATCATTTGGCTCGTCAAGTATATCCCGAAAATTCAAAAGCTTTGGTTGATGTATATAATAAATGCACTCAACATGCTCATGGTTATTTATTAATTGATCTTACACAACAAATACACAACGCATTAAGATTCAGATCTGATATATTCAATAATACTCACTATTCAATATTTGCAAATATAAACAATGACTTCCAATCTAAAATTGTTGAGGGAGAACAAACATATTCTTTATGTTCTTAAAAAAGCGAAGCCCAAACTACGTAATGCAATTTTAAAATATGTTGATGATGTTGCTATTAAAGCTATACATGAAATACTTTTCAATGTTATTAAAAAAAATCATAAAATAAACAAAACAGTTTTTGAAAAATTAAAACCATATAAAAATGCGATTAGAAAAGTTTGTTCACCACAAACCTCTATGAAACAAAAGAGGAAACATCTTATTCAAAAGGGAGGATTCTTACCAATTATTATTTCTTCAGTATTAAGTGGAGTTATTGGAAAAATTTTGGAAAATGTCAAATAATTTATCTAAACTAATAGTTATACAGCCATCAGTTTATGAGAAGTTTATAAACAAAAATTCTGATTCCACCTTTTTGCATCGAAAGCTTTTACCACTATATGCTTCACACACGTTAAAAGATATTAACAAATGGTATTATATTAAGCAAGAATTAGCGAAATATTTAATTGAAAAACAAAAATCATCAAATCAGATCATAAGTTCTAAATATAACAATTTACGTGATAATGAAACTCAGACAAGAAAAACATACAAAAAGCATATTGAAACTCAAACAATGCAATCAAAGCAAAGTAGTGTTGGAACACAATGTAATATAAACTTGCCAGAGGATATTTATACTTACGATCACGATGATCAAATTGATATGGATACAACAGTACAAAAAATAAATCCTTCTTCTGCATCTTCAGTAGGCAAACGACTAAAAAATTTTTCAAATAGTGGAACACCAAAAATTAGAATATTATCAAAGGAAGAAAATCATACAAAATTGAAGCAATCAACTTTACCGTATCAGTATTCCCCACGAGTAACTAGAAATCGTAAAAAGTTAGATTATGAAACTGAAAATGTACAATGGCAAAATATTTAGAAAATAAAACACATTTAATAATTGAAAATATAAAGTTTGTTTATTATTGATAAAAAAAATATAATTTCTTAAAATAAATAATTGCAATAGTTATAGTTTGTTTACATAAAAGTTTAATGTATTTAGAATTAATATACAACAATTATTATGGAATTTTGTATATTTTAATATTCTATTTCCATTAGAAATTTATCTAAACTATCATCATTATTAAAGCTCTCTATAATATAATTTTGATCTACAAATTCTACTTCATTATCATTTATTTTACAGATATCTTTATCATTATTATATTCTATATCCATTAAATAATAATCATCACTATCATTATTAATAAATTTTTCTTTATAGTGACCCCAAGCTAGGGTATTAATGTTATTCACACATATAAATCTTTTATTATCTAAATAGCTTAAGGATATCTTGTTAATAAGGGATGTATATACAGTGTGTAGTTTTGATTTAAAAATATACATATTTCTATAGTAAATTTTTTTATTATATAAGCAATTTTTGTAGTCAGAAAGACTTAGTTTTTTTGTTACGTTCACTTTGACACCCTTAGCTTTTTTAACTTCTTCCATATTTTCTGTTTTAAACGAATACATTTTCGCTCTCAACCCAACAAACTCTTTCATTATCTTCCCAAAATTTTCATCTTTCATCATACCTAAGACCTTTTTGTTTTTTTGTGGAATATGAAATTGATTATTAGCCTCATATTCAGATGTGTCAAACCTATCTTCAATATCTTTTTTAATGTCTTCATAAAAGTCATCCGTTTCTATTGTGTATATAAATGAATCTGTATCCATATAATTAAGTTCAACTTTAGTTTTATATTTAGGTATCATATATTCATAATGGAAATCATACATCTTCCATTTTGAAAGTTCTAAAATTGTAAAACCTAAATAAATTGGCTTATTATAGTATGAGTAAGTTCTATTTAATTCAACCGCGATCATATTTTCTTCAAATATATTACAAGAATTAAATTCTGGCTTAGCAATGAGGGCACGTGCTCCAAGTTTTTTACCAATACTTTCTCATTTATTCACAATTTTAATATCTTTACGTTTATCAACGTTTTCCATTGTTTTACCGTAAACAGCATTGTTTAATAATTTAAAAAAATTTTTTTCAAATGAGTTTTTCGCATTAGTTCTATGAAAGTTATTCAAGGAAATATATTTCTTTAACCAATTGGATTGTCGAAACTTTAATATTCTATGAATTTTGGCTAACTTTAAACCATGTTTTAAACATTGCTGCAAATTTTTATAATGAATTATATATTCATATTTATTATGTAGATCAACAATCAATTTTGTTTCTTTTGACTCGGGAGGTTTTTTATTTTCACAACAGAATGGTAGATTATTATGAATGTCATGGATTTCAACTGGATATATCAAATCAACTTCTAATATATATCCAACACTTGAATCAGTGGGAATTGAGTTCAAAGAAAAATTATTAATATCTTCTACCCACTCAAAATTACCCTCAGGCAGAGCTTCTGACATTGCCCAACCATATAAATTGTTTGCATCTAAATACATTAAGTATTTAGAAGGTAATTCATTATTATAGTCTGATAAATATTTATTATTTGCAATTGAATGTCTTTTTGTACATTGTACTATTCCTCCCCTAATCCCCCTTTGAATAAATGTTATCATGTCTTTATCAGTAAGTAAATCTAATTTAATATCCGTTATTTTTAGCATGGCATCCCATGAAAGTCCCGGAGCTGTGTAATAGTGACATGGATCTAATTGATAAATGTTTTTACAAACTGTTCTGAAATTCTCAAAAACATCTGCTAATAATAAAACATCCGTCTTTAAGTACAACATTAAATAATCTTCTAAGTTTTTGCAATCGAAAGTTTTCCAAACTTCTTTCGCGTGTGTGTAATCTTCTAGAGAACATTGTGTATCTGTTAACTTATTATAAAAATCTGCAATATTAGGTAAACTATTTTCCAAAAGCTTTTCAATAGAATTTAAATAATTATAAGGAAATACGCCTTTTCTTATAAGTAAATTTAATTTACTTTCATCATTATACATAGATTTAACAGTCTTTAAATCTCTTTTTTCTAAATTTTTCACAAGATTGTCTAAACTGGATGGCATGAATCTATATGAGTCAAGAAATCTTATTTCAATGTTATTATCTTCAATTTTTACTGTTTTTGATAACGATATATAGAGTTCTTTATTTAAGGGGATAATATTAATTGAACCATCGTCAATTTTGTTCAACTCCTTAACAAATAAATGACAATCGTAAGATGAAAAGTTATGGAAAATAACGGGGAAAAACTTTGGAGTTTTATAATTGATATTACATGAGTTATGTGCTGGCCCCCTATATTTTCCACTGAAATGACAGTGATCTCTTACTTTAACTTCATTTACAATAATTTTAGAGCAAATATGACAAATGTCATTTCTATCGAAATCAAGTTTTTCCAGTTCAGTTAAGGGTGTCATTGTTTTACTTTTTGAGATGAAATTTAAATATAAATATTTAACATCATTCACCAGACTTTCTATAAATAATTTTGGTGACTCTAATCCCTTAAAACTGCAAAATTTGTTTAAACTATTACTAAAACTACATTTTATATAATAAGCAAATGCATATGGAATATGTCTATCAACTAAAGTCGTTGATGAAATATCCCCTTTCGGAATGCATGTTTGAATATTTTCAAATATGCACTCCGAATCTGCATATATAACAAACGGTAAGTCTAACTTATTGCTAAAATTGTTAAATTCTAAAACAGACTTATCTGGGCTTGGGACGTATGATATTCTTTTTGTGCAATTCTTCTGGTGTTTCTGAAGTTTCACTTTTTGATGAAAATACTGTAAACAATCATCACATACAAAAATACTTTCATGATGTCTTGTTTGTTGAGATTTAATAAGTCTGCAAAAATTAGAATATAAATATATAAGTTTAACATATAAACTAAATAGAAAGAAATGTAGTACAAGATAAAAATAGCAATTTAAAGTAATTTTATGCACTTTTACTAACCTTGAAATATTTTTAATCCACACATAATGTGAAACAACATCCTCTCCAATACATTTTTGAAGAAATAGAATGTTGATGTGCTTAATTTTTTTCGCTTTTGTTTTATAAGAGGGACCCAATACTAAGTCCGCTTTTTCATCATAGCCAAAAACATTTATACTAATATTATGATTGTTGCTTTCAAATATTTTTATATCTTTAATTTTTAGCGGGAAGCTTAATCCGTTGAAATTTAAACTGTAACCATTTATATTTATAATATTAAAACTGATATTTACTTTATATTTAAAAGTGCGCTCTGCATGTGTTTTTAAATCTGAAATGGCTGATATTATGCACCATTTGAAACAAAATTCATCATTATTTTGTACATTTATGCAGGCCTTTTTTAATGTTAATTTTTTCGGTAACGGAATGTATGATGTTCCTCTTAATGGTTGATGTTTATTTAAGTTGACTTCAATTTTAATGAGTTGTATAAGAGTCCAACCACTGTCCTTTTCCTGAAATTCCTCCATTTTCTGTAAAATATTTTGAGTTTTTCTCTCAAATAGATCATCAAACTCCTCCATGTTGAAAATTTCCTTCATTTTTGTTTGGAAGGTTTTCACTTCCAATGGAGTGTCTTCTAAGGTATCCATGTTAGGCTTGGCGTACAAGGCATAAAACTCCATATTAAATTTCAGGGCATTATGTATTTTTAAAAATTTATTAACCTCCTGCTTAATTGGTGCGCAAGCCTCTTTCATAAATAGCTCTGGTAAGAGGCATTCTTCTTTTTTATTGTCATAAGTTAGAGTTAGCAATCTAGATTTAAAGGCACTTCTAATTATCTTCACATCTAATGGAGATTTTTTAGAAACCACTCCTTTTGAACAAGATGCATGAGTCCTCTCATGCCTTTTAAGACTTTCGATATCACTAAAAATTGTTTTACATTCATAACACACAAAAGCCATTTTTATTTTAAGTTTTTCTTATTTTATTTAAAGAAGTTTAACAATTTGTTAACTTAATTTTAAATTACAGTTTATATTATTTGTTTTAGATTTACACACAAAATCTTTAATTTTTATACAGACAAATTGACCGATTACTTTAGTGAACAATACTATGAATTGCACTGGCTATTGCTTTTACTTATTTAAATATTAAATTCATATTTGGTTAGCTTTGTTCAAGGTCATTTTGAAATGTGTACTGTTGTTCTTTAAATTATTACATAATTATGCTTTTTAGTTTGTTGACTCTAATTATAAAATTCTTATGTCTATATATGTATGTACATATGTATATATATATATATATATATATATATATATATACATATATATATGTTAAATTCAAAGTTAAATTTACCTGAAATTAAAGTGGCGTTTTTATCGGATTCTATTTCAAAATATGCTTGGTTTATCATTTTTGAACGCAAATCAAATTGTTCGAAAAATATGAGGTGTTCTAATATATATACATAAAATTCTTATACAATATTATATATGTATGTATGCTAAAATCAAAGGCAATTTTAAAATTAAATTCGACGACTTCCTGGGATTATATTTCAAAATATGCTTTGTTTAAAATTATGAGGCTTTCTCAATAAATATTTTGAAAATAATTTTTAATTTAGAAAATGGACTCAAAGTTAAAGTGCGAGTTTTGTCGCTATGTTTCTTTTTTAAATGTCGCAAACAAAAAAAGACATTTTTTAAATTTTCATAATTTTGCCTTTAAAAAGGCTAAAAGTTACAAAAAAATAAAACCATCCTCATATATAACAGATATATCAGGATGGCTACCAACAACATCACCCACATCAACAGCAGAACAATCAACAACATCATCAACTGCAGTGTCATCATCATATGAGCAATATATGGATGAGGATGGTGACCAAATCTTATTAGCCTTAAGTTTAGATTCAACAACATTATCAGCTGCACCATCATCATATGAGCAATATATGGATGAGGATGGTGACCAAATCTTATTAGCCTTAAGTTTAGATTTTTAAGAAACAAAGAAATAAAACAAATGATTTAATATTTTTAAATTAAAAAAATGTATTTTTATTTATTTACTTTATGGTAGAGGTTTTTAACATTTAAATTCTTAAATGTAGTTTAATTCAAATACTGCTAAACCATTTGCTGATTGTCGACCTTTGTAAATAATTGTCCACACTTTATCATTCATTTCAGATAAGTATGGATCTTCTTTATTTAAAAATTTTGTAATTCTTTGAGGAAGATAAAACCATTTATTATTATCCAAATATGCTATGACTTTTGATCCATATTGTGATTCCTTCCACTCAAACCTTAGGACTTTATATGGTTGATGTAGGGGGATATCATCAATTTTTGTATACTGAGGTATTATACCTTGGGCAATATTTATTATTTGATCATACATCTAAAATATTTTAAATAAAATTAGAAAAAACTTCTAAATATGATGCGATTTCTTACCATTTTATTAAGCATACTTTTAAGTATTGATTAGACTAATGAGGAAAAATATTATCATTATCGTTCTTTTATATATAAGTATATCTTGAGTTTATTTCCATATATTTTTTTATTCAATCCCTCTTTACTGTTTTAATAAAAATCACTCAAACGATCATTTTCTCTTTAATTATTCATCTTTATGGAAAACTATAATTACATTCAATAAAAATTATTTTCTCTTAAATTATTCATCTGTGAAAATTCATCTCTTAACATTCTTATTTAAACAATTTTGCACATACATTTTCTAAAACATGTAAGTTTGTATGCACATATTTATATATGTAAGTATTTATATATGTATTTACAAATAATAATTTACCTTTGCATTTTCTCATATTACAATTTAAAAAAAAATTTTAACAACACAATTTTAAAAAAAATTTTAACAACAAAAAAATCATCCGTATGAGTAAATTGCAGACAATAAAAAAATTTTAATTGAAACTTGAGACAAACAAACCAATAACAAAATGCATATCAACCAAAAATTAAAAATCAGCCTTATGGAAATTACCATTGGGATGAATATTTTAAATTATTAACAAAAATTCATCCTTATGGGAAATTACCATTGGGATGAAAATTTAAAACAAAAATTCATCCTCATGCAATCTCCATAAGGATGAATTTGGTGTCCCAGAAAGCCCACAAATATACTACTTTCATCTCTGAAGATAAGTTTTTGTATAAAACGTTGCCCAAATAGACTATCTATTTTGATAAAACAATTCTATCATTTGCACGTATTGTTAAACGCTGTATCTATCCATGGCAAATCGACAAATCAAACACAACAAATGACAGCTATTTCGACAGATGTTAAGACTATGGTCTTCATCAACTGCTAAAGTTTGAAAGTCCCTATTTGAAAACCATTTAAAAACACACAGATTGCATTTAAACGATTTCAGTTCAAAATGCAAAAGGGATGGAAAATTAAAATTTGTTTTGTATAAATTTCTTTGAACTTTTGACAAAAAACTTTTAGCAAATTTTCACATATGCAGAAAAATTTCGATTAGCGTAATCAAGCAACTGTGCCAGCTGATTGACCGTGTATGAGGTTGTGGTGTGATTGTACCAGCTGATGGGCTTTATCAAAAATAGTTTGATATTTTTTTGATTGTACCAGCATGATTTAGTCGTGTGGCAAAATTAGCTCATAAAAGTTAAATCGTCAAGGCACAAACATAAAAAATATAACATTTTAAATATAAATGCCAAATCATAGCCATTTCTTCATCCAAACACGTTTTTTTTGCTCCTAGTTCGTTTTCGTTTTAGGATAATAGTAATAATAAGTGCAGCACAAATTTTTTCGTTACTCATTACAAACTTTTCCACACAATTTTTGGGTAAAAAATGAATTTTGTACCACCATGTTGGTGTAGTGTGTGTCTAAAGCTTAATTGCACAATTTTATGGTGTTGTGTATGGGCCCTATAACGTTTGTAGATTCGGTTAGTGGGTCCAAAAAAGGAATGCCGTTGATCCTGATTTTCATAAGCGAATTTTGTTTAGAGATGAATCTCAGTTTTGTTTTAATGGATACGTAAATAAATAAAACCGCCGTATTTGAAGTGATGATAATTCTCAAGCGTATGTTGAGACACCGTTACATCCAGAAGAACTGACAGTTTGGTATGCTTTTTGAGCTGGTGGAATCATTAGTCTGCACTTCTTCAAAAACGATGCTGGTCAAAACGTTACAGTCAATGGTGACCGCTATAGAGTCATGACTACTAACTTTTTGGTTCATCAATTGAACAACCATAATGTGTAGGCACTGTGGTTTCAACAAGACGGCGCAAAATGTCATATAGCTTTGATCTATTGAAGAAAACCTTACCGCATAGTTTTACGTTTCGAACGCGTAAATTGGTCTCAAAGTTCGTGCGATTTAACGCCGCTGGACTATTTTCTGTGGAGATATGTAAAGTCGCTTGTCTATGCCGAGAGGCACGAACGATTGATCACTTTAAGGACAACATTTGCCTCGTTATTGCCGATATACGGCAGCAAATGTTAGAAAAAGCCATTAAAAAATTATAACTCCAGATCAGACTAGTCCGAGCCAGCCGTGGCAGTCTTAGGCCAGAAGTCATATTTAAATTACAATGCCAGACGTTTATCTTTCGAATAAATTTCATGTCAATTTTAAAAATTCATCTCTATTTCATTCCATTTTATAGTGCTATACCTCTATAAAAAATACACTTTTTATAAATTGTTTGTTTTATTTCTGCCAAAAATATTACTTATTAAAGGAAAAAATTTGGTTTGCAAATATAATTTTTTTTTCTCCTCTTGGATCTGCGCCTGAATATAACGACACTAAATTTGACATAACAGAATTTTCCGATAACATAATATTGTTTTTAACACAATTTAATTTCTATTATCTAAAATTAAGCAAAATTTATTAAGAATTTTTTTGAATGATTTATTAGAAATAAAACCTGAGAGTATACAATGAGCCTAGGAAGTACTACTGTACATTTTTACGTTAATGAAATTGAAAAAAAGTGCATCAATATTCCCATCCCTGATGATCACGGGTGTTGTATTGGCGAAGGAAGGAAGAGAATCTTAATATAGCGCTTCAGTGATTTGTTTTTAGCAAAAACCCTAAAAAAAGTATGTATGAAAGTACAATATCATTAAAAAGCTACCTATTATTATTATTATTATTGCTGTTGTTGTAATTTGCTTTTGTTTGATATTTTCGAAATTATGTTCCAACTGCACCTTGTGTTTATGTGCTTCTTTTTTTTTTGTTCTAATACATTTTTACAATTCACCGTTTAGGGTTCGTTGTCATTTACCATAGACGACACTCATCAGCCAGAACTCCCATATATGTATGTATATTAGTTGGAGTAAATGTGGTTGGCAGCAGTTAGTAGTATGATCATGTTTATCTAATAAGTTTGCGGTGGTTTTTTATGCTGAGTGAATTTGGCTGATGTTTTTTTTTTGTTTGTCTTCTGTTAAGATCGTAACTGATTATTTTTTGTAACGACACAAATTTTTAATTTCTATTTCTGTTTTTTTATTTATTTATTTTTTATTCATTGTTCTGATCTCATTACAATAACAATAGCAAAACATTGATTCCCAGTTTAGGTTTCAATTTAAAATGTTTATAAAATTTCAGTTGAATTTTAACATTCGATTGCAACGGTTGTGAAAGCGCGAAAAATATTGTTAAATAGTTTTTGAATAAAATTCTTGTAGTTTTGGTGAGTTGTGCAAAAGGATGTTAAAAGAAATATATAATAAAAAATTTTATATTAATTGATACAAATCATTATGGAAATAAATACATAAATATATAGATTAAAATATTATAATAATTTGGTGAAGTAAAAGTTAAAATAAAAATGCATGCAGAAACACTTAAAACTTTACAAATTTAAAAATAAATAACGATTAAATTTCAAAAAAGTTACTTGCGACTTTCAAAATTAAAATTAATTATCAAAATTAAGGAATATTAGGGTAATGACATACATAGTACATACCTACGAAAATAACAAATTTTAAATTTTGTATAACGTACAACAAAAAACATACACAATATTGATTATGACCGAGTACTTAATAAGGGATTTAGAAAAAAAAACAAGATACACGTTACAACTTATTGTGCTTAAAACCTATAACCTATAAATATTCAAATTTAAATAAAATTTAATAGAGACCACCTGCTAACAACGTAATTAAATTTCGCAGTGTGTTCGTCTATTATTGAACTAGGGTTAACTGTGGAAAAAATATTATAACATTTTACTAAAAAAAAGAAGAAAAGAAGAATGATATTCAATTTTGTATGAAGTGTGTCTATATTTTTTCAGGAAAACATCGATATATTAAACGATGGTATTTTTGTGTCGATATATCGATATACAAGTGCAAGTGAGAGAATTATTATTTAAATCTCATACTAAATGCAAGAAAAATTTGGGCACTCGATTCGAAGTATTCAGGACCTTTTTTGTACTAGTTGGATTTTGTAAGGGAAGAGGTCAAACCGTATTTTCGTACCGTATTTCGTACGTTATGTATTATTTATCGAACGAATTTGTTCAAATAATAGGAATAAATCTTAGTTATTTACGCAATCTTATAGCATTACATTTTTATATATTCTCCCAAGTTTATTCCCTATAATGGAAAATAATGAAAAATTCACAAGCAAAGGAGTAAACAGTTTTTTCATTATATAGTTACCTGAATCCTGTATTTAAAGCAAAAATGATCTAAACAGCACCAGCACAAGAAAACTTTAATTTGGTATGAGCAGGAACATTTCTTACGTATGTTGTTTAAACTTCTACTTAGTTCCAATTAACTTAAATAATATCTAAGTAAAGCTAGACTAGACTAGAGAAAAATAGATCCGATTGTTTAAAAAGTCGTCTTTAAATATATAATTTGCAGGCTTCATCACTACCTTCTGAATAAATTGTTTCAGTGCATTTAATCTGACAGAAGCCAACAATCAAGCTTTTTATATTAATATCTCATAAAAAATAGTATAATATAGCATGCGAAGCACAACTCAATCAGTTGGAATTGCCAAAGAAAACTAAAAAAAAAAATAGGGAAACTTTTTCTTGCCATTTCTTTAAAAACAATAATAGCGTAATATTCTTAACATGCTGCACTAGCAGTATCTGAAAAAGCTCAACTTTGTATACAACAACAGGTAGTCTTGAATCGTCAGCTTATTAAAATTTTTTTAAACTTTAGAAGCAACCATAGGTTCCTCAGATCTGTGTATGGTATCAAAATTTTAGAAATATCCGGGAATGAATCGCTATTGAAATTCAGCACAATCGCCCCATAACTTTCTGAGCTAAGTATGAGCAAATAAACACGACTATTTCTGTTTTTCCTTATATTTTTACCACCAATATTAAAACTTTTCAGCCATAGAATAAATAATTTATAGGTACCTTTGCTACTATTTGTAGATATAATATGCCTCTAGAGATATTCGTGAATAATTTTGGATAAAGCGGGCTCTAATCGGTAAAGTTATAGGCAAAATTTTTTCAGCTTCTAGACAACCGAGAGAATCAATATTGTTATCATCTGAAAGGACTTGACTAGCGCAATATGAGCACTACAAAAAAATTAAAGTTCATGTTGGCCGCAACTACAAAAGAAAAATTAGAACCAACTTTGTCCTACAACTTAAAAAATTTTTAAACTTTAAAAAGGTCTAAATTAGGGAAATTTTCATAAATTTCACTAATAAATAGCTTGTGGCAAATAAATTAGTTTGAAGTATCACTTCATATAAAATATATTTAAACATAAATAATTAAAATTATTAATCAAACTCAAAAATTTTTTAGCAGAATATCGAATTTTCGCCAGATTAAAATAAATTTATGATATTTTTTTTTTGCAAAATCCACAAAATTGCTCACGTTTAAAACTTCTTATTTGTAGTTTATTTTTTATTTTTTTGATATCGAAATGGGACTTGTCAGATATAAAAAGACAGTTCAACATGTTTCCATCCTCTTCCACCATTTGAAGCATCTTCTGACAAAATTCCAAGCGAATCGGCAAGTCTGCAGCGTTCAGTTTGTTGGCCATTTGAATTTTATATGGGAATAAGTTCAAATCTTTGTGCATAATTGACTGTAATGACTGTCTGCTTATACCCATTTGAGCAGATAAGCTTCTTGTCGAAACTCTTGGATTGTGTTGTATCGCAGCAGCTACAGCAGCGATTATTTGCTCCGTTCGAACTGAAGGGTTTCAATGGTAAGGTCTTCTGTTGACTGTCCCATGCTCGGCAAAATTGTTTACAAGTCTCATTATGGTCCATCTGCTCGGAGGATTGCCGCCAAATGTGCGCATATACTCTCTTTGAACCGAAACTACGGACTCCAGTGCGTGATAATGGCGGACAATCCAAATTCTTGTTTCGGTGTCCCAGTTATCCATTTTTGTCAAATCTAAGAATCAATCTGCAAAATAAAAAAAAAAAAATGGACAACATTCATTAAATAGAAAAAAAAGTTATTACATTTTTTTTGGTAGCGGCTTTCATCAGCCACCCTGTAAGCAATTAACACATCTTTCTACTACATAAGGCTGAATAGTTACCCAACTCCAATAACTAATTATTTTAAATATCAAAATTATATGCAAAATAAATTGACCATTACTGTGTAAAAGTATAACAGCTGATTGACTTTGACAGATGTCAAACATTAAACAATAATTATTGGTGATAAGTTTAAAATCTATTTGTGATATTTATGTGTGATTATTTCATAAAAATGATAAACGTAATTTTAACTTCTGATTCAAGTATGTAAATGTAAGCCTACAAAATTAAAATTAAAGAAATAAGATTTTAAATTTAAATAATCGTGTGTACTTATACTCATGTTTAATATACTTATAACTAGCCAAGCACGGCGCGCGTTGCTACGGCCCTTAATGAATAAAAATGCGTTCTGAATTTTAGTTGAATATATTAAAAATAATATTTTATTGTTTTTTATTGTAATGCAAGTGGGTATACCATATTTTTGGTGTTTCCATTTGCTGTAAAAATTAACAAATTTGTTAGTGTTCCCACTCTGGAGCATGCGACGTACAGCTGGCCATGTGAAAAGCATGGATCTTCTCAATTCAATCCTGCAACACGCAGAGATTGTCATTGTGCTGTGTTGATGGTAATAGTGAAGGCAAGTCGAACTGGAATTTGTAATCGCTTGAAGTTGAAAGGCAAATCTGTGGGAACCAGATGAAAATAATAATAACTTATTTTTAATGGGGGTTGTACTGCCCATTTTTCTAATTACGAAATCTTATAGTCATGACAGCTCAAAATGTGTGCAAAGTTTCAGAAAAATCGGTCAAGTGCAAGAGCTTAAAATTATAACTTTTTTTATGGGCGTGGCACTGCCCACTTTTCTAATTGCGAAATTATATAGTCATGAGAGTTCAATATGTGTGCAAATTTTCAGAAAAATCGGTCAAGTGAAAGTAGCTAAAAATAATAACTTATTTTGTATGGGCGTAACACCGCCCACTTTTTATCACCCACAAACACTCCCTGGAATGTGTTCAACAACTTGCCAAAGTTTGAGTTCGATCGGCTTTACGGTTTCGGAGTCTATAGCTAATACACACACATACACAGACAGACATAGTTTCACTTTTATATATCTGTGGTCGCAAGGAAAAACAAGGTAACTCCATTTTTTTTTAAACACGAGAAAGACGCATTTAAAGTTTTCGGCATAATCTACTAGTTTTTTTTTTTAAATTCATATTCTAATGTGTTCGCATTAAAAAAAACATAATTTTACATCCTGTTGAACATTTTGGGTTGCAGTAAAAAACTTTTTACCCGTCAGAAGCGAAAATCAAGGTCAGTTACCTGATTTTTACCTAAAAATGGAGTTACCTGGTTTTTCCTAAAAATTTCATTGTTTGAATTTATTCTTATATTTTATGGAGTTAAGGCAACTTTTCATCGTCTTATGCAAAAAAACATTATTTAAAAGTTATAAATAAAAAAAAATAAATATATATTTTTTTTTAAATTAATTTTAAATTGTTATCAGAAAAAGTAATGAATTTCGTATTGATTTGAAAATCTAAAATGTTAAATTTTTTAGTTTTTAGTTTGCTGTTAAAAATAAAGGAATTCAGTTAATTTTGTTGTATGTTAATGATACAATTCTAGTTTCAATTATTGTTTACATCATCGATCAATCTTCTAGTGTTTTTCTTAAGGATATTATGGAGTTACCTGATTTTTCCTTAAAACACATGGAGTTACCTGATATTTCCAAAAAACTCATGGAGTTACCTTTTTTTTCTAAAAACTGGTATTTAAGCGATTTTTATTTTGTAGATTACTCTTAAATGTAATACTTTTTCAAAATTTTGATCTGACAGAGTGATGGTAAATCCAATATCCATCTAATTTTTGTTGTTTTTTCAACTTTTTGGAAAAATGGAGTTACCTTGTTTTTCCTTGCGACCACAGATATATAGGTAAATACCATACCAAATTTAATGAGAATCGGATAACTTTTGTAAGAGTTAAAGCTTTTTTACAAATAGGATATATGACAGGACTTAAAGTCCTTGCGTTAATCATAATAAAAATGATCTCACAAGTATGGGATGTAAAGATCCTTGGATTATTGCAATTTTCATTGCAGTTATGCAGCCAAAATTAAAAATTTCGTCCTTACCATATATGGGCAATAGGCAGGCGTGTCCTTTGTCCGATTTTTTCAAAAAATAAAATTTTTCTTAACTAAAGTATTTTTAGTAGTGTACCAAATTTCAAAACACTGGAACCACTCCTTCTATTTCTGTCAATTCGTCCACTTGCTTTGTTCATTTTGATCTCATATAAACAAATAGATAGCTCTTCAAGACGTAGGAATCAAAAAAAATTTAAACATACAAATCTATATTTTTTTAGGCTATAAGTTCATTGTGATGATGAGATTATATTATGGAAAATTGTTTTTGTTATCGCTTTACACATAGTAATTAACTTTTTTTATTTTTACAGATTATAAACATCATACACTTTCAAGGTAGGTAAGACAGACCGACAGACAGCAAAATGTTTTGCTGCTACAAATGTTTAACGATGCACACAGCCGTAATCGCTCTGTTGTTTTGCTTAAGTCAACATATATTGGCCTTACAAATACCCAAAGATGTGGAAATACTTGAAGGTTATGAGTTTGATGAATCTCCCGAGTATTATGCTACAGATGCCAATTACTATGAAGCACGCAGTATGCTAACTGGATTCAATAAGGCCATACGTAATAAACGATCATCTCTGGAATACGATCAAGCCAAGGGCTTAGTAAGTAAAACTGATCTTAATAAAAAGTTGCATGATAGTCGAGTATTTAATGTGGAGAGTGAACGTATCGAATTACAACAACCATCACCTGTTAAGCAGGAACAACACAACCTGAAAGCAGAAGCAAGAGATAAAGAGAGTGGTATTGAGGATGAAACTGCTGAAGGTTTGCCAACAGCTGAAAAACAAATAATGGATCCTGATTATGATTACTATTCACAACGTCATATTACAAGTTGGAAAGGTCCTATAAATACTGATCGTTCAAATTATGATGATGATACTGTAGCACAAGCCACTAGTGGTTATGCCGCTAGAGCGCGACAAGCTAGAGTTAATTTTATTACACAGCCCCGCAAAGAGAATGAATCGCCCAAAGAACTGCCAGAACCAAGAGTTACTAAGGTGACATCCCCTATAGGAAAACAGCTGTATGAGCAAAAGTTTAGTGCTGTGGCACCAGCTTATAATTACGAAATGTATCCATCGCGTTCATACGATCCCTACTTAAGGCGTTACGATCGGTAAGTTTTGAAAATTAAAATAGAAAACTTATTTAAAAAAAATTAAAGCATATTTTTGCAAATACATAAATTTGCTTTGAAAAAAATTTTATTTATTATAAATTTCTTCTGGCTAAAGGCATATTCATACAGGTATATGCAACGGCAAATTGATACAACAAAGGCCAATGTTATGTTTTATGTTAAGGCCAATTCCAGGGATGAAAAAGTTGTTATGACATATTAAATATAATAAAATTTGATTAAAAAAAATATAAATTTTTAAAACACATTATTACTTAATGACGCAAAAGAAACAAATATGTGATGCGACATGACGAAAGGAATCTTATCTTGCCAGGAGTCAAAATCAAGTTTTTAATACCAAAGGACAAAATTCTGAACGAAATGACTCAAAAATCATGCAAAAATCTTAAAAATTTACCAAGTTACAGCATTTTGAAGTTTTTTTTTTCAAAAAAGGTAGTTTCAAGATAATTGAGGTTAAAGTTTGAGTATGTATCTGAATGTGTTTTTTAGGATAAGGTAGCGTTAGGTACCAAAAACCCAAAACATGAAATTTAGACTTTAATTCACGTTAAGCCCTGTACTGAAAATTTTACTCTGGCAAGATAAGGTCCCTTTCGTCGAAGCCAAAATCACATTTTCCTTTTCTGCATTAATAAATAAAATTCAACCAATTTCAAAAAAAAATTCCCCATCAGTTTTCACCTGTTAAAATTACCCTTGTTCTAGCTTAAGTTAATTTTATTCTTATTGAATTTTGGAAATGTTTTTAATTTAATTAAAAAATGAAAAATGCCAGAATAAATGATTTACAACAAAATTAAGAATAAGAAGTTCGAATAAATATCAATTTATAATTATAATAAATTTCATTTTAACTTTTTAATTTTTTCAGATATGATGAACAATATTCTCGTTACGATCCCTACAACTATGAAGATCATTTTTTATATCGCCGTCATTATGATCCCTACGACAGCTATAGTCCACGAGTACCACGATATCCCGAACCTTACTATAATTATCCAGATCGCCGTTACGATATACCAGAACCGCGAGAATTTTTGCCCCTATACAATAATGAAATTTATGAAAAGTCTGCTTACGCTCCCGTTAGCTATCCGGATCCTTATGCTGCCTCTTCAAAATACCCCATTGATTATACAACACCTTTAAAATATCCCGCAGATTATGCTCGTAGCAATAAACGAATCGTTTATTACGCCCATTTACCCGAAATTGTACGAACACCTTATGACTATGGCACAAACACATATAATCGTGACCAGCGTTATGACGGTCTAATGAAGCCTACTAAAACACTACCGAATTCATATAAGATCGACAAGTCCGGTTCTCCGGCAACATTAAATAGTAATCCAAATATTAATTCAGATCCATATGATTATATGAAACGTGATAAGAAAGATCGTGTCACACCGAAGCCAATTAATGTTAACAGTAATAATGGTCGACAATAATAATTACGAGCGATTTGAAAATAATAGTTTAAGTTCTAATAATCATTATACCAAAAAAATATAAAAGAGAGGCAACAAATCTTATTTACTCAAATTAATTTTAAATTATTTGCCAATGTTTTTAGTTAGTTGCTTTATTATTTTGTATTTATTATTATTATTTTAATAATAAACAGAAAAATTCAATGTATATTTATACGTGAAAATTATTTACGTTACTTGAAAACTCCTCAAGATATTTTGATAAAAATATTTTTGAATTCGTAATCGTTATTACCCTGCAGACAAAATAAAAAGTTATTATGTGGTAAGAAATATACTAGTCGTAAGTGTGTTAGACCAGTTATCTATCTTATCATATATCAAGCTATCGATTTTAACATAAGGTTGTCAGAAGAGCCTAATTAGTTCGTTAGAAAATAGAAGCGTGATCGACTCGGTTTTACAACCGGTGGAAAACCTGGTTTTTTCCTCTTTCAGCTGGCGGTTTTTTCTAAATGTTGATTTTTCGAATATCGAATACACCGGTTTTTTATTTTCATATATCTTTGTAACCAATCGTACAATAGTATATTTAATACGCGAAAAGTTTAAAAAAATCAAAATAAAAACTATTAAATATTCTTCCATAATATTGTAAGAAATTTATTTGTTGTTTAAAAAACAAATGTAAAATAAGAAAAATAATTGATCTTAAATATTATTTTTTTTTATAAAATATAAACCTAAGGTTAAAAGTTAAAGATAATTGAAGCATTAAACTTAGCTGATCGATCGCTTTTAGGTAAAAAGTGTATTTACAAAAAAGAAAAACCAATAATCTCTCCTTCCAGATCCTAATTTTTATTAATGTCATTGAGTGTCTGTTAACTTAAATTTTAATTAAACTACCGGACAAACTAGTTTATGCCTATATTTGTATGTCTATCAGGGGTATAATAAAAAATTTTTAAAATGAAAAATTTTTTTTTCTCCCTAGCCTTTAAAATGTGTTTCAAATTACAGAAATCATTTCAAGCAAAATACGTTAGTGCATATTAGTTTAAAAAATCTATTTAACATTTAAAAAATGTATTAATGTATTTTACTTGTAAAGAGTACCTTTTGTTCTTAAATTCAACTAAATAAAATCAAATGGTTCAATTGCATTCATATCAGTTATTGCGTAATTGCTCAGCCAAACGTATATAAACTGTAAAAATTTCATATTTAAATATAATTTTTTTTAACAATATATTTTAATATTTTCTTTTAATATTATATTTTACATATTCGAACCGGTTTTTTTCTCACTTTTCGAAATAGCAACCGGGTTTTTTAAATTCTAAATTTCAAACTATTTGAAAACTGGTTTCTTAAAAAAGTAAAAAATCGATCACCCTAGTATATAGTTATATATTAGTTTAATACCAGTAATTGTAAACTAATGCAATAAAAATTTTTTTATTTATTGTTTTAAACAAATACCTTTTATAGATATATAAAAATATCGCTTTTTGGATAATTATTTTATTCTTAAGGATAGAGAATGACATTCAATTTGAGAAGAGCGCCAATCATAAAGCAGGGCAGTCGATATTTTTTATCAACTTTTTTGATTTTGTATTTCAACTAGTACAAATCTATTAATTTTCTTACAAGGTAGCAGGATGTGGAATCTCCTGTACAAATAATATACATTTAAAAAAATATTTAAGGAACTATTACTGTAAATTTCTTTATTAATTAGTAAGATATAAGATAATTTTTTTATCCTAATCCGAGGCCAAATTATTAAAATAAATTTAACCCTTTTCGTATTATGTCAATATTAAGGCAAATAAGTAAGTTAATAATTAAGAAAACGATCCCTGTTATCATTATTTTTTTTTAATTTTAATTCAAAAATTTTTCATACTGCCCCAAGGAAATCATTTAACTCATTCATTAATTTCACTTAAATAATCAAAAGATTATACAAATTTATCATGTTGCTGTGATGGTTAACAGAAGACAGGCGGTATAGACGGCAAATTGCAACAGTAAACTGGATGATATGATGACACACTTTGACATGATATTAAAACCAAATAAATAAAATAAACAAGTTGAAAGAAACTGTTTTGGTTTTTGTTGTTATTGTTTTTTTCAAAAGGAAGACAGAAAGGTCAGAGTCCCAATCATACAGCAGCATACAAGAATTAAATTAAAAGCAAATCATTTCCTCTTCAACGCATATAACGGTAATTTAAATAAATACAAACATAATTGGCAAAAGGACGAAAGGCAAAATAAAATCAAAAATAAAGAAGCAAAAATACATTCTATATTTATGTATGAGTAAATACTCATACGCACATACACCAGCAACAATAAATGATTCCGGTCAATTTGAATAGTAAAACAAACCAATACAGTAACAATTTTTAAAAATGTGGGTTTTAAGGGGGAACAGAAGAAAGAAATCATATTAAATCCCTCTCCTTTAGGCATAAATTAACAATTCTACATTTTTTTTTACTGTTGTTTCAATACACATAGCTAGCAAATACATATATGTATGTATGTGTAAGTGTGTGAATTAAACAAATATGATGCAGCGTCACATCCGCTGTACGTAACGGAAATATGCTTAATCTTGCGTAAATAAAACGATGACGAGGTCAGAAGCACTAATACTACAACGCAATAGGCCATTCCATTGCCTTCTATTAGTTCATTTTGAGCTACACTTTCTCTTTGTGTATTTGTGACTTTTTTCCATCAAGTCTAAAAATGTTATTGTTTTGTTGTTATTTATACTGTTTATATTTATTTTAAAACGATGCTTTTGTTGTATGTACTTTCGTTTGGTGATGACAGCAAAACTGAATAAAAAAAAAAATAAACAAAATCATAATGTTACATTAAATTTTCAAAGAGTATTTTGTTGGGCTTTAGGTTTTCCAAACTTTGGTCGTTGGTGTGTTGTTAATTTTAAATTCATTAAAATTTATTTACTTTTAATATAAAAAACTGTAAATGAAATTTTGATTTTTATAAAAAAACAGTTGTGTGTTTAAAAATAGCAAACGGAAGTCTGAATTTAAATATCAATTTTGTAAGCATATTGAAATATTGATATATTATATGTACTACTAGCTTTGTTCTGCTCTAGGCATTAGTTTAGTAGCGATAAGAAAAATATTAAAAAATAATATTTTTAAAAAAGGTTCAATAATAAAAATTAAAATCACAATCGACAAAGGGCACTGTGCGCGCAATCATTATTTGTTGGTCAACCAACATTCTGTTGTATACTGGCCAAACGAAAATTATAAAAATAAATTATTAAGGCCATGTCAGTTAAAAGTTTGGCTTTGCGTTTCGTTACATATTCGCTTTTACATAATGAAAAATATACACACTTGTACGAAACATGTCACATAAAGTACTTTTAACGCAGCGCGAAGCGAAAAATTAGGCAACTCTTATCTTTTTAAGCGCTTTGACAATCAGCTGGTGTAATATTAATGAATTATGTGTTAAATTCGTATGTGATAATAAAATTTTAGTAAACTTCCCAGCAAAACCTTAACTTACCTAATAAGTTAGCAAGTAATATTGGAGATACACATAAACTAGTTACTTTTCGACCGAATAACTACTTATTTTTGTTTGAGTTGTCCCAGAAATCATGACCCTCGCTTACAAATGAACTTACAAAAAGCAATTAAATAAGTAGTTACCAATAAAGCTGAATTATAGCTGGATATTTTCATACGGTTGCAATACAAAAAAATATAAAAATTATAATATTGGGCATATTATAATATTTATGAAATTAATTTAAAGTTTAAAAAAATATATAAAAAGTATTTACGAAGGTCATAACCAATAGGCCATTACTATGTACTTTAAAATAATGATGTTGGTAACAACCCCTCATTACTATGTAATATATGAAGTAATGACAACCTATTACACAATTTCAAAAAAATTTTGCTGGGTTAGTAAATTTCAATAAAAATAAAAATAACAAATATTTTATTGTAAATATTTCTAACCGCTTTTGTTGGTAAACAAACAATGTTAAAGTGTTGTCAATGTTTTTAATGTGTCATAAAGCCCTTGATTTACGCTTGTTTGTCAAAGTTAGAAAGTTCACGCAAAGCGATAATATTTTATCAGACATTACCTTTAAAAATAAAATAGCCGAAATGAATCATGGTCCAAGTTTATTAAAAATTTACCCCCTGGCTCTAAGAAATTTAGGAAATAAGCTAAAGCTATAAAAAGTAATAAATCGTCATTTACAGAAATACACCACAACGGCCAGGTTTTAAAATCTAGTGCTGATAAGGATAATGCTATAGCAGACGTTTTTAGTAATTCGCACACCATTACTTTAAATAACCCTTCACCTATGGATGCAACAGTCTCTCAATTCATCAAACTCTGGATGATAAAATAATTGACAGGTCAACCGTCGAACTTAACAGCTCAGCTGAAGTTAAAACTCTAGTAACCCTATTGAAAAATAATAAAGCACCTGGATTAGATAACATAAACAGCATCTTATAAAAAAAATTACCGATTACTTTTTTGAATTTGTGAGTAAACTCTTCAATAGTTGTTTAATTGAAGGACATTTCCCAACAATCTTTAAGATAGCAAAAGTTATTCCAATTGTTAAACCTGGAAAGGACCATAAATTACCTACTAGCTATAGACCGTTCAGCATTCTAAGTATATTGGACAAAATATTCGAGAAAATTATAGAAAAAAGAATTATAGAATTTGGTTTTCGTAAAGAACACTCCACCGTGCACAAACTAAAAAGAGTTGTCAATTTCCTTGAATTGAACAAAAGAAATCGGAAAAGTACAGGAGTGATTTTTCTAGACATAGAAAAAGCCTTTAATACAATTTGGCACAATGGCCTAATATTTAAACTAAATTCATTTGCATACCCATTGTACCTGCTCCGACAAAAAGTTTGTTTTCTAATAGAACCGTAATTCCACTTTATTTAGGAATTATTCTAGATAAAAAATTATCGTTTAAAGAACACCTAAAATATATTGGCGATAAGGCGATTAAATGTGGCCGTACTCTCTACCCCTTACTCAACAGAAGGTCTCAACTTGATTTAAAAAACAAAATCCTTCTTTACAAAATGTGTATTCGGCCAATCATGTCATACGGATGCCAAGTCTGGTTTCCTTATTTCTGTGGTATTAGTAGTTTCTTTATTTAATTATTAGGATATCAATTGTTGTAATAATTTTTAGTAAAATCTTATAATAATGTAAATAAAATCCAATAAATACTTGAATAAAGACATAATAGTAATAATAATAATAATAATAATAATAATAATAATAATAATAATAATAATAATAATAATAATAATAATAATAATAATAATAATAATAATAATAATAATAATAATAATAATAATATTAAAAATAATAATAATAAATAAAATTAACAAATTGAAAGTGCTAAAAATAATCTATCTAATGCTAAGTAGTTTGTTAAAAAAAAAATAATAAAAGAATTACAATTTTTGTAAAACTAATCAAAATAATAAATAATATTTATAATTAAAGCTTTTTGCTTATATGTACGTAAACGTTTGTAAAGAGGATTTTTTGTTTAAGATATATAAAATTTATTATTAATATATCAAATTTTTTTAAGAAATTTTCTATACAATTTTTGATGTGGTGGTAAAAGTGAAAAAAAATTAAACAGCGATAATTATGTCAGAGATATTGAAACTTATTATAGACACTGAAACTTATCAGAAATATTGAAACTTTTAAAGTAATAACTTTTTAAATTTTTTTAAAAATATTCTTAGTAAAAATATGCACAGTAAATCTTTATTATATATTTACGGGTTAAATAAAAAATGTCCGTGGAAAATCTGTTTTATAAATCCTTTGTAAATCTTTAATAATTTCACAGAAAACATTTGTGATGTAAAAATATTCAAGAACATTTTTCAAATGACTTTAAAAGTCATATTGCTGAATTGTAATTAAAACAAGCAAATCTCATAATACCCTTTACCATCATGTACATAGGTATAATCTCACAACGTGGCTTAACTTATATTTCATGTTATGCTTCATTTTTCTTTTTTTATTTCTGACGCCAACCTTGATTTTGAATTTTTACATACATAGTTAACTGTATTATACTAGTCAAGCCCTTTTATATGATACCCATATTGATAGGGTTAAAAAAAATGTCCGCCATTTTGTTTTAGACATCATATTTTATTTGAGTTTTTTTAGTAATTTAATGTACTCTACTGGTCAAGCCCTTTCATTTGATACCAATATTATGGGGGTTAAAGGGGACAAAGCCGTTATTACAATATTTGACCCATATATCCGCCATTTTATTTAAGCCGCTATCTTGGATTTTTACTTTTTCATAGTTTACTGTAATTTACAGGTCAAAACCTTTCATTTGATACCAATACTATGGGGGTTGAAGCAGTTACATTTTTAAATAAAAAATTTTTTTCATATATAAATTTATGTATTGTCCTCCACTTTGTAGTGGCTGCCATCATAATTTTTTAATTTATTTTATAGTGCCTTATATTGCACTAGTCGAGTCCTTTCAGATTATATCAGTATTGACTCTCTTGGTTTTCGTTTGTAAATTTTTGGAATATATATTTGAAAAAAAATTAACCTAAAACTTTACCGATTAGCGCCCGACTTATTCAAAATTTTTCACGAATATCTCTAAGGGCATATTATATCTACAAATAGTAACAAAGGTACCTAAAACTTATTCTACGACTGAAATTTTTAATTTTGGTGGTAAAAATATGGGAAAAAACAGAGGCAGTCGCGTTTATTTGCTCATATCTCAGAAAGTTATAAGGCGATTTTGCTGAATTTCGATTGCTTCTAAAAGTTGATTTCAACCAACACACGGACAGTCGGACCGTCGGATATGGCTTAATCGACTCCTTTATTCATAAGCTTTCAGAAAATATATACCTTATGGGTTCGGAAAAGAAAATTGTAGAAATTACAAACGGAATGACAAAGCTATATATACCCTTCTACAGTGTCGAGTGAAGGGTATAAAAAGGTATTATATTGCGTATTAGATTTAACACAAAAAATAAAACCAATGTTGCCAATAGCTTAAACAAAATGAAAATCATTTTAAAATTAAATTTGGCACAGTTTTTAGGAAAGATTAATGAAATAAATTCACTTATATGTATTTTATTTATTAGCACCCAATTGGCTTTAAAATGATATTCGGTAACTGAAATCCTAAAACTAAGAAGTTGGTTGAATTACGCCTCATCAGTATTGGTATCAAAACATCAACTAGTATTTTAAATAAACAAAATAAAAAAAAAAAAACAGTCAACATTTGTTTGAATTACAACAAGAAATAGGATGAAGACAGTTAGAATTTGGCATCAAAGGAATTTTTGGTATTCTTAATTAAATTTACAATTAAAATTGCATTTGTTTCATCATTGTTTGTTTGTGTGTGTGTTTGTATGTATTGGTATGTAGTACTACCCTGTAGCTAAATTTTTAATTAGTAACGTTTTGGAATAGATGTATTACTACATTTAACGAGACTGTTGCAAAAGTGATAGATTCGCACTAGTCAATATATAATAAAAATAAGAAAGATGTTGAAATATCGAGTGCACTGATTTATTAGTAACGGTCATTGTAAATTGTATGTCATTGTCTCTCGATAATAAAAATATTTGATAATAAAACGTTGTTTTTTAATATCTGTAACAGATGCTAGTAAAAAACTTTTAATAAAAAAAAGTACTCGCACTAGTTAACAATAACCAGTATTAAAACTAATATATAACTATAAATAAATGAACTAGTACGACTCCTATGACAACCTAATGTTGAAATCGATAGTTTGTTATATAAAAAAGGAGAAGTAGATAAGTAGTCTTACGATAAAAACAACCACATTCTAGTTATTTGATCTGCCGGGTACACTTGCTTCACGTTTGGGGGTTATGT
Source organism: Phyto melanocephala (assembly GCA_941918925.1). Classification (NCBI taxonomy): domain Eukaryota; kingdom Metazoa; phylum Arthropoda; class Insecta; order Diptera; family Rhinophoridae; genus Phyto; species Phyto melanocephala. Next base: position 115,722,173 of record OW799234.1, read on the forward strand.
ATTACCATTTTCTGTTGGTTAAACTTATTTTAAACTTTGTAGCTTATTTTCTTTATTTTTCCCAAAAAATAAAACTGTCCAAGATGTTGCTTAAGAAATTAAAATTGTTCCTCTCTTAACTTTGAGTTGTTGTGGAAAATAATAACAACGAAGAAAATAAAGTTTTACCTAGAACTTTGTTAATTTGTCCAAAATGTTTTTGTTTTAAATATTTTTGTTTCTTGTTTCACTTTGTATTATTTTTGTTTAAAGATTACGTTTTTATTTATTAAATAAAGGAATTAAAAATTATTTTTATTTTACAAAAAATTTTACTAATAAAAGTATTATTATCAGAGGTCTTGCGAAATTACGATATTGCAACATGCTTTAAAATATAACAACAACTATGTAAAATATAGTTCCTCATAAGCTTTTACTCTTGGCTCTAACTCTAACTTATTGCGTATATTTTTAATAAAGTTTCACACAAAACATATCTGTGGATATCTGACAAAACGTGTTCATTCTAAATTAATAAATTTTCAGTAGAACAAAAAAGCTGTTAAATTGACTAAAAAAAAATTATTGTTTAGAAAACTAACGAACACAACTTGTTCCTTCTCAAAGAAATAGTTTTCCCTAAAACAACAAAAAGAATTTGTGCCAAATAGATTTGAAACAAAAAACAACGTCTACCATACAAGTCGTTTTGTCAAAATTGTTTTATTAAAATTAGAAAATGATCTTAGTCGCTTAAAGGCAGAATTAGTTTATAAGTTCTGTGCTGTTATGAGTCAGCTGTTTTGTTTCTGATCAATTAAAAATCTGTATGTGTTGCCTTTTTCGTTCTGTTCTGTTGAGGACAAATCTGTAGAATTCAACGTTAAGTGACGGCCATTGCGAGAGAAACAGCTGATATTAAAGTGCCTTTATTTTAAAGGTGGCTGCAACAGAGAGACTTTATTTGCTTATAGGACAAGTCTGTTATTTTTGATGTATAAAATTTGAGAAAAAAAAAAAAAAAAATTACAAAAAAATAAAACAAGCTGTTTCTGTAAGGTTACCTTTTAAAGTAAGGCAGATCAGTTCTGCAAAACGACAAGAACGACAACAGAAAGTAAAGACTGCTGAAAACTAAAGACAAGACAAATTGTTTTGATAAATTGGAATATAAGAAAAGTTGACTTCTTTTGAAAGAAGCTGTTTTATCAAAACAGAATTGGCTTATCTCAAGAGAAGTCACTATGTCCCCAGATATGCTCAATAGCATTTCAAATCTTTAAAGAAATCCAAAAATTTTCTAAAAAGTTGTAAATTAATCAAAACATTTGTTCGTTTTAAACACGTTTAAACACAGAGTTATATATGAATACATTTGATTACTCATTTTACTTTTTTTGGAACTAGATTCTATATTTTAGTATAAAATGATTATTATAAATGTGCATAAATTTTGGTTTGGATAAACTATAATTTAATTATAATTTTTCTATGGAAATTAAATAAAACACATTAGTATATAGTTTTAAATATTGAATAGGTACCTTAACAAATTATAAGTACTGAGTATTTAAACACTCAACTTTTGTAAAACTCTAAACATAATGGAAATAATAATAAAAAAAAAAATAAATAAAAACAGCTTTTTGTTTTTAAAAATATGTGTATATTATAAAACTGCAAAATTATTTTATTAAACATTGAATTCACCTCGACGTATACTTTATCAAGAGCGCCCTGAATAAATGTATACAGTATTTTCTTTTTTATATTGTAAAACTACAAAAGTTCATTTTGAAATTATCACATACAGGAAGCACGTAAGGAAGGGTATATAAGGTTCGATACGGCAGTATATAGCAGCCTTGCTTCTGCTATTAAAATCCAAAGTCTAATAAAGAAAAATAAATTAAAAATATCCATCAACACACTTTTTCAAATACCGAAAACATTACGAAGACGCAACCAGAATCTGAGGCAAATAAATGTAAATTCGCGAGTATTAAATTAAACCCTAGAGAATTATCAAAAATAAGTAAAATGCACAAACAAATTCCAGGGTAAATGTAAGCACAAATGTATATATGTATGTGTGTTATATTTATAAACATTAAGTAAATGCCATAACATAACAATTGTTATTGTTAAATACAATAAAAGGTGTCCTTGCTGTAAAAATACATACAAAAGTAGTTAATACAGTCAAAGTAAATCTCTCTGCATATTTAATTGTCAAAGAAAAAATATGAATGAATTGAACGTCTTGCAATAAACAAAACGAGTAAAAAGGTAAAGAAAATTATATTTTGCATAATAAATGCTGAATATGGAGCTTACTAACGAGAAAGGGAGAAGGGATGAAAAGTGTGTTAAAGAGGAATACAGAGTTGCCAAAATCTTTAGAAACATTTAAGTATGTGATGGAAATAAGACCAGAAATCGATAATGATCAACCATATAAAAACATAAACAACAAATTTTATTAAAAAATTTAATTTTTTAATAATAAATTTTTTTGTTATGATTTTTACATAAGAATAAGCATAGTTTGAATACTTTCGGTTAAAGTTAAGATTAAAATTATAATTCATAATGCACTTTGAAAGATGGACTAGCTGAAATTCGTCTATATACTTTTTTAACATATCGTCGATGTTTTCAGTGATTTGCGACTTTGAGTTGACTGACAGTTCACTTAACTGATCATTACCAATGGTTAGGGAGTCTGCCATAAAATGCGCGTAAAGATCCTATCAACTCTAATTAATTTTAGAGAACACCACATTCATAGATTTTGTAGAGTAGCTTATGCTTATTCTTATTTATATTCAGAAAATTAAAAAAAAAAACACTAACAAAAGGTTCAGTGTAATACCAAACAGTTTGACTCCGTTTCTAATCGTCTCAGTAGAATAAAAAAAAAAAATGCGTTTAACAAAGTGTTTGTTCTTGCTTTTGTTTCTATTTATCTCAATCTCTCATCTCATTTTTTATTGCGCTTAATTTTTGATTTCAAATAGGCGCATCGGTCAAAAAGCATTTTTTGTGGTTATCGTTTTTAAGGTTAAACTATATCTTGGAGAACAGGATATTTTCCCAAAATTTTAAATTTCTTAGTAAAGTCTTTTTGTATGACTATTGCAAAAAAAGCCAATTTTTGACCCTCGGCTGAAAAAAATATTTGGCTCAGCCGAATTTTTAGTATTGTTTTTTTTATTTTTGAACAATTTAATATTTACATTTGAAATATTTTAAAGCATTTTATTAATGGTTTTCTGACTTTGTTAAAATAGGTTCGACAATTTATTTTCAAATGTGCATTTAACTTTACTTACCTGTATGTGTAAATTATTTCTCAAGCTGTAATGATTGTTAATTAATTGTTTATTTAAGAAAAATATTCGTGATACTTAAAAAATATTTAAATTTGTCGAAAAAGTAATAAATATCACAAAAACGATTTTTTGAAAATATTGCAAAAGTACCCTGTGATTTTGCAGAACTTCAAAATGAAGTGAATAAATTTAAGTGAAAACAATAATCCCTGTTACATTAGCGTGTAATTTTTGAATATATTAATGAACGTCATTTCATTTTTATAAGTGCATATAAATCATGCCTATTTGGTAAAAAGAAACCAATGTTTCATAAGTTGAAGATGTTTGTTTACATAATTCCTTTAAGATATTTTACATATTTTATTAATTTTGAATTACTTCATTAATGATAAATTATTTTACATTTAGAAATTCATTAAGAATAAATCTTTTTGCACTATTGATTTAAGGTCTTGAAAATGTATTTCACTTTGCACTAATACCAATTTTTTCTATTATTATATTTTTCATTTTCATTGAAAAAAATTCAAAAAATCTAAAAAAAACCAATTTAATAATTCTTAAAAATTTCATATAATTAAACAATTATTGATAATACCAAATATCTGTAATAAAAAAAAAAACAGAAAAAAAGCAAAAAGTTTATCAAAACCAATTTTGTGATAAGTTTGACAATAATATTCCGAGATATTTTTTTGCAGTGACCTATGATTCATTTCTAACAGGAGAAAAAAAAATCAAATTTCAAGTATGTAAAATCGGCTTCAAACTGAGCCGCCGGTCAGCCGAACGCATCGGCGGCGGCGCAACTTAAACAAAGAAATCGACTAAGCGGCTAGCCGCCAGCCGCACCGATACAGCTTGCTTATCTGTAAGGGAGTCGATTAAGCCATATCCGTCTAACCGTCTGTCCGTGTGTTGGTTTAAATCTACTTTTAGAAGCAACCATATGTTTCTCAGACCTGTGTATAATATCAATCTTTTGGAAATATCCGGGAATAAATCGCTATCGAAATTTAGCAAAATCGCTTTAAAATTTTCTAAGAAATGAGCAATGATTTTTCCCATATTTTTACCACCAGAAAAATTTATAGGTACATTTGTTATTATTTGTAGATTTAATAAACCTTTAGAGATATTCGTGGACAATTTTGGATGCATCGGGCTCTAATCGGTAAAGTTATATACAAAAATGTTTTTTTGAAAAATATATATTCCAAAAATTTACAAACGAGGAACAATTTTTTTTAGCTTCTAGACAACCGAAAAAGTCAATCTTTGTATCATCAGAAAGGACTAGACTAACGCAATATAAGCACTATAAAAAATTAAAATTCATGATGGCCGCCACTACAAAATGGCAGACAATAAAGTTATGTATGGGTCAAATCTGGTATTTAAAAATGTAACGTCTTGAACCCCCTCAATATTGGTATCAAATGAATGGGCTTTACCAGCAAAATGCAGTAAACTATGAAGAAGTAAAAATCCAAGATGCCCATCAATGTGGGCATCAAATGAAAGAGATTGACTAGTAGAATACAGTTGACTATGTAAAAATTCAAAATCAAGAATGGCGTTGGAAATAATAAAGAAAAAATGGCGTATAACATGAAATCTAGGTTAAGCTACGATGTGGGATTATACCTTTGTACATGATGGTGAAGGCTATTATCAGATTCGGCACAGCCGAATATAGCACTCTTGTTTTTCGATATTTTTAATTATGGCAACACTAGAAGATATAAAAAATTTTAAAAGTTCTTTGAAACCAAAATGAAGGGACTTTTTTCAAGACACTGCGCGAACTTATGCGAACTTATGAGTATGCATGAAAGTTTTTGTTGTTTAAAGATCAGAAAAGTTTTTGATTAAAATTCAAATATTAACTTAAAAACAAAACAGCAACAAGTTATTAAATGCATAGAATTAAGAAAGAGTGTAACAGGATTTTCATAGTTTTCGTATTTTTAAATTATGGGTATTAGAATGAATTTGGAGGAAATTAAAATTTACTTGAAAGTTTCAAAAAAATATATTTTAAAAATATAATACATATACTACGTTTATATACAGGCTTATTGCAATAGAAACATATCGCAATTTTAAAACTCATTGTTTATACGTACGGATAACTTTAATAAAATTGTTACTTTTAGGTGCTGCCGGATAAGAATAATGAAACTACAACGACACTTTATGCTTTAATTTTAAAAATTTTTTACCTTTAATTTGTAAAGCAATATTTACGTTTAAGTTAAAATTTTTAATTTTCTGTGCAATATTTACGTATTAATAGTTTGGTTTTATTATAACAAACAAAAACAAGCAATATTATACAATTAGCTACAAAAACTTTTGTTAATTAAATAAGACTTCTTTTCGTAAGCACGTAAGTTTTGAAACAAAAATTAACTGAACTTTTATTTGCAAAAAAAAAAACCAATATTTAAAACAAAATTTTTAATTTCTTTTCTATTTTGGCCACATGTTAACTTTTTCTGTTTTCAAATTTGATGATTAATGAAACAAGTATTTAACGGGTTAATGTATTCACCCTATACTAAAGGCTATGGCTTGACATTTATCTTCTGTCCATTTAAAAACCACCAAATCAATCAATTTTCAATTTTGTTTTTACACATTTACACAAATTTCTCTGTTTCTCATATGTATATGTGGGTGTGTGTATTTTTTTTTATCCATTTCAGTGTTTGTTTTTCATGGTTTTTTGCGTGTCAAATTGCAATTGTCATGTATTTTTGGTGTTCGTAAGAGACAGTGTCTACATGTATCTTGTATTTTGGACACATTGTATCTAGAGTTGTTAATTATTCTTTTTACGCTTTAATTTCTCAATGTCCAAAAACATTGTACTAAACACACACATACAAATGTATTCAGTTATAAATAATGTGTGTTAAACAATCCACTCATTATCCCTTTTGTTTCCAATTAAGTATGCAGGGATATGTTGGGCGCATACATTTTTAATACAAATGTCCTCTTTTAATTATATGTCCATCTGATGTCCATTTACAGGTTCCCATCAACGTATATAAACGTATTCAACACCATCATCAGGCTTTTAAAGAGTTTCGTCTTTAATTTCGTATTAAACTAATGGCTGTATCATTTAATTTCATCATTATTCTCTGTTTCGTTTTATTTTATTTTTCTTTCTGTGGATGGAAAAATAAAGTTGTTATTTATGGTACGACATTTTTTCAATTAAATTACGGGGGTAAGGTATTTAAAATGGGATAAACTTTGTTTACATATTGTTGACTATAATATCTGGTTGTATCGAAATAACTTCAAAACTGTGATATTTTTGCATTTAAATATTTAGAAGATACAGCATTGTCAAATTTAAACAAACAAAGAAAAGTAAGTCGGCTAAACATGATTGTTATTCTTTAGAAATTAAATGATTAAAATTGAATCTATATTTTTAAAATTGTTTTTAATTCCCAACTTTTATTTTAACAAAATTTGTAAACATACTTAATTTTCCCTCTAAAATAATTGAATTATTTATATAATTTTCGCACTCTCATACACACTTAACTTTAAAAAACTTTAAATTATTAATTATGCTCACCAGTAAATAAAATTGCAGATTCAATGAATTGTATTTCCGTTTGCAAGCAAACTTCAAACACAAACAAACCATTTAAACGCATTTATTTCCCCTTCAAATTCAATTTAAACTTTTGCCTGTCGCATTTATTTAATGTACACATCGGTACTGTAAATGTGAATCTGTATTTAATCTACGTGAGTATTTATTTTTGCCATCGGAATATTTGTATTTAAGTGCTCTTACTTGAATGTTGCGAGTACTAATGACAGGGCCTTTAATTTTCAGGTTACTTTTTTAATAATGGACTTGAAACAAATATTCTTTAAGGGGATACAATTTTAAATATTATTTTAGTAAAGAATAATTTTTCCTTTTCTTGCCAACAGATTTGAATTAAAATTATACTTTTTGAAAGGCATTTTCCTTAAATGTAAAAGATTTTGTCAAAATTAGTTTAGTATTTTGGAAGTCATAATGGTTAATTGTGTGATTATGAAAGAAAAATTAAATTTGTGGTCATTAGTGGTCAAGTCGAATACTTATATATAATAATCAATAGAAACCAATTTATGGAACATTTTTAATAACAAGTATATGTATTATTCACCGTGAATTAGAAGTTAAATTTTAGCTCTCATGATGTTTTCATTTCCCTCGAAATGAAAATTGATGTCATGAATTTCTGTGGAATTTTTTTCTCTTCAAAATTATGTAAGCTTTCAATGTATATTGAATGTAGGAAAGAAGAAAAAGATTTTTACAAATATTTGTACCCTTTACCTCTGGCAGCAAGGATATATAAAGCTTTGTCGTTTCGTTTTTATTTTACCACAACATTTATTTCCGACTCCATAAATTATATATTTTCTCAGAACTTATGATTAGAGGAGACAATTGATGTCCTTCTGTCCGTGTGTTGGTTGAAATCAACTTTTAGAAGCTTCCACATGTAGCACAGATCGGTACACGTAAAGTAAAAACATGGTTACGACATGATCATGATTATGATGGTCATATTATATTCTCTATAAAAATATTAAGTGGTCAAAAACAAGAAATATTTATTAGAGAAAATCAGAGAACTTTATAAATAAACTAGACAATGTAAAAAATTATACTGCTCTGCAAATATTTAATAATTTTTTGTCTTCCCATTTAATAAAACTATGTGGACTATATGGATTTTGATGCGCTGAACTTAAATCCGTTGTCGGTTTTTTTAAATCAGATCGGGATTTTTTTTATGGGCGTGGCAAATTTTTCCCCCTAAATTAGTCAGGTACGGAGACTTATTTCCTCCTAACTCGAGAACCAGTCATCCGATTTTCCAAAATAAAACACCAAAAAATGTGTAACAAAATTGTATTTATTTTAATGGAGTAAAATTTTTCTCTATCTCTTATCGGTTTGGAGTTATTTAGAAATTAATGGAGAAAAAAAAATTTTTCGTGCAAAATTCGTTATATTTTTTAATTTAAAAATAGAATTAAAAAAAATATAAGGCAATTATTCAACATTTTAAACTTTTTTCTGAGAGCTACTTATCTTGGGAAGCCATAAACCATAAAAATCGGTTAAAAACTGTGGATTTTATTGTAAATTTACCGCAGGTACCCAATATTGTAATGCAACCAGCCTTATATATGATACATGTAACATTTCGTTAGGTGAGCAGGTAATGGAACTAAAGTACAACGGTATTTTACATAGTTCTTTAAATTAATATTTATAACAGTATTTTTCAATTACCTGTGATTTCAAATTAAGAACATTCGGGTAGATTCTGGTATTTATTGTATATATAGAAGCTAATGGGCAATAAGTAAGTCACTTTTAATTTGAATATCGTGCGGTTAAAATCGGCAACAGTAAATAGATCTTATAGTGTACTTTGTTATTGTGTAAAGAAATAAAGCAATTAAAGAATCCACAAACGCTTTCATATTACAAAATGTCAAGGATTTGTTACAAATCTCCAAATTTATTTTGTTACGTTTGTGGCGATGTAATTTTAAGTTCTCAACGGGAGACAATATCTTCCAAGCTTAAAGATGCTTATTGTCGTTATTTTGGGTTTCCTATATTTTATTACACATTTTTTGGTGTTTTATTTTTGAAAATCGGATGACTGGTTCTCGAGTCAGGATTAAATATGTGTCCGTACCTGACTAATTTAGGGGGAAAAATTTGCCACGCCCATTAAAAAAACCCGATCTGATGCAAAAAAACCGACAACGGATTTGAGTTCAGCGCGTCAAAATCCATATAGTCCACATAATTTTATTAAATGGAGGATTTTGCTGCAGAGCAGTGTTATTGGTACAACTATGCAATTAAAAAGGTATTTTGTACATCAATATATGTAACTAACAGCCAAAAAAATAATTTCCAACATTGTAGCGTTTCTTTGCCTTCATCTTAAGCATAATTAAGAGAGAGGGCAAAAAGAGAAACGAGAGAAATGCACTTTCATGTTAATAGGTTCAACGGCTGGCCCGGCAGTACTCCATCCATTCAACGCAAAGAAATTCTCCTCAAATATAAGTATATATATGTTCAGTTCCTGAGAGCGATGACAAACGCTCAGTTTTTAGAAACGAGGACATTTTGATGTTAATGGACGTTCACACACACTTTGGGCAGTGATTTTAACGGCTGTTGGCACTGGACAAGAAAATTGAATTTGTCATTAACTCTCCACTATTATGAACCCTCTTCGTAAACTGTCGCACAAATTGGACTAAAGAACTTACCGGTTTAACAATAAGTTTTTTATAAAACAAATAAAATAAAACGTAAAACTTTAATATATTCGTTAGAAGAAATAAATGTATATACATAGTTTCCCAGAAAAAAATTAAATCAACCAATCAAAGGGAAAAGGAACCAAGTTCGAGGAGAAAAATCATTTACGTTGAGTTTTTTTACGTGAAAATTTTTTGAGAGTCTTTTTATGACGAGTGGTATTTCAGAGAAAGAAAAAAAAAATTCATTAAGGAGTCTATGCTTTTTTTATTGCGTAAATAAAAAAATGATCAAAATTTTAAAACAAATTTTGAAAATGTAAAACTATGTAATTATTTTTTTAATTACTTATTTTGTGAAAAATTTCTAAAAATTCGAAAATTTTTATAAAACTTTATATAGGTTGAAAACTTTTGCTATCTGGGGAGTATAATTTCAAAAAGCGGGGGCAGCAAAGAAGATATACAGAATAGACTGTGTAAGGCGAAACAAGCATTTGGTACGCTTAATAAATTCTGGAGATCGCAAAATATCTCAAATCAAACCAAACTTAAAGTGTTTAATAGCAACGTGAAATCTGTGTTTCTGTATGGCTGTGAAACCTGGAATATTTCGATTCGGGAAATGAGTTGTATGCAAGCTTTTGTAAACCGCTGCCTCAGGCGTATACACAGGATATTCTGGCCTGTGACAATATCAAATCAGGACTTGTGGAACTTAACCAATCATGTCCCTTTAAACATGAGTATCCGATTGCGTAAATTTAGCTGGCTGGGGCACACAATGAGAAAGCCAGCGGATGATTTAACTCGACAGTCCGTTGAGTATAACCCCCAAGGATCTAGAAGACCTGGCAGACCTGCGAATACTTGGAGACGCCAAATTGAGAATGAGTTGAACGAGTATGGTATGTCTTGGAGTGAAATGAAAACAATGTCTACTGATAGAATACAATGGAGAGCATTGCTGCGGCCCTATGTTCCACTGGGAATTAAAGGATTAAATATATATATAGGTAGAAAAGTTTTAATAATTATACTCTTCACACAAAAGTATAAAAGGTATATGGTATGTTTATTGTGCCGTCATACTTGTAAGCCGCCCCTCCGATATGCATTAATGAAATCTGTTATCAGAAATTGAACAAAATTGCTGATTTAGATTTGATATATCACACTTAGTTATGAAGGATCGTTCACAACAGTCACATATTTTAATGTTATTATTTTAGAACATTTGAATTTGGGACACCTTGTGAATACAGTAAAAAAAAAATAAAGAAGTTTTTGCAGACTTATAGGAAAGGCCCTTTTGAAAAGGCTTTACATTTTCCTGGTTCTCCCTTTTGCAAATTTATTGTTGCTATTTTTTAAGCAACTTATAAATATTTAATATGTGAATTGCAAACCCTGAAAACTTCGATTGCAATATCAACTTTTCAATAAGCCATAATTTTAACCAACCACCTGCTGCTGCTTTTGTTTGTTTAATATTAAATAAATGTTGATATATGAAATTACGCTGGTATTAACAATTATTTTCGTTTGTATGCGTAAATTTATACTGTTCACTACACTTTTTTGGGAGGTAGATACAAATTTTACTGTGCTTTTTTTATATACAACTCTTTGCATTTTATTACAAAAAACCATTAATCGTTTGAATGTCTATAAAAAACTAGTTTTTGTCACCTTAGCAGTGATGGAGACCTTCTTTAAAAATCCTGCTAAATGTGACCTCAAAATCGCTAGGAAATAGCTAGATTTTTTATAAAGTTAAAATTTTAGCGATAAATCTCTAAATTTCCTCATAAATTCCAAATTTTCTTAGACATTTTAGAGATAAATTGTTGAAGTATAATCTGCTTTTTCGCTTAAGAAATTTAAAGACAAAGAGGCGAAACTTAATGACAAAGAAACAAAGAGCAAAAAAAATTAAAAACTTTTCAGGCTTCAGATCTTTTTCTCAATCTTTTAAAGAGCAAATTTTTTAGGTGTGACTGAAATTATTTTCAAAAATTTTTTTTTAGGATGGTCGCCTCATTGATATTGCATCAAAATTTTTTTGTTCTGTAGTTTACTTATAAAGAGCATTTTTTAAAACCCCTATATAGATGTCCAAAAAGGTTTAGCTACAAATACCACTTGGAGAACAAACTTTAAACTGTACATTTATTGTTACATTAAATTATTTAAAATCACGAAAAGAGATAAAACTGTTTTGATAGCGAGAAATATGTTTATTATATGTAATGTTACTTAAATAAAATTTGTACTTAAACTCCATGGTTTCATTCTGAAAGTAAAAAATATTTTGCAGTTTTTTGTTTTGACTTTCAATGCCAATCACTTTAAACTACAATTTTTCGTTATATAGAGGTACAATGCCTAAATTGATGTCCTAAAAATGTTTAAACTTCGTTATCAAAGTTATCGCATTTTTTATTCTGATTTTATATGTACAAACTGTTTGTAGTGAGTTTAGTTAAAAGCTTTGTTGCCCGTCTCCGAGGACATACCATGATGATCATTACTCAGATCAGAATTTTCGTGAAACTTATAAGCCCGAAGTTAAATACTTATTGACTTGTTCTTTTCTTTTAATAAATTTTGCATTACATTTAAATTGATTTTCGCACGTTATTGCTATATTAACGGAAACAAATATTTTCATTCGATTATGAGAAAATCTTATTGATCATCTATTACTTCATATTACAAATGTGCTTGCAAGTATCTCTGCTTAAGCAATATTTTTTATTCGTATATTCTTGTATTTTATATTTCATCAATGAAAATGATAAATTCTTCTTCTTTTGTATGATTTCACGAATTCGTTGTATATGCTTCTTGAAACTTGCTGAAAATTTTCGTCATAAGGGATTATTTTGTTTGTATATCGTTTACAACTTAATCTGCATGAACTTTTCGAATATGTGTATTACTTTATGTGTATTAAAATATTGTTATTATGTAAATGCAAATATACATTCGAGTGTGATATTTCTTAAATAATTAATCAATGTAAAACACAAATAAAAAATATGCGTTAATATGTACATATGAAGTTTTAATTTACAATATCTTGGAGAAAATTTTTTCTTATTACAACAAATTTTATAAGCTCTATTGAGATAAATGTGTAAATTAAAATTTTAAATTATATATAAACTTGTTGAACCTAAATTATTACAGAAAGCTTTAATTTTACAATATTCTTGAGAAAATGATTTTATATTAAAACAAATTAAATTAGCTGTGCTGAGATGTGTATCAGTATGAATAAAAATTTCTAAAATAAAATAAATCTGTTGAATCGAAATTATTACTGTATCTTTTTCCTTACTAATCGAATAGCAAACAAAATCAGCTGTTAATCAATGATAGAATAATGGGACGACGTTAAGATAAATGACTTTAGTTAATAGCGGTCATAAAACGACATTCGATTGCATGCGAAATTATAAAATTCTTAATTCGTGTTAACTTTCGATTGTGATCGAATACCGAAATTTGCCCTCCCAGACTCTATCGCACTAAATGTAAAGTTGACTGGAGGGATAGAAATAAATTTGCTTTTAATGGATTGATTTATTAATTGATATTTTATATTAATTTATAGCCTGTTTAACGATGTCGAAAGAAAACCCAAGCGAAATTTTCATTCGTACAAATACGCTGAAAACAAAAATAAATTTTTAGTTTTTGTTGTTGTTTTCAATATATTTGTAAGAATGAAAATTTCGTTCGCATTTAGATGAACAGCCAGTTAAAATTTCTAACCCATAACTTCTACAGTAAATTGTATATATAAAAGATAGATAACAGAATATATAACAGAATATTAAAGAATCTTATAAGATCTAGAACATTAAATATTATTTTAAAGACTTAAAGCTTGCAGTTCGTTTGTCTAGATTGGACTTAACCCTGTGTTGCCAGATGCAAGTGCAAGTGAAAAAAAACCAATACGCTAACACATTTTTTCCAAAACAACCACACATTTGCTACCTGTGATTTAGCTTGCAAATAAATTTTTAAACAAATAAAATTTTCACACTTACGTAATGTAAAGTGACAAGATGAAAAACAGTGCTGTCATATATATAGTTTTTTTTTAACTCACTTATATTTCATGCAATCGAAGTAAAAAATTTAGCTAATTTTTTGCATAAATATGAACATATATGTGTATGAAGAATATTGAGAAAAGCAAAGATTAAAAATAAAATAATTATTAGATTAAAGTTATATTTTGAGCTAAGAAAATCATTTGCATCTAGATTATGTCAATTCCAATACATAATAGTTTAAATGAAACCGCATACAACAACCTTTATTTTCATTAAAAGTTAATTTTTGTTGTATTTTTTATTTGTTTTTTAACGCAACATTTATTAAATTCATAAAGGGTGTAAATATTTTTCCACTTTAAATTTATTTAAGTTTGTTATTCTTCTTCACTTGTATTAAAATATTTTAAAGGAAATTGAAACGACTTACATATGTATATAAGTATGTTTGTATGTATGCATGTAAATACACAAAAAATATTTCCTTTTTTAAAACAATTTGTTGACTCGTCACTTGTGTCTTCTGTGTAATACGCGCCTTTATATGAAAAAGACAATGTATGAAAATGCCACATAAATTCCAGCATAATGTGTCGGAAGTATCATGACAAAATATTTATTCTTTCTTCCTTGTTTTTACACAGCCAAGCACACAAACATCCATATAAAACATGTTAGCTGCTTTTCGACATCTTTGATAATGTAACATTTATCATAAGCCTTAATAATCCTTGGCAGACGTAACATTCATAAATTTCCTTTGCTATTAACTTATATACAAACATATTTTTTGTTTTTTTTTTAATATCTGTACTTAAGTAGGTGTTTGTGTGTATATCTTTTTTTCTTCTGCTCAATTTATAAACATTTCCTTATACGCTGATGTACTTTGGGGGGCTTCCGTTTCCGTTTAAGAATTATTAAGACACCAGTTTTGATGACAACATGAAAGATGATGTTACAAATACTTACACTTAAGCATACGTAGACATGTATATTTGAAAATATTTCTATAAGAACTAAGGAAAACATATAAAATAATTTATTTACACATACATACATATTTACTCTTTTAACTGACACAGTATGTGTGATAAGATATATTTGGTATGAGTTGTTAGTGTAGTATCAAGAGAATACAACAGAGGAATAAATATTTACTTTTTATCATGTGTCATGATGCCAGCCAATATAAATGGCATTTCCCACATAATTCGTGGGTTAATAAATTTTTTTCTAACTGAACCAGTTCTGAGAACAAAGGGAGTTTACTTTTTTATTACTTTCGTGTTTTTTCTGGTTACAAATTATATTAAATAAATGTTTTAATTTATGGGAAATTAAGAAAAAAAAAAGAAAATTAAATTATGCATGTACATGCGTATATTTAATTTCAAAATAACGCAACAACCTGTGTTTCAAATAATTAAAATGAAAAATGAATTTCTAATGCAAAGGTAATTTTAAGTTACTGATCAAAATACTTATTTAACATCACTGATTTATCAAAAAATCGTTAGAACTAGAACAAGGCCATGATGATTTTAGCCGACAAAAATAATCACCTGTAATTTTTGAGCTTTAATAAAATTTTTAATTTTGTATAATATTAATGAAGTTTAAAAGGGCAGTGTTTAAGCAAATTTTAACGTAACGTTGGAATGTCTTCGGTAAAAAAACCTGAAGGACATTTCGTTAGTATCTGTTTTTGACTCGAAATCTATTATCTGATCTATGTATATATAAAAGTGAAACTCTGTGTGTGTGTTAGCTATAGACTTCGAAACTGTAAAGCCGATCGGTCTCAAACTTTAGAAAGTTGTTGTATACATTCCAAGGAGTGTTTATGGGAGGCAAAAAGTGGGCAGGGCCACGCACATAAAAAAAAGTTTTAATCCTATATTAAAGTAAAATTAAGAATGCATTTTCATTAATTAAGGGTCATAACAACGCGTGCCGGGCTTGGCTAGTATCTATATATATAAAAGTGAAACACTGTCTGTCTGTGTGTGTGTTAGCTATAGACTCCGAAACCGTAAAACCGATCGGTCTCAAACTTTGACAAGTTTGTACATATTATAGGAAGTGCTTATGGGTGGTAAAAAGTGGGCGGTGGTACGCCCATTAAAATTAGTTATTATTTTTAGCTACTTGCACTTGATCGATTTTTCTGAAACTTTGCACACATATCGAACTCTCATGATTATAGAATTTCGTGATTAAGAAAGTGTGCAGGATTGAATTTGGGAGATCCATGCTTTTCACATGGCCACATGCTTCAGAGTTGGAACACCAAAAAATTTGTTCATTTTTACTGCAAATAAAAAAACCGAAAATATTGTGTACCCACTTGCATTACAATAAAAATCAATAAAATATTATTTTGAATATATTCAATTAAAATTCAGAATGCATTTTCATTCATTAAGGGGCGTAGCAACGCGCGCCGGGCTTAGCTAGTATGTACATAAAAATGCTAAAATTATTTGCATGCAAAAGCGAAAAGTATGTCTTCTGTACTGTTTATTTTTTATTTTAAAAATCTATTCACTGTTACCTTTTCAGCGCTTATGAACTACAAAACAGGAGCCATCGAAGTGGGTTACATTTAAAAATTATTACTCCTACAAGTACTCTTAAAGCCAGTTATATACACGTAAAGAAAGCATTTACTTTTTGTTTTAAAATGATGTAATGAAATTTCATTATTTTTGAGGGTTTGGTTGACTCAGAGAGTTTGGTTCTACTGAGACGACATTGATAACTTTGTTTGATTTAAGATTTGTAATATAAAAAAGTTTGCGATTTTTTCATATTGGGTCCATATTTGAATTTTATATTTTAAAAATTTGTAGTTTGTTCGTTGCTACATATTTTTTTTAAATTTTTAAGCGACATACAACATACATATTTGATTGATTTAAATATTATCTGTTACTATATGCTACCTCTTACGTCGATAATTGTCATAAATAGTATTTCATTTGTATGTATTAGTTTATTACTCACACTTTCTTTATACTATTTTTGATAAAAATTAGGAAATTGTTATCAAAGCAGTTCTTACTTAGTATAAGCTAAATAGAGATAAAAGTTTTCCAGTAATGACATTAAATAAATTTTTTTAATAGGAGGTGGTGGAGTATGCTGGTCACCACGTCTTATGCTCTGATCGATTTCGTGCCTGAAACAGTAAACTTATACCGACAATAACACAGAATTTAAAGCCTAAAATAAAAACAATTATGCAGATATGTCATTAAATATTTTTGTTTGAATATTTTGTTTTGGTTGGAATAAGACAAATTAGATAACAGTAAAATGCAGAAAGTTTTAAGATGAAAGTAGATATAATATTTTTCTAGGCATCTCATAAAATATATTTTCTTTATATTGAAGGTGCCACGCCAATTCTTTTTGTAGCTCAGTTTAAGCTAATCTTTGTAAATTTTAAACATATATTTCAGTACTCCGGATATTCGGCAGAAACTATTTTAAGAAAAATTGTCCGTAGGAACTATTCTTAAACTTCACTGGTTAAAAAAAAAAATAGAAAGAATTATTTGTTCGACCATGCCAAATCTCAATATGTTTTTAACCATTATGTAATAGGTATGGTGACCATATTGTAGCTAAGCACAGATTTTGGATTTAAGGTTATACGCCATTTTGCTTTATTATTTCCGACGCCATTTTTGATTTTGAATTATCACATAATAAGTTGTATTCTTATACCATGCCTATTGCCAATTGTTCATACGTGTATACCTCTCATGAGTTTGGGCTTTCAGTGTTCCTCTTTTTCAATCTAGCCTAACCTTTGATACCCATATTGATGGGGCCAAGAAAAAAAGTTAACCACCATTACTAAATTTTACCAGTCAAGATTTTGAATTTGATATAAATATTGTTGTGGTTAAGGGGGGGTAAGGCCGTAATTACTATAGTTGACTTACATATATATTTGTAATTTTTTTCAGACGCCAACTTGAATTGTAACTTGTATATATTTACTGTATTCTACAGGTTTGATACCAATATAAAGGGGTTTGAATTGGGTAAATTTTTTCAAAGACTAGATTTGACTCACTGATAAATTTATTGTACTCCATATATTAATGCCGGGCATAATAGATTTAAAATTTTTTATATTGAAATATATTTTGCTCTTTATACCCATATCTCTATTCTCTATTATCCATAAGCTAAAAATATCGATTTTCTTTTGTAAATTTTAGGAAAAACGCCGAAGTAGTTGTATCTTATATGCTTATATCTAAGTTAGTTTCAAGCCAATTAGTCTTTCTCAGCAATAGTTTTCGAGAATATAGCCTATGTATAAATAGTATTGACCTTTTCTAAAATTATTAAGAAACTTTAATAGCTTGATATATTTAAAAATTATTATTGCCTATAACTTTTACGATTAGTGACCGATTTGTCCAAAAATACTTTTCGAATAGCCCTAAAGGCATATCATATCTAAAAATATATGCAAATGTGTCTATAAATTATTCGAGGGCTAAAACCGTTTGATTTTTATGGTAAAATTATTGAAAAAAGAGGGGCAGTCGTTTTTATTTGCTTATATCTCAGAAAATTATAAGGCAAGTGGTGGATTAGCTATATTATAGCTGATCATTCCCACATATATGCAAGTGATTGATACCACATACATACAGATCTGTGCTACATGTGGGGGGTTTCTCAAAGTTGATTTCAACGATCAAACGGACAGATGGATAGACGGACATTGGCTTAATCGACTCCCCTAGTTACAAAATTCCAGAAAATATATACTTTAGGGGGTTGGAATTGAATATTATAGAAATTACAAATTAAATGACAAATGACCACAGGTGTGGGGTTCCCAGTCGTTTTCCAATTTTAGATAAATTAAAAAAAGGAGGCGTGATAGTTTTTTATTTTCGTAAAAACATAACCCTAAAAAAGTTTGCGAAATCGGTATTCAGTTGTTAAGTGATGCGATTACCAACGAAAGATATTTGATTTTTAATTTTATATAATAAATATATTAGATAATTTATATAAACAAATTTGCATTTTTAAATGTAAATAAAAGTCAAAAGGCTGACAGAATTTATTATATGCTTTGATACAATATATACTTCTTAATGTATTAGATTTAAAATTTAAATATCTTTGCCTTATATTAAGCATATGTAGTAATGTGAACTAAAATTATTCAAAATATATTGTCTAAATTTCTTGATCTTTTTTAATTGATAATATTTGATTTTTATTTAAGCTTGAAATCAACTTTTTTGTTTTTGTATTTTTTTTTTGTATAAAAAATTATTAATTGTTTCAACTTGTAATTGTTTTGAATTTGTTTTTTTGTTTAATATAATTTGTATACACATTTACCCTGAAGAAGCTACCCATTGTTTGATAGCGAAATATTGGTTTCTAATAAATAATTTTTTATATAAAAAATAAACAAAAAAGTTGATCTCAAGCTTAAATAAAAATCAAATATTATTATTTAAAATAAATATAATTTTTAGTTTAAATTTCATAATTTAAATTGTAAACTAAAACTTTGTCTTTAATAGGCAAATTTTTACACAAATTTAAAATTGCAATACATATTCTTAAAGAATTAAATTTCAAAATTTGTCTATCACATAAAGTATATAAACTCATTCCAAAATAAGTTATTCTACTCCTACCTTTCTACACCATTTAAAAAGAACTGCACATGCTCCAAGTTTAACTAAAATAAATACTAGAACTTAAGAGAATTTAGTACAGAGTAAGAGTAAAAAATTGACTCTTTAAGGTATATTTGAGAGAAAATTTGAAAAACAAAAAATCCCAAGGGAACAAATACCGAATGTATTTATGTGTAACTCCAATAAGAGTAAAAATAAAAAAGTCGAAAATGAAAAATTGTAGGTGGGTTCTGGCAAACAAAAACCAAGTGTCCCCATGGATATGAAGGTGCTCTTAGACAAACAGTAATAACAACTACAACAATAATACATACATCTAATGCGACTTTAGCATTTACGAAAATAAACAATGTCTAGTGTCTCTGATGTTGTGGTGTTTGGTGGTAGCAGTGGAGCTGGTCCCCAATATTATTCTACATTACATACTAATACAAAATTTCAAATTGTGCACAAAAAAGAAGAAAAAAACTCTATTTCGGTGACACTCCTACATTTCGTGTGCGCAGCAGTAATAACTGTATGGAAACAAGGACACTTTCTACGGTTTTTTTCTTTCTGTTACGTACATATGTACATACATTTACTAGGGACAATACATTCGAAGTGTAAGTTGTGAGTACAGGAGAGTGTGTGACATAAACCAATTGTGTCCTTTTTAGTCAAGCATCCAAGTTGGGTCATTGTCGTGCAACTTTTAAGCTTTAGCCAATAAAAATTGAAGAAATCTAGTATTTACTTTTATTTTTTTTTCAACTCTTGAAAATAAAAAAATAAAAAAAATTTAAGTGTATGTATGTATGTATGGGTTTCAAATACTGGATATTTGTTGGTTTGCCTTTTTTTACTTTTTAAGCTGTCCTTTATATTGGGGATTTCTTTTTTACAACAACTGTTTTATGGGTTTCTTTATGAGTATTTTTAGGTTTGGGTTATATCGTTAAATAAATAGCAGCAAGACTATATATAGTATATGTAAGTATATGTACATAATGGTAAATAAGTTCGTTTATTTTTATGCATATTGACTTTAAACAAAATGGCGTTTGTTTTTTTTTTGTTGCCTACAAAAAAGTTTGTATTCAGAGAGTGGCCAAAAGAATATATAATTTAAGGTTCATTTATGTTGGTATTCAGTGAAATTATTGATTTTTCTTAATTCATACGTTTAAGGTGCTGATGAGTTTTTGAGACTTAAAGAAATTTTACTATGCAATGTTGGGTAGAAAAATTCAATCAAATTTAATTTTAAAAATTTCTTATTTTTAAGAAATATTGTAGTCATGGAAATATTTTTTAAAAATTCCTAAAAAAATGTACAGGTTTTTTTAGAAAATTTTCCATAAATATTTATATCTATATATATAAAAGTGAAACTCTGTGTAAGTGTGTGTTAGCTATAGACTCCGAAACTGTAAAACCGATCGATCTCAAAGTTTGGAAAGTTGTTGTACACATTCCAAGGAGTGTTTATGGGTGGCAATAAGTGGGCGGGGACACGCCCATAAAAAATTAGTTATCAGTTTTAGCTACTTGCACTTGACCGATTTTCTGAAACTTTGCACACATATTGAGCTGTCACGACTATATAATTTCGTGATTAGAAAAGTGGGCAGGGCCACGCCCATAAAAAAAATTATAAATAAATAATTCCAGGATGGCAAAAATTGGGCGGGGACACGCCCATAAAAAATTAGTTATCAGTTTTATCTACTTGAACTGGACCGATTTTCCTGAAATTTTGCACACATATTGATCTGTCATGACTTTACAATTTCGACATTTAAAATGTGGGCAGTGCCACGCCCATTAAAAAAAGTTATAATTTTTAGCTTTTTGCACTTGGTATTCAATTAAAATTCAGAATGCATTTTTATTCATTAAGGGGCGTAGAGGGAACAAAATTAAACTTTTTTGTGTTGACTGGAACTTTATTGCAATTTTTTACAAATTTGAGGTCGCTGATTTTAAATCTACTTTCGTATTTTTTACTTTTTTCCAAAAATTAAAAGTTTAAGAAATCATAAATTTACTCCTTAAGTGATTTTCAAAATTGTTTTTTTTTAAGATGTAATTATTACCTTTGAAAACCAATCACACTTTTAAAAATCAAAAAAAAAAAAAATTACTGAGAAATGGTTGTTGAAGTAAAAAATAAAAAAAAATATATAAAATTTTTTTATGTTAAAAAATTATTAAAACTCCAAAATAGGGAAAAGTGTAAAGTTTTATCACTTTCGCGCGAGGACACATAAACAAATTAACAAAATGAGACATCATAAAAAACGATGAATGCGTTTAGCTTTTATTCACAATAAAGTGAAGGGACCTCATTTTGAAATGAAGAAAAAAACATTAATTTTGCGTTAAAAATTGCTAAATATACTACATCAGTGCCTTTGCACAGTAGTCTCTTATAAAAAAAAATCAAATCAAAAGTTGTAAATTGATTCGAACGAAATATGTCATGTTTTGCTTGGAACATATAGGCTCGCAAAAAATAACGGAATTTTTGTCGTCCTATATTTTTGAAGAAGTTTTAAATAATCAACAATTTTGAAATTTTGTTTTAAAACTCATTTTTCTGCCACATAATTTCATCATAATACATCTAATTTTGTAGGATCTATGAGCTTTTTACCGTTAGTTATGTGAGAAGTAGACATTGAATTGGACTTGTCAAAGCAATTTCTTTTAATACATTCAACTTAGATATTTCGGTATAGGGTCCCTTATTCTTTCAACATTTTTTTCATAGAGAAATTATATGCATTTGAGATAAAACTTTATATATGGAGGCGGAAGTTAAAGTGGACGTGTCCGTTTCCGTTATTTCAATAACCTTGTTGAAGGAGCTATTTTTGCAAAATGTCAGCATCGTACAACTAATTTTGTGTGTTTTATGATGTTTTAAATACCGAAAAAGACATTGTGAGTATAAATTTTCGTACATTTTCACCTATAACTCCTTTCGTAATAGATTTGAGTAATTTTGGGGAAAAAATATTTTTTTACTCAGAAAATATTATTTTGAAGTTTTATAGCTCTACGTCAATGCGTTTGGACACAATCGCAGTTTATTCGATGTTAGAACGACATTGTTTCTTTGACCTACTCTTGCATTACGACCTATAACTCTCTTTCTATAATACCGTCTCAGCCCATTTTCAATATAACACAAACTTTGTGTATAAGAAATATTCTTGCAAAATTTAAGCCTCCTAACTTTTTTGGTTCGAGCTCTATCGTGCTTTAAACAGACGGACAGATGGACAGACGGACGGCCATAGCTAGATCCTCCTAAAAAGAAAACTGCACCCAGAAAATATATACTTTATGGGGTCTAAAATAGAATGCAAACGGAATGACAAAATAAATATACCCCCCCAGAAATCGGTCTTGTTAATATTTTTTTTATTTTTTTTTTTAATTTAAAGCATATTTTTTTAACAGTAAACTTTACAAGTTAAAAAAAGTCCAGTATACACTTTAAATACACAGTTAAAATCAGCTGTCCCTTTACTTTTTAATTTTTTTTTCTTGTTTACTTGATTTTGTGTAAACGAACGCCATTCAGTAAAAACTTTTGAAAAATTGTTACAATTTTTGAATAAACGAATAAACCAAATACTAACAACAACTTAACAGCGATTTTCACTAATATTTCGAATGTTAAAAAATATTTTTAAACAAATATTAATCATATAATATAAAATAAATAAATTAGGTACTTTTTAACACATTAACTGAAATTATGTTTGCTTTTTCGACAACTTTATATTAATGGAGGAAAATTAAGAAAGAAATACATTTTTTCTACTTTGGCCGTATGTATATTTCATAAAAAAAAATTTTTAATTAACTTAAGCCAGAAAAAAAAATTAAAATAAAAAAAATATATATATTTTAAGAAAATTTTACAAAAAGCAATTGAGTGTGCCAGTGTATCATTAAGCTTTTGATTGTACCAAGTTTGGTACCATTAAACTTTTGATTGTACCAAGATTGGTACAATTGTACCACATTTTTCAATTATTCAATTAACTACTACTTGTTGTAGTTGTGTTTATACTGTGTTAGCAGCAGACCTGGGGGATCTCAATTACATTTCAATTACAATTACAATTACATGTAATTTGTAATTGAGGTAGTCTAAATTACAATTACAAGTAATTGTAATTGAAAGTAAGGACTTAACTCTATTACAATAAAATGTAATTGTAATTGAAAAATGTCAATTACAATTACTTGTAATTGTTAATTGAAAAAAATCAAAAACACATTACATGTAATTGTAATTGAAAATGTTCAATTACTAATTACAAGTAATTGTAATTGTAATTAATCAACAAATAATTACTTGTAATTGAACAAAATTCAATTACATTTTTAAAACCATAAAATAAAACTTAAAATTCTTAAAACGATTTTCTAAATTATATGAAAAAAAATTGTGTTATTTAAAGCAAATAATAATTTTTTTTAAATTGGTTCCTTGTCTTAATTATTTTTCAATCAGGTATGTGATGAAAAACGATCGATTTCATTTCGATCATTATTGAAATTTCAATTCGGACGTGTTCGTAATATTTTTAATCTGAAAATTATTAAATGCTAAAGACTGGCTTATATAATATGTAATTGATAATTTTTGTAATTAAATACTTTTTTGACAATAAATACTTAAAAAAGTAATGATTACTTGTTTTTTTTTAAACTACTTAATGAAAAATTTTTTTTTCCAATTAAATGTAATTGTAATTGGATTTTTTTCCAATTACAATTACATGTAATTGTAATTGGAATTTTTTCAATTACAATTACATGTAATTGTAATTTAAGAAAACTTCAATTACAATTACATGTAATTGTAATTGATTTTTATTTCTTTTTCAATTACAATTACGTGTAATTGTAATTGAAAAAATTCAATTACAATTACATGTAATTGTGTAATTATAGGTGTAATTAAATACAAAATGTAATTGAGATCCCCCAGGTCTGGTTAGCAGATTAAGAATTATCCAAATAATAATTTCTGGAAATAATTTTTTTGAAAACATCCTGAAAGTATGATGAGTATGATATAAGGTTTAAATTGCTTATAATTTCAAGGCTGCGTAGGATGCAAAAAAATTTATATTAGTCTAAAGTAAATTACACAGATGTGAATAGGAATTAATTAATGTAAACTTAACCAATACAAAAAAAAATCCAATAAAACTAGTTCTGTAACAAAATTACTGCGTTCGATTTTGTGCGTGTTCTAGATTAATTACAAATATTTTTCAGATGCGCAATCATTAAGTAAACTAAATATTTTTAATTAGAAAATAACATAATTGCTCTATGTTTAAACTGGCGTTAAGTATATATGTATGTTTTATCTTTCGTTGTATTAAATGAAAAAGTATTAAGTTATTTTAATGATATTAAAGACATTTAAGCTATTGTAGAATGTTTAAACATTATACTTTAAAGGTAATTATACTACCCTCCATAATCTTAGCAAAATTAAGAGATGATTCGAACAGAAAGTAAGAAAGAAAATAGAAATTGCCTTAAGTCAACAGTTGTAACGGAGCAGACGGTTTATTCTTAAAGTAACATTAATCATATGACAAGTGCACAAAGGAGCTAGAAAAATTACGTGGTAGGAAGGTACTTACTTCACCACCGCTAACTAGAACAACAACAACAGCAACACAAAAGCTTTTCACGACTAATTACAGTTGACATGTGGTGCCAAAAACAACAACAACACCAACATTAAGCATTTACAACAACTACATATAACCATTAATGTTTAAAAATATCTTAAAATGGGTCTCTTAATGTAACTTTTTTTCTGGGTAATTTTTCGTTAAAAAATATTGCGTGATATTAGGGTGTTTTATGGTTAAAAGTTTAAGCATTTAAACATGATAACAAAATTATGCTCTTTAAGGAAGAAAATAAACAAATAAAAAAACCGCATTGTAATATTGTGTGAAACATGACACGGCACTTAATTTACAATTCATTTGGTGCTTTTTCCTTCAAACGGCTGATTCCTTTTTATTCCTGCCTCCACTGATTTTGGAGAACATTTGGCTTTAATTGTACGATGAGTTGACGGTTCTCTGCCGTTTTAAGTTGCTAATTTTTTTACGTTGTGGTTGTTGTCGCCCAGTCTCTTTCTGTAGTTTACTTAACGAGAGTCTATTTAGACCGTTTGACGGTCAGTAATCATTAGGTGGATTTGTATGGAGATATTTTTTTTTCAAAAACAATGTGTCTTTTTTTTGTTAAAAACAATTATAATGATTTAACGACGTTATTTGTCAGTTACAATCTTGTAAAAGTTTCGCTTTGTTAAGGTTTTAGAAAAAATCTGTTGTTCTTGGGGCGTATTATGAAGTGTCATATTTGTGGTTATATTTTTAATTGGTTTAAAATTAATTTGCGTGTTAAACTTGGTGTAAGGGTTTGCTACTTAGGATTTTTTGTTTAAATGATACTTATTCTTCTAAAGGAATCCTTTAATTAAAGCATTATCTGACTAATCTGTCTTCTAATAATTTCCAAAAACTGCTTTGATCTAATATTAATATGATTTTTTTAGACTTTTTGATCTTTTTAAATGAATGTGTATTTATCACTGTTCTGTATAAATAACCTTAAAAACGCTACTACTCAGATAACATGCATGTGTATGATTGTGAATACCCACGTTGCACAGTGGTTTCTTTTCATGAAAAAATGGTAAATAATATATAACTTCTAAACTACTTATCCGAATTGCATGAAACAAATTGGAGTGCGTAGCAGAGAACCAATCGTTGCATTTTGAGATAAAATGTGTCGGCAGAGGTTAGCTTCAAAGTTCGTCAAATTTGGCAACTTGGGTTTCTAAAAACTTTTTAAATGTGACGCGATTTAAATGATTTTTTGCTCATGTTAATTTTTGATCAAAGACAATGTCCGCAATCTAACCTTTTTTTTTTAACTAGTGCTGATTTCGTGAATGGTAACACTTAGCTCATGTCTGATTTGACAGATAATTAGTTTTATCCTTCCGCTGAACGAATATGGTTGTGTATACGCTTCACTAAGTGGGCCTGCGATCGACTTACAGAAGATACCGATTTTGCCAAAAAAAAAAAAAAAAATCATCTTTCAGATGAAGCTTATTTTTTTTCTTGGCAAGTATGTAAACAAGCAGAATTTTCGCATTTGAAGCACAGAAAACCCGCACGCATACATTGAAAAGCCGATACACTCAAAACGAGTCACTGTTTGGTGCGGATTTTGGTTCAGAGCCATAATTTTTCTTCGAAAAGCAAGGAGTGGCCGTTAAAGTCAATGACGATCGTTATCGGGCCGTGTTGAACGAAGTTTTGTTAACAAAAATTGATGAGGAGGATATTGGCAACATTTGGTTTCAACAGGATGGCGCTAAGTGCCCACAGCCAAAGCTACACTCGATGTTTTGCGCCCTGTTTCAAAAAAAAAAAAATAATAATAATTGGCGGACATTTTATATATGTATATCTTTTAGTTTTCAAGTAAATTGTTTTTAAAATTTTTTTTAATGATTTTTTTCCCCTTCTTTTTTTTATTTCGACCCATAGTTTCTTTTATGTATTTCAAAAATAAAAATAAATTAAAAATTTTTATATTGGGTATAATTTTTTTTTTATACTTAAAAGAGTTTAGTGCTCAAAAATGTTTAATTTTGAATTAAAAAAAAAAATATATAAAAAAATTATTTTTTCTTCCCAAAAAGGGGTTACCATTATTTTTGATATTTTTCTACATTTTGTTAATAAACTTAAATACTTTGTACTTTTTCCTTAAAGAAATGGCTTTATGAGTTCTCTTTGATATTATTTTAAGATATTATGTATGTGCACCCTTCTTCAGCATTGTTCGAAAGTTACAAATTTAAAAAATCTAACTTGTGCGCAAAATTAATGCGCTTAGATTTTCATTTCTTTTTAAATTTTTATTATAAATTAATTTGTTTTTAATATTTAGTAAGTTTTGCTTGACACCGTACATATAAATGTGTTTAGTAGAGGCAATTAAAAAATATACAATTTTTGAGTTGAACAGTTTTTGTTACAAAGAAAAACAAAATAACAATAACTAAATTAAAATTTTTTAATCATAAGTTCTTACAAGTTCCTTGACCTTTTAAATTCTGCAAAATTTTTAACATATCGGTCATAAGTCCAAAAATATTTTAATTTAATTTAAAAAAAAAGTTATAAATGATGCTGAACTCAAATCTGCACTTGGATTTTTTAATTATTTTCTAGATTTTAAGATATACTGTTATATAAAAAAAAAGAAGATTGCGCGAGTTATGTACGTTAGCATAACTGGGCAATCGCTTATTTTATTTTATCTAATAAAATGAACCGAAAATAAAAAATTCAAATTGTTATGTAAACTTATTTTAAAATTTGATCAGTAGTTTCAGAGATACGAAACAGGTTGTAAGGAAAAATTTTTTTTTTAGTTTTAAAAGTTTTAAAAGCCAACTGGAATTCAGTATTTTTTCAACATGCATATACATAATTTTGTTGCAAGCCAAATACGAAATATTTAATGAAAATCCAAGCACAAGTTTTGATTTTGTTCGCAATGGCAATGGTAATGGCATTTTCGATTTTTATACCCTTTACCAACAAAATGGTGGGGGTATATTCATTTTGTCATTACGTTTGTAACACATCGAAATATCCATTTTAGACCCAATAAAGTATATACATATATTCTGAATCGGGGTTTCATTTAATGACGATCTAGCGATGTCCATCCGTCTGTCCGTCTATTGAAAGCACAATAGAGGTCGCACCGAAAAAGGTAGGAGGCTAAAATTTTGCCAGAATCTTTCTTATATACAAGGTTTGTTTGGTATTGAAAATGGGCTAAATCGGAATATTAGAAAGAGAGTTATAGCTCGTAATGCAAGAGTAGGTCGAAAAAACCGTGTCCTTCCAACATCGAATAAAATGGAATTGTGTCCAAACGCAATAACCTAGAATCATGAAACTACTGTTTTTTTTCAGCTCATTTTAAGCTCAGCTATGCAAGTTATTATAATTGGGTAATTATATACCAATTTTGAAGATTTTTGGTATTGCACTACTCTGAATATGTTGTAAAACTGCTGATTTTTTATGAAACATCCACTTCAAGCTATAAGAAAGAGTATCCTTAAGAGCCATTTTTAAGTTTCAATAGATAATTAAAGAAAAAATAGAAAAATATAAGCCAGCCATTCTACGATATTGGATAAAGAAAAAAATTGGCATTAAAGTGGGCATCATAAATTTTTCTTATCGTAAAAACCTAAGCTAGGTCATTAAAAAAAAAAAAATTAAATTTTTT
This sequence comes from Phyto melanocephala, assembly GCA_941918925.1. Lineage (NCBI taxonomy): Eukaryota > Metazoa > Arthropoda > Insecta > Diptera > Rhinophoridae > Phyto > Phyto melanocephala. The sequence continues at coordinate 115,750,970 of OW799234.1, forward strand.
ATAAACTGTCTTTTGAAATTTTTTAATATTTTTCTTTCTTTAAAATTTTAGAAATATGAACTTTACTACAAAATTCTATAAAAAATTCAGAAATATATTCTTTTAATTATATAATTTTGTTTTAAAGTTAATTTTATATTCATGACTATTATTAAGAAATGCTCAAGCACTTTGTGTTTGGTGGAGGGTATGGAATTCTTATTTGTTTCAATTAAATATTTAAGGTACATATTTTAAAGTTATTGCATAAAAGTATTTAACAATTAATTTAAATTTCGAAGGTTTATTTGTTAAAATATCAATACAAATGTACGAAAATAAAATACATAACTGAAATACCTAAAAATTTACTACAAGACTGATAAACGTCCAGAGGGAACAGATATAAAAAATGTATACATAAATATCCATAAGTATTTATTAATATGTGAACATTATACAAACGACATACAAAGGTGCATACAAATTACTAATACACAATATAATTTCCACATATGAAGGAAAGGAATATGTAAAATACACACAGATAATATGCTCGTATGCACCTACATACATAAGCATATGTATAAGTATGTATCTGTTCAATTGATATAGAATTTATAAAAATAATATATGTACATACGTGTAAATTGTTTAACATGAGATTTTCATATACTCAACATTCAGATCAGAATTTCACTCATCTCTTACCCCGTCCATTCTAACAATTTTTGGCATTAAAAACCAGATGTCAGACAAATCTAAGAAACCGAAAAAGATTCACATTAAAAGAAATTATATGACAGTTAAAAAACAATAATTTGACATGCGGAATAAAATGAACAATACACCCCCCCAACGTTAGGAAACGCAGACAATAACGTTTGTCACATTAACATTTATGACTGTCATAAACACGATTTTTATTATTTTTATGATGATTTTCATAACATTTTTACATTTTCCGTTATTGCATTAGAATTGGTATATTTTTACTTTTTTTGTGTGCAAAATTAAAGAAATTGAAACAAGACTTTTGTTTATTAAAATTTTTCTTTTTACCTTCATATATAAAAATAAAAAATTGAAGAAAAGATAACACACATTTTGAAGTAAAGAAACATAAAAGAAAAATGTTATTGCAAAAATAATTTGAGATTAAACGAAGGGTGAGTACGAATATTGGCAATGTTAGTGAAAGAAAATATTTTTATGTAAATATATACTTTTCCAAAAGGGAATAACACAAGCGTACTTCAGTTATTGGTAAAAATGGCAATGCAAAGTTAAAACTTCAAAATAAACAGAAATCTAGAATCACCACACTATGAAATTTTCAATGTAAAAAGGGCATTAATGAAAAAACAAGTAAGAGTGCTATATTCGGCCGTGCCGAATCTTATATACCCTTCACAACATGTAGTCATGCAATAACAATTGTTTGTATCACCATTCATCTCATATGAAATACGAACATGCATATACAAAACATCCCATTGCAGAATTATAAATTAAGTTTACGTATGTATGTATGTTTCCAAAAAAAAAATTACAAAAAAAAAATAAAAAAAAAATGTATTAACAATAAAAAAATTACAAAAAAAATATTAAAAAAATAAAATAATAAAAATAATAAAAATATAAATAATATATAAAATAAAAAAAAAAATTGTTTGGCTTAGCTGAGATTCGATCCCATGTTTGCTCTAACCAGTATATATGTATGTTGTTGTTGTAATTGTAAAAAAAAACGAGGTGGTCGTGGTTTTTTGTTCATATCTCAGAAAGTTATAGGGCGATTGTGCTGAATTTCAATAGCGATTCATTCCTGGATATTTCCAAAAGAGTGATAGCATACACAGATCTGAGGAACATAAAGTTGCTTCTAAAAGTTGATTTAAACCAACACACGGACAGACGGACATACGGTCAAGGCTTAATCTCCTCCTCTATTCATAAGCTTTAAGAAAGTATATACTTTATGGGGTCGGAAATGAAAATTGTTGAAATTACAAACGGAATGACAAAGCTATATTTATATACCCTTGTGCACCACAGGTGAAGGGTATAATTATGTCATGATGAGTACAGAAAATAATCCAAAAATTTTTTAAAATGATGTTGAAATTTTTCAATTAACTATTATTTGCAAATATATATGTTGCAAATTTAAACTTTGTATGTACATAAATATGTATATCTCAATTTTATGTCAGACATTTCCAATTACAAAACAAAATGAATTGGATATTGAATACCACTACTGAGCACAGTAGAGTGAGTGTTTTGAAAATTCTTCGAACATGTTGTTACTAGAATTTTGCAAACCACTCTAAAGAGGGGTTTATATGGCATTTTCTTATGCCAACATAAAAAGAAGTTGGATCAAAATAATATACCAGATGCCAAAGATGATTTCTATTTTATTTAATTTCAAATAAGTTTTTAAAGCATATGAATATAAAGTAGCAAAATCAATTTGTAAATTGTTAAGGTATTTCTGTCGACAAATAATAAATAAATTTAAGCTTAACAAAAATATATCTAAAAGAAGTCTTAAGACTTCTTAGATTTACTAAGGAACTATACTTGCAAAATTTATTTTATTTGGGTAAAACATTTTGAAATGTTTTATGATTTTGTTTTTGTAAGTTTTGTCTACGTTTAAGTGAACTGTGCCCATGTTCTGTAACTCTCGCTACGAGAAACTTTTCACTTGAAACATGTAAATTGGTACAGAAATACAACAAATCGAAACAAACAGCTGTTTTTTCTCACTGTACTGTTTCTGTAACTATTCATGCGAGAAATACCTGTCACGTAAGAAAAATACTCGTAAGCCATAAAAAAAGTGTTTCTGTAAAGTTTTCAGGCGAGAACTTCTCACTTTGAACTGTCAAAATAAGTCACAAACAAAAAGACTGCGAGATTGCAAAAATTTTGAGCCAAAAAATATAAAAAGTCAAAAATCAGTGACAAAAACATGGAAAATGTAAAGTTTAAATGTTTTTTTTTTATTATTAATGCATACATATGTATGTATTAATATTATAAATTTGTTATCGTTAAGAAAATTATGCGGGTTTCAAAGCAACAAAAAAGAAAACTAGATATCGAGTTTAAACTATCGAACCTTCTATAAAATATTTTGTAATTGAAATAATGTTTTTTTTTTTGTGCTTTAAACTTTTATGTATGTAAAAGAAAGAAATTAGGAAATGAAAAATTAATTACTTTAAATTTGAGGTTATAAATTTTCTTACTATGGGAAATAATTTATGGTAACTATCTTTGTTTTATTTACAAAAGTTTTTATATTTCCAAAAAAGATAGATTTTATTTTATATTGATTATATTTTTACAATCATCAAAGTCATTTAAAGTTTAAAAAAACTAACTAACTAAATAAAATTGCTATATTCTTTTCATTTATTTTTTTTTTTATTTCAATTTCAAAATAATTTTTATAATTTTTTTATTCTTTTTTTATTTAGACCTTAAATATTTACAACAAGTAAAAGCGCTATATTCGGCCGTGCCGAATCTTATATACCCTTCACAACGTGTAGTCATGCAATAACAGTAAATTCACGTATGTATGTTAAAAAAAAACAAAAAAAAAATAAAAAAAAAATTAAAAAAAAAAAAATTAAAAAAAAAAAAATTAAAAAAAAAAAAATTATTATATACATATATAATATATATAAAACAAAAAAAAAATAAAAAAAAAATTTAAAAAAAAAAAATAAAAAAAAACAAGTAAGAGTATATTCGGCCATGCCGAATCTTATATACCCTTCACAACGTGTAGTCACGCAATAACAGTAGTTTGTATCACCACTCATCTCATATGAAATACGTACATTCATATAAAAAACATACATATATAAAAACATCCCATTGTAAAATTAAAAATTAACGTATGTATGTTAAAAAAAAATAAAAAAAAAAATTTTAAAAAAAAGTTAAAAAAAAAATTTAAAAAAAAAGTTTTTTTTTTAAAATAATTAAAATATATATAATAAATATAAAACAAAAAAAAAAAAAAAAAAAAAAAAAATAAAAAAAAAAAAATAAAAAAATTAAAAATATTATTTTAAAAAAAAAAAAAAAAAAAAATAAAAAAAAAATTTAAAAAAAAATATAAAAAAAAAATATAAAAAAAAATTTTTTTTGGCTCAGCTGGGATTCGATGCCACGTTTTCTCTATCCAGTATACATGTTTGTATGTATGTATGTTGTTGTTGTAATGTTGTTTTTGTGAAAAAAAAATCGAGGTGGTCGTGGGTTTTTGCTCATATCTCAGTTGTTTATATACCGATGTTTCTGAATTTCAATACCGATCTACTCCCGAATATTTCTGATATTTTAATACCTTACCCGGGTTCAACCTATGTCGGGGGGCTTCAAAAAGTTGATTTCAACATACACACGGACAGACGGTCAGACGGACAGACGGACAGACGGACAGACTGACAGGGCTTAATCGACTCCCCTATTCATAAGCTTTCAGAAAATATATACTTTATGGGGTCGGAAATCAAAATTGTAGAAATTTCACACGGAATGACAAACCTATATATACCCTTTTTCACTGTGTGAAGGGTATAATAATAATAAAAATATATATAATATATTAAATAAAAAATAAAAAAAAAAATAAAAAAAAATTAAAAAAAAAAATTTTAAAAAAATTAAAAAAAAAATTTTTTTGCCTCAGCTGGGATTCGATGCCACGTTTTCTCTAACCAGTATACACGTTTGTATGTATGTATGTTGTTGTTGTAATGTTGTTTTTATGAAAAGAAAATCGAGGTGGTCGTGGGTTTTTGCTCATATCTCAGTTGTTTATGTACCGATGTTTCTGATTTTCAATACCGATCTACTCCCGAATATTTCTGATATTTTAATACCTTACCCGGGTCCAACCTATGTCGGGGGGCTTCAAAAAGTTGATTTCAACATACACACGGACAGACGGTCAGACGGACAGACGGACAGACGGACAGACGGTCAGGGCTTAATCGACTCCTCTATTCATAAGCTTTCAGAAAATATATACTTTATGGGGTCGGAAATGAAAATTGTAGAAATTTCACACGGAATGACAAACCTATATATACCCTTTTTCACTGTGTGAAGGGTATAAAAAGTGTTTATTGTTTAACCAAATTGTTTAATTTGTATGTCGTGTGTCCTAAACAAAAATCCTAAATACACCACCATCATCATTATGTTTATCATCAAAAGGAAACAATGTTACCAATGTCTTGGAAAGTGAAGGCAAATTTGTATTCCTTACACCTTTTCTCATAAAAGGTGCCTTCAAGCAGAACCATTGCTGATGATCTGCTTAAGCGATATAGTTCCTTAAATCAATTCTCCGGCATTTCAAAAGAGTCTGTTGAATCGCACAACCTTTTGCGATGAATCCGCAACATATTCCTTTCATCATCCCCAACCGCTCTAACTAAAGCTGCATTGTACATTTTATTTGTTTCTTCTGCACTTGTTTTTTTAAACACTTCTAATTTCTAAATTTTATATGTATTATTTTTCCCGCACTTTTTAAGTTTATTTTTTTTTTCTCTTCTTCTTATAATTAAGTATAATTTTTGATAGCTATAACGTAACAACGTAATCATAAATGGTAGTTTTCGCCATGAGTTACAGATACACTTTTTTCTCACACATCGAGAAACGGTGGGATATTTTGTTTCATGACTTTTCGACGCGAGAAGTTCTCACTAAAGTTACAGAACATGGGTACTGAATGCCTTTAGAAAATATTTTTTAGGAAAAAAGTATTTGTTCAATTATTTTATAATTAAAAATGCAGTACAGTAAGAAATTTTTTTTAGTTTATTTATGACTAAACATATATTTATATATACATATATGTATATATTTGGGATACAATTTTTTTACAATCTTTGAAAATATCAAAATGGCCCTATTCATACCATGTAGTGCATAAAAAAAACAATAAGAACTGCCCCTTTAGATTTTCGATATCGTTAAAAAAGGTTCCGCGTCAAATGCAATTAAGTTTGGGATCAATAAGTTCTAAAAAAATAAATATATTTTCTTTATAAATTAATTTCATTTAACAAAGATAGTTTCTAGATTGTGATTTTGATCATAATCATATAATAACATTAAAAAATGTAAATACAATTTTGAAAATATAAAAAATTTTGAAAAAATAAAAAAAAATCTTAAAGGGCTTTCAGAAATCGGCTTCTACGCGGAAGGTTTTTGTTCCGAAATGACCTGAGGAAACATTTTTCGGTTTCAGCACAACATCGGTTACAGTGATAGGGCTTTATATTGGTTGCACCCTAATATATACACACATGTGTACAACTGTACATTATTGCAGTTATTGTAAATTATTGCTTTTTGAAACTATTTTTATATGCGTACTATTGGAAAACTTGCACCGCTGTATCGTTTTTGATAATTTTTTCTTAAAATCATCTAGGGTGCCTCGGTGGTCTATTCTGTAGTGTGCTGGTCTGCTGGTTTGGGTGTTGTGGGTTCGATTCCACCCAGAGACTCTGGACCGGTCTGCTTCTCTTTTTCTTCTTTTCTCTTTCTATTTTAACTTTTCTATTCATATGGAGCGCACAACATGCCAATTGTGTGATTTTTTATCTCATTTGACTTATTTCAGAGAACAAGCGATGCGATGACACATTTCAAAAAATATAAATGTTAGAGATTTTAATTTTAATAAAAGTTATAAAATTTTTTTAAATGCTTGAATAAGGTAAAATAAGAGGTCGTCGAACTTCCCATACAAGTGAAATATATTTATTGGCATATCTGCATAACTATAATATGTCATATGGTTTAATTTACGTATAAATAGTGATCTCTATTTGGTTTTAATTTAGTACGACCTACTCTTGATAACAATTTCTTAAATAAAACTAAATATGGTAAATATTGAAGAAGGGGGATTTATACCTTCATACGAAGGAAATATTGTTTAACAAATCATGGCAGATAATATTAAAATTTATCTCAAAGTAAATACTATGCAATAACCATTAAACCATTAAAACGTTAATGAGGAATTAAAAATCGCGAATAATTTGCCTATAGCATTCACTATTGACGGTAATATTGTTACAGTATTTGGATTTAAAAACAAACGTCCCGATGATCCTTCGACATGTTAACCGCTAAACACAAGGTATTTTTATGTAATAGAGTATTATAAGGATTGTGCCAAATCCACAAAGGACAATTTGGTTTTAATTGCTGCACCAGTTGCATCTTTAATGAATGTAGGCCTATATCATTCTTCAAAATGTTCCAAGTTGTGGGCGGGCAGAAACCAAGTGGCTGAAAATGGTGTCGGATCGATATATTCGAGTCACACACGGGTATTTAGCGAAGATTTGGATCAACATTATCCAAGAGAGTAAATGAGGTCATTATTCGATCTATAGTATTGCGTATAATTTCCTCAGATGAACAATAGAGCATGATTATTGGAAATATGTATCCACAATTTGTAAATGTGTTCTACTGTAATTCTTTGCATGGTGATTTGCCAGGTATACTTAAAAAAGTCAAAAACACATCATTAGTATGACAGTTAGTTTTACAGTTATCCTTGTAGGATGTTCTATACGTCTTGTTTATTATTTATGCACTTCTAAACCACTGACAACAGTGCAATGTAACATTTGAAAAGTCTCCTGAGGACGTCCTCAATGGTCGCGACGTCTTTACAAAGTATTTTTTTAAAATATACATAATGATCCTGCGACAATATAATTGAATGGTTTCAAAAACATACAATATAGAAAGCAATTATTTATCCTTTTTCAACTACTACTGAACCATTTTTTTTTTTAAATTTTGAATACCTTGACTTTACAGAACCGGTAATTACACAAAAACGCAGACAAATGCAGTACATTATAGTAATAGGTGAACGTGTTGCCAAATCGTAACTTTTTTCCAGTGAACAGCCTATCATTGATTATCGTGCAATATGTTGATGCGGCGGAGACGATTTTTCACAAAGATATTTGATAATCTGGATTTTCCGGACATTTTAGGCAGATACTAGAAAGTTATAAATAAATAAAAATTCAGAAATGTTAGAATAAATATAAAATAAATTACATTAACAGCAATAAGTGCCTAAAAAACACTAACTTGTAATAAAATTTATTTTATTTTAATAACTTGTAATTAAAATTTTTGAAGGTCACAAGTGGAAATTCCTGTCGAAAAAATTTTATTTACAGAGTTACAAGTTTGGCAGGTCATTTTAATTATCGACATGAAAATTGCTTGTGGTAAAAATAAATAAATTATCATGAACTTGAAGAAAATTTTTCAAGATTGCAAGTTTAATTTCAATAAATTATTTCACTATGACATTTGGTTTTTATTAGTATTTGAAATTAGACTTTCTCGTTAGGATTGTCACTGAGGAATCCTTGGAGAATTTCAATTGTTTTTGCAAAAAAAAAAAAAAAATCGAAATTAGTCATCATTACGTTTGTTGTAATAAAATGACTGTCACTTAAATGTCAACTCGTAGTTAACAAAAGACACTCAGCACTATTTCTGAATCAACCACTACCACCACATAATGTTATCGTATACAGAGTTAATTAAATGTCAGTAGCAAACTGAGGAACAAAAATTATTATAAATCACAGACTACACTAACACACTAATACTCGTACTAACTAAAATATCCTAACTGTCTGTGTAACGCTGAACACTAATTCAAAAACAATGTGCTGTGTCACAAACTCATCACGTTTTACAACTCTACAATTACAACTAAAACTTCTGGCACTTTACTCTTAAGATTGCCATGCCACACCCTAAAATAATTTTTTTTTTATTTCCTATTTCAAAATTTAATGTACAAGTATTTACAGAAATTCTTTGTAAAGACAAGCTAGAAGACTGCAAAATCTGTAAGTGAGCAACAATAAACGAAATAAAATTGTTCTTTCTTGAAATATTTATTTGTATTTCGAAAGGAAAATCTAGTTTAAGTTGTATGTTTGATTGTGTATTATTTTTGCACTTAATACGCTTCGGTGAACTGAAATTGCAAAGTCACATAGTTTAACACCCCGAGGTCACCACAATGTTAAAATACACAAACAAGCTGACAAACGCAAGGAGCTGAAAACTTGAAATAAAATCCATCTACTCTTATTATGAGGGGAGATTTAAGAAGGACTAAAATTTTTGCTCGTTCGACTGGTGGGGTTTTCGATATGAATGGATGGTTGGTTGATTTCTAAATATTTATACTCGGACATGTGCAAAAAGCACAGCATAACAACAAAGATTCTTTAGCCAAGAACTTTTTTTTAATTCTTGCCAAAAACTTTTTTGTCTGCCAAACGAAAGGAAGTAATGACTTTTCTCACATGTCACCGGACCTTATTGTCTGTATGTAAGTATGAATGTACTCGTAAGTTTTTCATTATTGCAGTAAATATAGTAGTTATTTATCCAACTTGACCACCAAAAGTTTGTTATTGTTCATGCTTAATTGAGCTCCAGTCATTTTTGGTCAATTATAGTGATAATGCGAGTGTTTTTCTTTTTTATTTAGCAGACAATATCAATTGTCAGTTTCGTTAAGAACTTTAACTTTAATATGAAGGATTACAAGTTGAGTTTACTTTCTGTTTGAAATAGCTGTAAATATCAATTTGAAATTAACATCGACATTTTTATATTAAAACTTAACTTTTTGTAAAAAATTAATATTAGTAATAAATCTCTGGCTAAAAGAAACAACTGCTTAAGTCGGCATTAGCTAAAATTTAGATATATACACAATTGCAATTTTGCTATTTAAAATTACACTTAAGACATTATCAAATTATAATTTAACTAAATTTATGGAAGCCGATATGCTACTTTAATTTATACAGAACGATATAAATACGCTTAATTGTTTTACTTTAAATCAAGTTTTAAAAATCATTTAAAAAATATATATATGTTTTCCTGTGAAAATCATTTAAAAAATATATATATGTTTTCCTGTGAAAAAACAAAACGAGACATAAGCTGTTTTATTAATTAAAATTAAGTTCAATAAACACAAGAATGCTATATTTATAACTACATAATGCTACAAGCAAAGAAAAAATATGTTTGTGGTAATCATAATCTAAGAGCATCATACTACGATTGAGATGTATGATTGAGGTAAGAACATATAATGGTTGCCAATTATTATTTTATGTTTAATTAAAGTATCATGCAATAATTATATACATAACGTCCCTGCTCCAACGTGATCGAATAAGTTTGAGACAAATCTAAATTTTTTTATCTATCCACCAAACTGTTCAAGGATATCTTGATTGGTTTAAAAATATACAATAGGCAGTATGCGTAAGTTTAATACTGTAAAGTAACAAACAAAATGTTTTTTTTTACTCGTCTTAAATCTAATAAAAAACACATAAAAGAATTTTTTAGAATAACGAGAATATATCTGTTGCTTGGAGCTAAAAGGGCCAATGTCAAAATATTTACTTTTGAGAAAATTTGAATTGAACTTTAACTCTTATAGATGCTTTCATAGTGACATTGGCCAGCGTTTTATTTATGAAGCTGTTCTGGGTTAAGTATGACTTTAGCTGTTTTACCATAATGACATAGAGCAAGAAAACAAATCTAATGCAATGATTAACTCAAAAGAGCAAAAAAGTGACATTGGCCCTTTTAGCTCCAAGCCACAGATATATAGTGTGGTTAAATTTTAAGGGATGATGTTGAATGTGAACCACACCTAAACGTCAAGTTTTTTTCTGAATTTCGCTTGACATTTCTTAATTTCAGACTAACTCAATTTGAACCATGGAAAGATACACAATCGAGCAACACGTTAAAGTTATTCAAATCAAAATGAATTTCGTAAACTTCGTGATTCTTTTGATCAACATAATCGTTCAAATTGGTCCACAATCGGGAGAATTGTGAAAAATATTTAAATTTCAGTAAAACAGGTCTGTATGAAATGTGAAAACATCTACATCTAGAAAACAGGATTTCATCAACAAATATGAGTAATTTTTTGATAAGCTTTTTTAATTTAACAAAGTTTTAATAAACATTTTAAGCGAATCTTCAGAAAATCATGCCAATAGGATAATTTTCTAACAGGGATTTCAATTAACATTTATTGATTTCAAACACAACTTAAACGAGTAGTTGATAGTAAAAGAATTTATAAAATTCAAACCTAATAAAAAATTTTATGTAAAAAAAAACAGCACAATTCCCACAATTGATTAAAATTCCATTCATTGCACAATAAGGTAAGCACGAAACGTTAAAACCTTAGCAAAGAAACGCACGTGTTTATTTTGTTAAAACAAGTGGAAAAATGCCTTTTTTGACTTTAAACTTTTATCACTTACAAAAAAATAAAAAATAAATACATAAAACAGCAACCGGAAATAGATTCAAAAAAATTTGATTTCCTTTTGATGATTTCAAAAGGTAAATATCACATAAAAAATTTAATTCACTTAAGAAACCAACAAAACTCAGAGACACATTCCAAATGAACAATTACAAGTGGAGCATTTTTATGGGAAACCTTGCGAAAATTCATAAGATCATGATTCTCTCAAGCGTATTTTAAGCCAATTTAAAGTTAAAAAAACGACTTTCTTCCACACATTGTAAATCCTTGTTAAAGAAGTGGTAAAGTTTAGGGTAAAAGTTATAATAAAACATTTGACTTGGAAAATTTGTTGAGTATACAAAAGAACATATTTACTTAAAGAATTAAACTACAATACTCTTGTGGCCTAATTCTAAGAGGAAAATATTTTCTTCTATTGCCCTTATTTGTATGTGTTTAAATGCGACAGGTTGGGTGAAATTTCTTTTAGAATTTTTGAAATATTTCGGTTTAAAATTATATGTGTGTGAGTGTATTGTGTTTTTGCCAAGAAAACAAATGTGTGGTTTTGAATTTATTGTTGCAACCGTATGAGGTTTTAATGTCGAGACATTTTATATCTTTGGGGTTTTGTATGTTTTTTCTACTTACGTATGTGTACGTGTATGTGAAATGTTCCTTAAGGATTTTCTAATTTTAAGTGAAACTCTCATTGTGTGTCAAACAAAAGGTTAAAGACATTTATACCCTCAAGCTAAAATGCTTGTTGTACATTATTATAAAATAAACATTTGATTTGTATTATTAGCTTTATAAAGATAACAATTATCATTTAATTTAATAAACATAAATGATTGTTTAATTATCCTTTGTATAGTTGCAATTGTTTATAATTATGTAGACATTATGGTTTAAGAAACTGTATTATTTGCTTCATTATTATGGAAAATGTATATGAACTAATAATATTTCAATTATTTCTTTTAAATTATTTTTATAAAAATTTTGGTTAATAATAATTTACTGAATTATTCAGAATATGCTCCCAAGTAATCTTTCAATATTTATTTGGTTGTTGGATTTAAGCTGGTCTTTCTTTTTTCTTTTTCAAGAATTTGGCTAAAAAAGTCTACTCATGATCTGGTATATGCACCAGTGAAATGCATATAGACCAGCTTAAACCCAACAACCAAATAAATATTTAAATTTTGTTAATTTTTCATTTAGGACATTTTTGTTATATTTTCTTATGCCATAAACATTTGTAATTTGTTTTCCTCTAAATAAATTTAAACTTATTCAGTCGAAAACACGAGTGAATTCCGTAATTAACAGTTAACAGAAACTTTACAAATTAAGAAAAAAGTTTGTATTCTTTTATATAGGAAAATATATGTATATCCAAATTACGTTAGTTACAGGTAAAACAGAAGAATACATATACATTGAATAAACATTTGTTCAAATCCTTTACAACAATTACTGAATAAAAAACATTAAAATGTATTTTCGACTTGAAGTAAATTTCCCTGGAGGACTGAAAGCAGCAAAAAATAAAAGCGAAAATGCAGAAATTAATATGTCAAACAATGGGATGTAAAAAAAACGAGTTGAGTGCTTAAATTATATTTAGGGTTAAAAAGACAGTTAACGCACATACATACAAAATATGTAAGGGTGTCCCAAAATTTATTCATGATTTGGTTTAAACATAAACTTAACATTGTTGAATCATATTTCCTGTTTCCTAACAGGTATATGGGTAAAGCCAGAATACAGAAACAGAAGCCCGAAACAGCCCACCAATAAAATATTTTTAAAATTAAACGAACTTAATTTTTGTAAGGAAATATTAGACGAGGTATTTAAATTTATAAATATATATAAAAGTTGTACTTTATTGATTATCAATACAAAACTCATAACCAAGACCAAGACAATGCCTCTCATCGATAATATTTATAAAATAATTTAATGGTGTTCATAACATAATAAATATTAGTGTTAATATAGATGGTCCGATCGAAAGCCACATCTTTACTCATTTAATTCTCTTTAATTTTAGTAAAAAATTTTATTTTTTGCTATTTAGGAAAGATTAAAATTAAGTATGATAAACTAAGTTCAATTGCACTGTAGTGTGCGTTACAATGAAATGAAAGGTGTTTTTTTAAAATTATGAATAGAAAAAAAAAAAATTTTAAGTTAAGTTTAATATTAAGTTAAGTTTTAATATTTAAAATTTTTCAATCAGGCTTGAGTTCATATTAACATTCTTTATTTTTATAAAGAATTTTTAATTGTGATAAATGAAATAATAAATCTGAAAACTTATATTTTTACCGACATTAGCCGAGTGGAGTGCATTTTCGAAACCAGCTACGATTTCATCATCAGCACTCTCTGATCGGTGGTTAAATGTTGGTTGTAAATATCATCTATTTAACTCCCGGGACTTAAGTAAATTGAATTCGGTAACTACTTTAGTTTTACCTTTTTCATATATTTTACCACAATGAGTTAGATTGAAATTTTTATTGTTACGAGAATTTTGTTTTTTTCTATATCAGTAACAGCATTTGTGGGGGATCTGTGAACCAAAGGTAGGGTCACACTCGTCTAATATTAGTCAAAAAGTGCAAATATTTGACTGTCGTAATGTGACCACAAAATAATTTAGATCGACAAACAAAAAACTTTTTATGTAAGGCAAACATAATTGTTTGCCAGCTAGCAAAAATGTGCTTAATGTGAACCTAGTATGACCATACAACGGAAAATATTTGACGCATTATTTCGCAAACATTTATTAGTTCTTAAAAAGTTTTTGTAAGATAATGGAAAATTAATGGCATAATCCCCACTTGCTAAAACAGCGTGGACAAAAGCAAAAGTTGGGAGAATAGGAGAAAGAAAAACACAACAGCAAAACGTTTCGTGTTCCGGCCTGGCAAAATATTTCATACAATTTTAATTGGAAATATAACGCATGTGACTTGTGCGCAAAGTGGACAGCTCTGCGTATGCAATATCAAGGCTATATTGACAGAGCCAAATCAAAATCATGATAGGTCAGAATAGAACCTTAAAAGTGACGCTTTTTTAATGCAATGAGCTTCGTCGGGCCAGCTGAGGACCTCACCAAGACTTTTAGTTTGTTAACATTTCAGCGGTTAAGTTACAAAGTGATAAAGAAAACATGAGCGGAATTCACTCTTGGTAGCATTTTTGCAATTAGTGCAAATATGCACTAATTTTTTTGCTACCAAGCGTGAGTCCATTTTTCATGTGTGTTGCAAACTTATGGCAATGAGCTGATTTTTTAGGTATTTAAGAAACAACAAATATTTTTTTAATTTAATAAATAAGATTCTGTGTTTTAATTTTTTCCGAAAAAAAGTTAATTAATTTAAAAAAAATTACAAAGCCTAAAATAACGGAAAAATAAAATATAGTTTTTTTGGTAAAAATGGAGAATAAAAAAGTAAATAAATTCTGTATCTGTTGTGCAAATTTCTGTGACATTGCTTTGAACTGGTTTTTCGCTGTGCACATTTGCTCAAGTGATGCAAATTGCGGTTTAATATAATTTGTTTTTGTAGTCGTGCAAAAGTTAAATTGTTTGCTAGACTTGCACGGTCTGCACGACTTGCAAGGGTAGTTTGCATCAAAGAGTGAGTTCCGCTATGGTTTTTACATTTGGCCTTATCAGTACTTACCAAATCATCAAAATCAGTAGAACTCATGCGTAAAGATTTTTTGTACAGTTCTGGAGTTTCTGATCGTAACTTCATTAAAAATTTCGCACAATATCTTTCTTCTTATCGACGTCGAACCCATTCCCGTAACCACTGCCTTTCACTTTTTTCCATTTATTCTTTTAAAATAAGAACTGATGCTGCTCCACAGCTTAAGTAATAAAAAAAATTCTTCCAATTGTTCTAATTCTTCCATTTCAATTTTTATGTTGTAAATCAAGGCATATTTATTCATGAATAAATGTGCCTTTGGTTGTAAATATTTGTAAGAAATAAATTTATGTTTGTTGACAGTTTTATCAAATATTTTTCTTAATCAAATATTTTCTCAAGTGTGACTGTAAGACAAATATGTTTCCAATTAATTAATTTGTCGCTATTTGACACCTATGTGAACTAACAAAAATGAGCAAATAAATATATATGTAAGTGTGAATACAGAACAAATGACGTATTGTTTTAAAGAAATTTAGACTAAGCACAAAAAAATATATTCGATGCTAATATTAGCCGAGTGTAACCGTACCTTATGATACTATTTTTTATTTTATAAGCATTTTCATTTAGTGTTCTTTCGAAAAAAAAACCATATACATATATAGTCTTAAAAATGTTTTCGTAAAATCAAAATAAAAGTAGAACGATTTTTGAAGTTATACGTAAAAAACACAACCTTTTTACATATTCCTAATCTGGATACTTGTATTTTTTTTTTATAAATATCTACATAAAGAAAGCTTATAATTTTTTTGTCTACAATCCAGATATTATCTTAAAACAATTTTGCCTCAGATAAGCCCGACAAGTTAAAAAAAAAACTCAGTTAACAATCTTAGATATCTCTTTTTATTTTGAACAGCTATCTTAGCATGATATTTATAAATTCTGTGAATGAATTTTTGTCGATTTTTTTTTAATTGTATACCACCTCACCACCGCTTTCAACGGGGGTTCGTGTTACTATTAGGCAAATCAGATACACCTCAACTGTAGCTTTGTAAAATTTATATTTAGTAGTTGGCATGTTACTGAATTATTAAAAAAATCTAATCCTCTGTGTAACGGCAAGCATATCAAGAAATTTCATTTATTTATAAACAAATTTATATTGAATCCTAATATAATAAAACAAAAACTTCGATAGCGTTGGGACACCCTTAATTGGTGTTTTATTTTCTAACGCTCAGCTAATTATTAAAAATTTTTGTTTATAAATTCTGTATTGGGATAAATAATAAATTTTTTTCTTGTTTTATGCTACAATTAGGTTTAAATGGGGAGGACTTAATCAGGAAGTATTATATTCATTCTATCCTATCTCTCATTGGGGACAATATTTTTTGCTTTTCCATTAGATGCCTTCGAGGTCTTATATTAAATTAATGAAAATTATGTTTTATTTTTACGTGTTCGCCGTTAGACTTTTCTTTTACAGTCTAAAGAGTTAAATGTTTGGTGTTAATAAAAGTGTGTTTAAAAATTATGAAAATGTCCTTTCTACTTTTTACGCTCTGTATCTAGATAATAATATTGTAAATATTTAAGAGATGTTGAGAATATAATTAAAATTTTGCCATCTACCAAAAGTTTTTTAATTATCAATGAAACATATTTTGTTTTTTTTATAAAAATAAAAAGTAAGAGGGTAATAGATAATTAAAAATTTTAAGATAAAAGTTATTTAATATTAATGAGAATTTTCTTTAGGGTTTTTTGATGTTTTATTAAGGTTGTAAAGGATTTTGTGTTAAATTAAGCTATTTGGTTTCTGAAGAGAGTAATATGAGTAGGACATTGCCGCAGCCCCAATAAATAAATTTTTAAGGAAATTTAGAAACGATATAGAATGATATATAATGGACAGTAAATTAATGGAAACGTGTAATCCAGTCAGACGAGATCAAAATTAATTGTTTTTAATTTGATTGTAAACAATAATGGTGGTGCCGCCCTAAGGGAAACAATTCAAAGACACCATATTAAGGAAACATTGAACAACGCTGGATATAGCGTCATTGTGTGAAGATCCTTTTCATGATTACGTGTTGGATCACTGAAGAGATTCGAAGAATAATAGGGAATGAAGATTATCGGAGTATTTGTGACACCAATCTTCCCTGTCTTAATTTATAAGTAATTTTTAAGCATGATGGCGACCTAAAGCATACGTTGAAAATAGTGAAAGAAAAGTTTTGTGAGCAGAATTTTATATTAATGTGGCTAGTCCTCATTTCAAACCGATTGAGAATTTATTGTCAATCATGAAGAGATAATCAACTCCAAACAATTATGACGAGTTTTGACAAAGGGTTCAGAAAGAATTAAGGTTTTTTAAATAAAAAAATTGGAAATTGGTGGAAAATATTTAACGTAATTACTTGCTTTGAAGTATCAATACGACAAGTTGTATGGGTGTAAAATTTAGTACATGCTAGTTGTTTTCGGTTTGTTTATTTTTTAAAACTTGATACTTTCAGTTCTTAATTATAAATATTTTTTTTTAATAATAAACACAAAAGAGTCCAAAGACTTGCTTCATTATTTTTATGCAAGAACAAGTGTTTATCCTTCACCTGTCGTGCCAAGGGTATATATAGCTTTGTCAATTCATTTGTAGTTTCCACAATTTAACCTTTCGACCAAATAAAATATATACTTGCGGTGAGATTATGACTAGAGAAGTTGATTGCGCTATGTCCATCTGTCCGTATGTTGGTTGAGATCAACTTTTAGAATCCCCAACATGTAGCATAGACCTGTAGGTGATATCAATCTTTTGCAAATATTCAAGAATAAATCGCTATTGAAATCCAGCCTTATCTCCCAAAACTTTTTGAAGTATAACAAATAAATACGAATGCTTTTTCTAATATTTTCTAATAAAAATAAAATAGTAGGATAATTTATAAACACGCTTGCTACTAACTATTTACAGATGTAATAGCTTCCAGAGCTAATATAAAACACCTAATTAAATTTTTGGACTTGCTAAAGACGACAAATTATAAGCCGTGGATTTAAAAATTATTTCTGAGAAAAACCAACAAATCGGTTTAAAATTGACTGAAATATAGTCCTCAAAATTCAAATGCGTCGGTGATTTTTTTAAAATTTACAAACAAAAAACTATTAATTTATTTTTTTTTTAGCTTCAAGACATCTGACAGAGCTGATATGAGTATCAAAAGATAGCGCTTGACTAAAAGAGCTGAAAACCAATTATCTTTAAAAAAATTAAGCTTGATTGCCTTGTAATCATACTGTTGATGCAACAAGCATTTAATGATAATTTGTAATTTTAAATATTTTTGAAAATAATGTTATTTTTGCGAAGATTTCATACTATTTTTGTCGTCATAATTTTGTAAATCATACGATTTTTAAAGGACAACCATATCAAAGTTTTAATGAAAAGTAAATATAAAATAAAACGATTTAAACAGACGATTGATTATCGTGACAAACTATATATGATAAAACAATAAAAAAATAACTATTACTTGTTTTCGATAACCAAATATTTTTACAGAAACTATTATATGATCGTCACGATCATATGGTATCATTGTTTTTCTTCGGAAATTTTCGTATTGATTTATTGTTTTATTTATATATCAAGTTTTTCAAGCTCCAAAAGGTGGCTTTACACTATTATACTGAGTATTAATTACAACTTGTCATTAACTATAATAATATATATATATATATATATATATAATAATATATGTTTTGAAAACTGAAAAAATATGAATAGAATTTTGATAATTCTTTCTATTTTTGGAAATTTTTCTTAACACTAGGATTTTTCATCTTATCAGAATTGTGATTTTTTGCCTTTGAAGTATTAGAACTAAAATTCTAACTGAAGTTTATATAAAATTTAAGTATTATTTTAAATAATATGCTGTTTTGGTATTACAAAATTAATACGATATATTTAACCGAACCATGTACAACTTGTCCTTACAGTTTTGTGTTACAAAAAATCGACTTGTCTATTAATATATTAGATAATTTTAAAATTCGAAGTGTTTTTACATTAGTTTTAAATCAACTACATATATTTTTAAAGGAATGTGTTTAAAATAGCTATTAAAGAAATACCATAAAAATAATATGAAAAATTACGATTGCATTCATCGTCCATCTCTGAAGAAAATAACGTACAAAACTGTTTACATACTACTCGCACTTGTATTTTTTTTCAAGTGTGATAATGTAGACATACATTGTAATGAGAAATTTTTCTATTTGTTTTGGTGTCAATCAGATCAAAAATCATTTTATTTTGTTCTAACAAAATCCAGTAAAAATCTAAAGACTTGTAGATTAGTGCAGAGCGAGCTTAAATGATACGCTTTTGAAACTGGGAAAAACTTACAAATCGGTCTGAAACTAACTAGGATAAAAGCACAAAAATACAACTGCTTTCGTTTTTTTTTTTTTCTAAAGTTCAGAAACAAAAATCAAAATTTTTCAGCTACTTTACAACCTAAATATAATATACTATAAAAAAATTTTAAATTTATGATAGCCGCTACAACAAAATGGCGTAAAATAAATTTGTATATGGGTCAAATCTAACATTTAAAAACAAAATGGCAAAGTTTTCCTTAATTCTATCAATTTGGATATCAAATAAAGGGATTGACTAGTTAAATGTGTAAGAATTAAAAATCAAAGAAGATGTCTGAAATAATCGAAATGGTGTATATCATTAAATCTGATATATAAGCTACGTTGCGATGGTGTCATTATAACAATGCACATGTCGAATATAGCACT
This sequence comes from Phyto melanocephala, assembly GCA_941918925.1. NCBI lineage: Eukaryota > Metazoa > Arthropoda > Insecta > Diptera > Rhinophoridae > Phyto > Phyto melanocephala. The sequence goes on from OW799234.1 coordinate 115,770,917, forward strand.
CTTACTTGTTTAGTTATTAAGTTACAGAGTTTAAAAATTATATACATATATATTTTTAAACATTTCAGTTTTATTTTAAACTCAGATACACCATGGATACGACCGTATGTGCGTAATAATGTATCTTTGTTTAATTTGAAATTTGAATTATGCTCAAATATTCCGTATATACATACATATGCATAAAAAATACATTTCCCCAGAGTAATATGACAATTGGTGCAAATTGTTTTCCATGACAATTTGAGCACCTTTTAGCATTAAAAATAATGTTATTTTTGTTTTGTCTTTCAGCTTTATGACAATTTGCCAAAAACCCCAAAAAAAAAACATTTAAACAATAAAAGTGTTGGAAGGGCTGGTGTGTGTCTAAGTGTTACACCATAACGAAATGTTTAGCTACATGTGACATTTATTTCTATGATACTTGTTTTTTATTTCCGTTTTTCCTTCCCTCTGCATGGCCCTTGAAAAGCATTAAAGAAAAGAAGATTTCTGCAATCGTTTAAAGATTAAATAATAAAAAAAAAATTGGAAATTATTTTTTCATATGTTGAAATGCCTCTTGGTGGGTTTTTCTTTTTTTATTTCATATATTGTTTGTATGTTTTTTATTATTGTAAGCATTAACAGTGTGTGTAACTTCACATACATATATACATATATGTATATGTATATGTGTGTATGTTTTTTGCAAGGAGCTTTTTGTGTGAGTAGCTTAATGGATGTTAAGCTGATGTTAAGTATATTTTTGTGGGTTAAATATTGTTTTTTATCTAGACAATGCTCATGTTTACGAATGTGTATCCCTGTTTCGTATGTGAATGCTATTTAGTCCTGTAAATTCCCATACACATACTTGTTATTTTCCTGAAAGGAAATATTTATTTAACAATTGTTTAATGTCGATGTTCATTTTATTTTTGCGTCACTCAATTGTTATTTTTATATTTTTCTGACAAGTTTTTTTTGTATTTTTTTTCTCTCTATTGCTTTTATATTGACTTTTTCTATATGCCAGCATTTAATTTACTTTCCCTTTAGGGCAACTCGTTTAGACGGTTTTGTTTGATGGGAAAAATAAACTTTTTTATTGAAATACAATAGTGTTCATTGTAATGGTCATAGAGTTAAACCGCAATCAGGGAGTTAAAGAGTTTAAATAGGTTTGAAAAATATTTTTTTTTTCAAAGGATACGTTTGTAAATTTTATCATAGATTTTTAACTTTTATTCGGATTCAAAGAACGGACAATGAAAACAAACATACAGTATGTCAACAAATTGTTTTCAAAATTAAAAATATTAAGGGCCATTATTACAACTTGCCGTTAGTTAAAGGTAAGATTTTTTTTGCACGATAAATAGCTTTGCATTATTCCAACTTAAAAATTTTATTGTTATTATTGTTAATAATAATATTAATTGGATAAAAATATAATAAATGAAGGCTTTATAATGCAAATCGATTAAAAGGTCTGATAAAATCCTGCCTTTAACTAACGGCAAGTTGTAATAATGGCCCTAAAAATGATTTATTTAATGACTAAATTAAATGAATTTTTTTTTAATTTTGTAAATTTTTTCTTTTAATTCATGTTTTTTTATTCATTTTGAAAAGAAAGTACAAAAGAAACATAAAAAATTGTATTTTTCATGGTGTAAGTACATAAGGTGATAGCGTAAAGGAGAGCAATTTTTGTCTCTCTTTCTTATGCATGGAGTTTGACAATTTCCGAAGTTGAAATAATTTTTTTAAATATGCAGTTTGAAATTCTCCAGAACAAAAAAAAAAATAGCCAGCTGGGCTGTCACCGCCACCTTGTATAAGTGTACCCTGGTATTTTTAGTTAGGAATAATATAAGAAAAATGTAAAAATATGCAAGCTGAAAGTGTCAAACCATTTGTTTCAAAACAAGTAAGAGCACTATATTCGGCTGTGCCGAATCTTTTATACCCACCACCAATTTTGTGTACATTTAAAGCACAATATTTATTATTTTGTTAATCGCTATGGAATAATCTCTTATAATAAAATATGTATCACTTTCTTTGTAGAGGGTGGTTAAATTTTAAGGGCACATGCTGAAGGCGAAATACACCTAGTCTATAAATTTGTTTTCTGCATTTCATTTGACATTTCTCAATCTCAAACTTACTCAATTTGTTCCGTGGAAAGATGGGCAAATGAGCAACGCTTTAAAGTTATTCAGGTTTTTTATAAAAATGGGGGTTCAAATCAAAATGCATTTTGTGCACTTCGTAATTCTCTTGATCAACATAATCGTTCAAATTCGTCCACAATCGGGAGAATTGTAAAAAAAATATTTTAATTTTGTCAAAAGAGGTCTGTATAAAATGTTAGAAAATCTGTGAATGCCTTCTTAGTTCGTTGAATGGGAACCATTGCTGTTTTTTACGATAGTGTGGCAAAACAGCAGTCAACCTCGACTCATCATCATGCCCAACAATTGAGCATTAACATTGTCATTGAAAATTTGGACCATCAGATAGAGGAGTAGCGCCAAGGATGGTGGGGGGCCATTTGGCCGATATTTTGTTAAATACATAATTAAATCATACAAATATTATCATAATAAAAAGAAATGATAATAATTTCCTAAATAATTTTTGTTTTATTTAAAATCAACATCGGCCCTTAAAATTTAACCACCCTTTATAACTTCGATATGCTAAAAAAATGCTTTCGTAAATTTAGTCTTTTAGTGAAAGTGGGCGTTGAAGTAGGCGTGTCAATAAAGTTTCTGATAATAAATACAACTAAGGAATTTCAATACACTTCTTTATTTTCCCAAAAACATTATCAATAGAGAAATTAAATGAATTTAAGATAAACCGTTATATGGGAGGTAGGCGTTAAAGTGGGCGTGTCACCTTAACTTTTTGGCACAACAATTACATTGATTAGAAGGATATACGTAGCAAATTTTATTATCATACCTCTAATTTTGGCGGTTTTATGAGCTTTAAAATTTCATTAACGGTAGATAACGTGAAAAGTAGGCGTTATAATAGGCGTGTCAAAGTTATTTTAACTAATGAGTACAACTAAGATGTTTCATTATAGTCCTTTATTATTCCAAAATCTTTATTAATAGAGAAATCATATGAATTTTAGGTAAGACGATATATGGGAGGTGGGCTTTAAAGTGGGCGTGGCACCTTAATTTTGTGGCACAGTAATCACATTTTTCAGAAGGATTTGATCATCATAACTCTAATTTTGGCGGTTTTATGAGCTTTTAAATTTCATTAACGGTAGATAACGTGAAAAGTAGGCGTTATAATAGGCGTGTCAAAGTTGAATTTGCTAATAAGTACAATTTAGATGTTTCATTATAGTCCTTTATTATTCCAAAATCTTTATTAATAGAGAAGTCATATAAATTTTAGGTAAGACGTTATATGGGAGGTGGGCGTAAAAGTGGGCGTGGTATATTGATTTTCCGTAACAGAAAAGCCTCTCACTAGAAAGCAATGTGTGCAAAATTTCAGATTCGTACATCTAATTTTGTCCGTTTTATTAGGTTTTAAATTTAAAATATACTGAAAAATACACTGCGCGGTATAAATTTTCGTACATTTTTATCCATAACTCCTTTCCTAATGCATAGATGTATGCAATTTTTGGGGAGAGATATTGTTTTGACTCGAGAAATATATATTCGAAGTTTCATGACTGTACGTTAATTCGTTTGGACGCAATACCATTTTATTCGATGTTCGTAGGACACGGTTCTTTCGACCTACTCTTGCATTACGAGCTATAACTCACTTCCTAATATTCTGAGTTTGCCCATTTTCAACCTTGTCTATAAGAAAGATTCTTGCAAAATTTGAGCCCCCTAGATTTTTCGGTGCGACCTCTATCGTGCTTTCAACAGACGGACAGACGGACGGACATAGCTAGATCGTCATCAAACCCCGATTCAGAATATATATACTTTATGGGGTCTAAAATGGATATTTCGATGTGTTACAAACGGAATGACAAAATGAATATACCCCCACCATTTTTTTGGTGGCGGGTATAAAAAGGTACTATTGAATGTATCTATTTGTAGCGAATTTGTACGTAATCTTCTAATATTTGGTATGTACACCACTAGAATCAATTACTGCTTGCAATCTACTCGGCATTGGCGATATTAGATTTGAAATATCGTATACTAGGGGAATTTTTAACCATTCTTCCTTAATAAATCTTATTAAGTCATTTTTGTTTTTGGGACTTCTTTTTGCTACCATTTTTTTAAAAACATTCCATATACATATTTTCTATGAAACTCAAATCTGGGCTTTGAGTAGGCGTATCAGGTACCTTTTTGCAATTATAAAGGAGCCACGATCTACATAAATACGATTTATGGTTCGGGTCGTTTTTAATAAGCAAAGCTGTTGTAATACGTTTGCCCATTCTAATTATTTTTATAGAAAATAATTTTCTTACAGACGTATTTAATATTTTTATACAAATTTAAATAATTATATGAGTTATTATAAATTTTATCAGTATTATAATTGTTATAAATTAATCAATTCAATGACAATAAAAAGGACAACAAATATTTTTGTTTGTAAATTTTTGCCAAATAATTGTACAGCCCTGGCTTTTACCTAAATTACCTAAATTCTCGCCAAATTGTTTAATATCAAACGTGATACAATTAATTTGCTTGCACAGTAATAAATAAAGTTTGTGATGGCTAACTTTACTTATCACTATACTAAAAAAATAATAATCCTTAAATATAAATAATAAAATTTATGCATACACGTAACAAAGTCAAATTATTAGATCATAAAATACACAGTTAATCAATTGACACGATGTTATCGATCAAAATCTGAAATAATAAACAACAAAATATTTACATAAGTATATGTATTCACTTAAGGGAAACGAGAAAGAAAACATTCTAAAAACTGTTGTTGTATGTATGCATGTATATAGATTACTATGAATAAATGAACAAAAAATATGAATATATTCATACGCTTGGGGTAGTGGGACATATACTTACTATATCGACCAACAAACATTATCATAAATTCATAAATGAATAGTGAAAGTGGCTAAAGTCAAGTGCTGGTCATAAATATAACGAGAGACACATGTCACAATGCTCGACATACAAATACTTACTTAGTTATCATATAAGTATAAACGTAAGTATACAGTAGCAAGCCAAAGTGAAATAATGTAAATATACAATCGAATTTGTTTGTTGCTTAATTCCTTAAAGATAGACGTAGACGTTAAAACACAAAACATAAAATTAGAAGAAAATGCAATAATGCAGTTTTGCACATTTTGAGTATGTAGAAGATCTCTAATAACATTTGTATTAAGTCTGTAGTCGTTTAATTTTTACTAACTTAACCCGCACCGCTTTGCCTATTCCACAAAGTTTTTTGTTATTTTAAAAAGCGCTGTACAAAGAAAAAAAAACTTAGTTTGGCAGTAAAGCAAGTAAACTATGAACACAAAATTTTAAACGGAACAAAAAAAATAGTTTAGTTTAAAAAAATTTTCCTAAAAGAAGCACGAAACCAATGATAAAGGGTGTTAAATAAATATAAATAAGTGTATGAAATATAATTACCTACGGGTATAATTATAGTGAACCAATTAGTTCTAAATTTAATTAAAATAAATTTTAGTTTCATTTTATAATTTTTTCGACGTTTCGTTTGCTTGTTTCATACTTCTCAGAGGTGTTTTTATTGTTTGAACAAATTTGGCAGTATTAAAATAATTAAATTTAATAAAATTATAATCATAATTTACTATCACAGTCAAAACTTACGATTCCTTTTATATTGTTGATAAATATATGTATAAAAAATAGTCATCTAGACTACAAATAATTGCGCCGGATTCCTCTCAAAAGACCTCACAATTCTGTATAATAGGTTCGTTCATTTAATACAAAAATAAAAAAAGACACCAACATAAAGTTTCATACTTTTATTTTTTTCAAATTAATTTTAAAACCAAAGAAAAAAAGTTAATAAAGAGAAAAAATAAAAACAAAATAAAAGCCAAAACGGAATAGACACTGAAATTGATTCATTGGTTATATACTGATCTATAAATTTAATAAAAATGTTATAAAAATAATATTATTTTTAAGTAATTTCCTTAAAAACTATAAACACAAGATTTTGAAAACTAGTAGTGGTCAAAAACCACCCAATTCGGCGAGCTCTGGCTGGCGCATAAGCAAGCTTATCAATGCCGCCGATAATCTGGCCACTCGATACACAGTTTAAAGAATGTTTTTGTTTGTGTAAAAAAACGAAAACTTTGTTGCATATTAAAATTTTTGCAGACTTAAAATTCAATTGCTAAGCATGTGTTTAGTTTTATTCGCTATTGTGTGTATAAATATGTATAAAGTAATAAGTAGTTTGTCTGTGATACCAGTAGTTATGTTAAAGAACTATGGTGTGGATGTATATTACCCCTCAGTTAAAAATGTGGTGCAGAAATGGTAGTAAAGGGGGATGGATTTTTTCTGTATTACGGCCACATTGGATTTTTTTTTTAAATCCTAAAGCAAAAAAATAAATACATACTTGTATTTAAAGCAGGTATATTTTTTATTACACTCTGTAATGCATTGAATAAAAAGCAACTTTATGGAAAATTTTCTATAATTTATATTTATTTTAAAACTTTTTTAAATATTTTTTACAAAATATACTATTATTTTTACTTGAAATAATTTTTATCAAAACACTATGTTCTAATGAATTCACATGTATGTATATATGTAAGTACATGTTATGCACTATGTTATTTTAGTTGTTATTGTTGCAATTAGTTGATAGGTATTTCTTGCATATAAAATGTCTCATGTGTCCTTGTATTTTGCTAACACCATTATTTCCCAGGCGTGCTGCTCTTTGCAACAACAGCCGAAGAGCAAAACAAAACTCATAAATCTTTATTGAACTTGTCATTATTTATTACACTTTCTATTTCTTTTTTTTTGTTCGGACGTTTTTCTTATAAATCTCTTATCATTATGTATTAAATATGAAATGTAATTTTCTGGACACAAAAATGACCTATGTGAATGCACAGTGGTCTGATGTTTTCATTTATAAGGCAAATAAATTAAGCTTATTACTCTGTAGTTAATAAGTCGGGTTGCCAATAGTTAACGAAATTCAAAATTATCTTCATCATGTATATAAAAATTTACTTAATTACTTAATTACTTGAGATCATCATTAACGATTTGGGATGTTTTTTTTTTGTATGTAAGTGTCGGGATTGGAAGTCTACAGAACATATCGCAAGTTTGTATGATATTTTACATGAAAATCTCAAACCTTTTGTATTAGCGCTATTCAATACAATTCTATTTTATACATATGTATGTTTTTAAAATGTTTTTTCATATTCGATTTGTGCTTTATATAACTGATTTTTTATTTGTTTAAAGTTTAATATTATTTAATGTTAAGCATTACAAAAATACTACCCATACAATAGAAATTGTGTTTACAAAAAAAAAAAATAAACAAAGTTTAATTTTTATTAATTTATTTTGTCTATCTTATATATTAAAACAACGATGTTCAGTAATACTTATTCGATAATAATCTCAGTAGTTTAAATACAAAAATATATAGTTGAAGTAGATGTGTGGGAATGATATCTTTCAATTAAAATCATCACTGCTTAAAGTATACAAAAGCTGTCTCAGTAAGAATGCACTTTTTAAATAAAAACACGTAGTTTTAAAGATAGTTGCGATTTTTAATTGAATAATAATGAACACATCTTCCAATTAATTATAGAGTAATATATCCGTCAAATGGCCCCTACAGCTCTGCTGCCAGGTCATATATTTTTATTTTTTTCCACTAAGATGTGTCTGATTTCTGATTTGAGATAACAAACTGTTTCGGGCTTATTCTCATAATCCCGAAATTTTGCGAAACTCCAAAGGAAAAAATCACATGATATCGGTGACATAAGATAATTTATTCTGGAAATCGTTGTTGCAATTAATGGATTATTTCATGCCCGGTGTTGCTATGGCGGTGACTTGCTCAAACCGTATGTCGTCCAGATCTATACCGTCAAGTTTAGTTCAAAAGACATGTAACGAATGCCGTTTATAGTCACTGCAATTAAAGCTCATCTTCAAAAAGTAAGGCCCGATCACGCCGCCTGTCCAGAATACGTACCAGACAATTACTGGTTGTGGGTGCATTTGTTTCTCATGGATTACATGAGGATTTTCGAAGCCGCAAATTTGATAATTATGGGTATTATCGAAGACATTCAGATGGAAATGCTTTTCATCGGAGATTTTTGTTCTTTTAAAAATTGGCATTGACTTCACTTTATTCCATTATTTATTGAACAAATTGCCGTCGCTTTGTCTGATTTGCTGGTTTGAGCTCCTTTGTGCCTGAACTTTGTGCCCATAAAGGTGAATGTTTTTTGTAAAAATTCGCCGCATACTGCCTTGTACGATTAAAAGTCGTTGAAAACGATGCCGAATTGATTTTTTTAGGGTTTCGACGACATGATTTTCAAGTGACCGAAAAGTACCTTGACACACCTTAACGTTTCTTAAATTTCTTTGACCACTCTTCCTACGAATGATTGACATATTAAGTACAGCACAAATTTCCAAATTTTTGTAATAAATTTTCACAATTATAACGCGTTGTTCTTTCATAAAACACTTCATTTGTAATAATCAGAATCAAGGCAAATTTATTCATCAGGTAATTGCAGTTCGGAGAGAACTTTTTTGTTTATATTTTTTATATATGAAGTTTGACATTCGAAATAAATTAGAAAAGAGAGAAAATAATTTTTTATTTATGCATTTTGACAGCTGAAACTTAAAATAAGTGTTGAAAAAAATAATCAGCTGTCGAATCAAGAGTACCTGATGAATAAATATGCCTTGAATCAGAATAAACATATGTGACAGCTGCCAAATTTCAGAGTTTACAAAAAAAATACACTTTTAAAAATTTAAATTAAAAAAGTAAATTCTTACTAAACAACTCCAATCGTGAGAATTTAAAGGGCGAGAAATAATAGAGCTTAGAGAGATACATATTTCATTTAAACTTTTCATGCATTGCATTAATTACTCAACCACCAAAAATATGTTATGAATTTTGTAAGCAGTCGTAATTTTATTCGTTTACCGTATTGAATACTTACATGGATAATATTAAAAACATTTGCATATAAAAGGTCAATTAACTAGTATATCCTCTGTACTGGTTATTATTTCTGCAGTAGAAAAGAAGAAGAATTTATTTCAGTAGTAATTTTATTTATTGCTTTCAGCTGCTCAATTATTTAAAAAAAGACTTCAGAAGTGAACCAACAATTTTAATATCGTTCCTTCTAGAAGCGATTTGAAAAACGCTTTTTAAGATGAAATTTTTTGGCTGGTAGTGATTACCGTTGTAGGTTTGTGTTTTTATCTCTGCTATGAGAAGCAAAGGTCATGCTAACCTTAAGCACTGCTAAAATATATAGTTAAAATTAGCGAAATATGATCAGAATGCAAGAATGATCTTTATTCTATAGTATAACTAAATATTTATTTTGAAAGCAGGGGTGGAAATCACTTTAATTATTTTAATTAGAAAAGTAAAATGGTACATTAATGTCTTATTTAGTACAATTAAGGAATCTTCAAAATAATTAAGCCAAAGAGAGAAACAGACTACAAATTGCAACACTAGCGGCTAGGATTTAATGAAATAACAAAAGTGAAATTGTCATTATATATAGATTTAAAGATTTATAGATTTTTTATATTCTTAATAAAAAACTCAATAAAAAAATATAAATTAGAAAAATGTGTTTGAGTGGAATTATGGCTAAAATAGTAAATTTATTTATTTGGTACAATTTTAAATTTCCTGATGCCATCCCTGTTTGGAAGCATTGACAGCGTTTTCTTTGATTGCATGTCTATTTTCTTTCACATTGAAACTAATGTGAAGCTAATGTGAAGCGTCATATTACCGTTTTCAAGTGTCTGCAATGCATCTGCCTTTGCATAGGCTTAAGTTATTTAAACTTTTTTTCTTAATTAATACAAGAACTATTTTAATGCTTTTGCTAACTGAATTTTTTAAGATGTTGTTTTTCTCGCTTTAGAGGTTTCTAAAATCTAAAATCTAAAATTGATAGAAATGGTGAGATAAATTCTTCATTAAAAAAAAACACAAAAAATTAAAAAAATTCCGAAATACCCATAACATCTAAATTTAAAAAAATATTATTTTTAATTTAGGAAAATTTTCAATAAGTTAATTAATTTATAATTAATTATTTTATAATTTTCAATAAATTTTTCTTTATTTGAAAATTTTTATATTCAAAGTACTCTTAATAAGTAAAATGTCAAACGCCACCATGGCAACTCTCTCACTCCCTTTAACCACAAATCACCAACGGTCACTTTTATTTAATTCTTATCACTTGCAATCAAAAATTCGAAAAATTATAAAAAAAACATACAAATGAAAAGAAGGAACAGGAAAAATGAAGAATTGCTTAATTTATTTAAGCCGTAAATCACAACTGATACGTGTAATGACATACAACACAAGTGCCATAAGTCCTTTCGCAATAAATATCCCTTTTTTTTGGAAAACTCTCGTTTTGTATGTGATAGTATGTTCTCTGAGAGTAGTTGTCATAAATATTAAATGAACTTATCAGGATTTATTTTTGTTAGTTGTTGTTATTGGACAACAAAATATGTACTGCATGCAAACATACATACATATTTATCATTCATTTGGTTAAAGTTTGTTAATTATTTATGTCCTTCGATATCAGAGAATACTTAATTTTGCCACTTTTTTTTATTTAATGTCAGTAGTGAGATTGTACTAAAACAGTTACAATACTACCACTATTTAAATATGTTGTTGTTCTGGCTTATTTGTTGTCTGGCTTAAATAACTCTTACTTGTTAGAGAAAAAACATTATTACTAGTGTTTAGCTTATTAAAGTAAAATATATGTACATTTTGGGGGTGTGATATATGAGTGCATTGTTTTCTTGCCCCCATTGATTTATGACAATTATAATTTTTTTTGGGGGGGTAAGTATTAAAAATTTGAAATTTGTTTTTAGTGATATTATTATATGTAGTAGTTTTATACATATATATGAAATAATTATGTAATACACCAATACCTCACTTTGCGTCGTGGTTACGTTCCCAAAAAACGCGACGCAAATTGAAACGACGCAAAGTGAATTATGATTTTCTATAGCAAACCATGTAAAGATCGAAGATAGGTTCCAGGGTTACGAAAATACTACTTTTTAAAAAGAAAATTGAACAAAGTAAACATATAAAAAACAAAAATAATATAAAATTTTATTACATACATACAAAAAACCAAAAAAAAAAAAACAAACAAAAAAAAAACCAAATTCAATTCAAAGAAAATAAAATATTCAATTTATTAATAAAAAACAAAATAAAAATTAATCACTGTCTGATGAGTCCATAGTGGATGTTGTCGTAAGTCGGCTTTCTTTCACAAAAAATTGGTTCAATGTTTGCTGAACAGCTTTTTTTTTCAACGTAAAATAAATTTTCTTGTAGCAATTGATATTCGTAGCTACCGTCTGGGACACTTTTTTTTTAAATATCTCCATAGCTTCGTCAATCAAACACATCGCTTTGGAAATTCGTTTGGAGGTCAAATTTTGTTCTTCGGAGATTTCTATTGAACGGCCACTGTCATCTTCATTAGCAAATTGCAATTCCAGTTGCAAAACTTCTTCATTAGACAATTCTTGGTTGTGCGAGGTTAGCAATTCATTTATGTCAGTCAGCGCAATTATGTAGAAATAAAAGTCGTTGCCATATTTTAGAAAAAAAAAGAACATTTCAAAAATAAATTAAAGACCAAAACAACGCAACTTCGAAAATCTAACGACGCACAGTGAAAATTAGTACTAATTCAGCAGCGATGCAACTTCGAAAAAACGCAAAACGAAACGACTCAAAGCGAGGTATTGCAAAAATCACAATTTATGTTTTGCCGACAGCTGTTAAAAAGCATAATGTCAATGCGAACCAATCAGGTGGCATTTTCTTAGTATTTTTGAGTACGTAAAACGTCAATATGAAGGCGAATTTAAATTCGTTTTTGTCAACTTTTGACGACAAAGAACAATTTGCTCTGTTTATTAAAAAAATAATTTTGTATTTTCTTTAAATAAATTTGGTTTGAAGATGTTAAATGAAATTAATGTTAATAACTGTTAGTTACACAAAAAAAAAGTTTAATCTTTGTTATCTGAAAATTCGTCTTTTGCTAGCAAGATATAAATCAAGCCACTAACGTAATGGCGTATCTCTTTGCCAAAGAGTTCATCTTCTTCGCTAATTTTACATATATTTATGTATATAATGTATTTAAATATGAGTATAAATACAAAAATAATAATATAATAATTGTTATATAAATATAAATATTTAAAATAAAATGAATATTTTATTTATCTAATTGAAGAATTAAAATATAAATCATTAAGAAGAGATACAAATAAGGGGCATAAATTTCTGATTATCCATAGCAAAATTCTTGAAAGCATTTCTAATAAATCAATACCACATACGAGTCCATGGGATATGTTGATTCAACAACCACATGAATGGACAGAAGGACATAGCTAAATTTACTTACTTTATTGGGCCGCAAATGAATACCATAGAAGTTACAAATGGAATGACGATCTGCTATTAAAACTTATTAAACATTCGTGTCAAGTAAATAAAAATAACCACCTTAAACAAAATACATTGAAACATTCTTTAGTAAATATTTGTGATAAATTGTGTAAAACTAACTCAGGTGAAGATATCTTATATGCTGCATAAAATATCCTAGAACCTGTCCATGCCTATTTGTTTTTTTCGAGATCTATACGCGATAAAACATCATTCTTGTAGAATCTTGTGACCAACTCTACTAGTTGATAATTCTGTGGCCAATGTCACTTTTTGCTCTTTTGAGTTAATCATTGCATTAGATTTGTTTTCTTGCTCTTTTTTGTTATTGTAAAACAGCTAAAGTCATACTTAACCTAGAACAGCTTCTTAAATGAAATGCTGGCCAACGTCACTATGAAAGCATCTATAGAAGTTAAAGTTCAATTCCAATTTTCTCAAAAGTAAATATTTTGACATTGACCCTTTTAGCTCCAAGCCACAGAATTTTAACAGTAACCTAGTATATGTTCTGATATCGCATTTAAAAAATGATCTATTAGTTCTCGTTTTGACGCCAATAATAATAATTCTAATTCGACTGCGGTTAACTAACTCTGATAAAGATTTACTATTTTGATAATAAACAAGTAAGAGCACTATATTCGGCTGTGCCGAATCTTTTATACCCACCACCAATTTTGTGTACATTTAAAGCACAATATTTATTATTTTGTTAATCGCTATAGAATAATCTCTTTATAATAAAATATGTATCACTTTCTTTGTAGAGGGTGGTTAAATTTTAAGGGCCCATGTTTAAGGTGAACCACATCTAAACTTCAACTTTTTTCTTGTATATCATTTGACATTTTTCAATCTCAGACTAACTCAATTTGAAAGGTGGAAAGATACGCAATCGAGCAACGCTTTTAAATATTAAAGATTTTTATAAAAATGGACGTTGAAATCAAAATGCATTTTGTGCACTTCGTGATTCTTTTGGTCAACATTATCGTTCGAATTCGTCTACAATCGTGAGAATTGTAAAAAATATTTAAATGTCTGCAAAGCAGGTCTGTATGAAATGTGAAAACATCTGTGAATGCCATCTTAGTTCGTTGAATGGGAAACATTGCTGTTTTTAACGATAACGTGGCAAAAGAGCAAGCAACCTCGACTCATCATCGTGCCCAACAATCGAGCATCAACAGTGTCATTGAAAATTTGGACTATCGGATCGTGGTGTGCCGCCTAGGTCGGGGGGCCATTTGGCCGATATTTTGTTCCATACATAATTGAAGCAAACAAATATTATCATTATAAAAATAAATGATAATAATTTCATAATAATTTTATTCAAAATCAACATAGTCCCTTAAAATTAAACCACCCATTATAACTTCGGTATGCTAGTAAAATGTTTTCGTAAATTTAGTCTTTCAATGAAAGTGGCCGTTAAAATACGCGTGTCAATAAAGTTTCTGCTAATAAACATAACTTAGATATTTCAATATAGTCCTTTAGTATTCCAAAATCTTTATTCATAGAGAATTTACATGAATTTAAGAGGAAGAAAGTGAATTTAAGGTTAAATTTTAAGGGCCACAGGGTGATTTAAAATATAAATTCTCTGCATTTTTCTAAAACGGGAAATTTAGTAGTAAGATTTTGATTTTTAAACTTGTATAACATTTTGCTTTTAAAAGATTTTCAAACGAAATAAGTTTTGTATAACTTTAAAATTTGTTAGCCATTAGTACACGAAAAGAAATTGTTTATAATGTTGAGAAATTTTTTTTTTTCTTAGGTCACAATTTTTCTAAATTCCCATTTTTAATAGAGCATAACTTCAGGAGAACATAAGCATAAGTTATTAGCATGCCATCTAGTAGTTGCTAGTAGAGTCATCTATCTTATCATCTTTATCTTATATTTAGCTACAGTACAATAAATGGTGCAATATAAGATGAATAAATGCTAATATATATGACTAATATATTTTTATAAAAATTTAAGAAAAAAAGTGTGCGTGGCACATCTATTTTCCGTTATAACGAAGACTTTGACCAAAAAGCCATGTTTGCAAAATTTCAGAATCGTACATATAGTTTTGTCAGTTTTATTACGTTTTAAATTTGAAATATACACTGTGCGGATTAAATTTTCGTACATTTTTATCCATAATTCTTTTCCTAATTCATAGATTTAAGCGATTTTCAGGGAAAATATTCTTTTGACTCGATAAATATATATTCGAAGTTTCATGACTACGTTTATGCGTCCGGACACAATTCAAAAGTGAAAGTGGGCGTTAAAGTAGGCGTGTCAAAATTGTTTTTGCTAATGAGTACAACTAAGGTGTTTCAATATAGTCCTTTATTATTCCAAAATCTTTATTAATAGAGAAGTTATATGAATTTTAGGTAAAACGTTATTTGTGAGGTGGGCGTAAAAGTAGGCGTGGCACCTTAATTTTTTGGCATAGTAATGAAATTGCCTGGGGGGATAGACGTAGCAAAATTTATCATCATACCTCTAATTTTAGCGGTTTTATGAGCTTTTAAATTTCATTAACGGTAGATAACGTAAAAAGTGGGCGTTAGAGTAGGCGTGTCAAAGTCATTTTCTCGAATGAGTACAACCAAGGTGTTTCAATATAGCCCTTTATTATTCCAAAATCTTTATTAATAGAGAAATTATATGAATTTTAGTTAAAACGTTGTATGGGAGGTGGGCGTAAAAGTGGGAGTGGCACATTGATTTGCCGTTACAAGAAAGCGTGTCACCAAAAAGCAAAGTGTGCAAAATTTCAGAGTCGTACATCCAATTTTGTTGCTTTTATGACGTTTTTGTTTTTAAATATACCGAAAATACACTGTGCGGTATAAATTTTCGTACATTTTGATCGATAACTCCTCTCCTAATGCATGGACTTAGACAATTTTCGGGGAAAAATATTGTCTTTACCCAGGAAATATACATTCGGAGTTTCATGAGTCTACGTTAAGGCATTTGGACACAATTCCATTTTATTCGATGTTCGAAGGACACGGTTTTTTCGACCTACTCTTGCTTTTCGAGCTATAACTCTCTTCCTAATATTCCGATTTAGCCCATTTTCAATACCAAACAAACCTTGTCTATAAGAAAGATTCTGGCAAAATTTGAGCCCCCTAGCTATTTCGGTGCGACCTCTATCGTGCTTTCAACAGACGGACAGACGGACGGACATAGCTAGATCGTCATCAAATCAAACCCTGATTCAGAATATATATACTTTATGGGGTCTAAAATGGATATTTCGATGTGTTACAAACGGAATGACAAAATGAATATACCCCCACCATTTTTTTGGTGGCGGGTATAAAAATTACCAACTATCTATCAATATCACTAGTTTGTCTAATGTTGAAGTTTTTTTTTAATTTAAACTTTAAAAGGTATACTTTCATTTAAAAAAAAATAACTGAAATGTCTACTTATCTACTTAAGCGATCCTTTAATTTACAACTTATGCCTTAATTTGAGCAAAATACAATGTAGCGTTAGATGCATGATTTTAACTGATCAGATGTTTTTTTGTACTGGTGTTGTGGCCTAATTTCAGAATTAAAAATATTGCCATACTGTTTAGTAAATACCAATAACCTAAATAAAAAAAAAAAAAAAAAAAAACAAAAACAACATATTACAAAGATACAACTATACATATTTGCAAAATTGCTTAAGATCCATCTTAGGCGTAATGCAAACATTATACTTGTGCATTAGTAAATTATACTTGTACATTAGTAAATTGTGTTTTAACTCATGGATATATGAAGGGCATAAAATTAATTAGAACAAATAACTATATTCAAATGTTATTAAAAGTTATATTTGTAATATTTACAACGTTTTCAGTTCTAATCAAAAGAGTGCATTCCACTCAGCTAGTATTACTTAGATAACTAAGTTTTTGTTAATGTTCTGTCATTATAAATTAATGTTAATATTTAAATATAAGCTAATAAAAATAAGATGTTAAATGCTTGATATTTAAAAAACAACTCCTAGTACCATAGTGTATGATTTTCAGTAACACTCACTGAACATACATGCTTAAAACTGTCAAATAGAGACGTTTGTGGGAAATTACATTAATTTTTTTTTATACTTTTGTCATTAGGACTTACAAGAAAACTTTCAACTGTAAATGTCAAATTCTAGTAGTTTATAACTTTCAACAAAACCGCCTCTTCCATTAAGTACCAAACATTCTACCCACAAACACCAGATAAAGTTTACCAAAAAGGGAAGTTTCCCTCAATTATATATCAGCACTCTTTACAATTTACATCCAAGTACTTAATATATCTTCAAAGTTAAACGCGAACTTATAAAATGACATAAATCTTTGTGTTCTTAAAAGATCTATGTATGGTCATCAAGGATGTTGAACATAAAAACAACAGTCGTTATTTTCTCATTGTTTTTGGCAATTAAAGGTAACACCTCAACACATTTGCAAAAAGTATTTAATGTTAAAGCAATAAATAAATAAATGAAAGAACAAAAACAGAGAATAACCCATAAAGTGGACATTAATCAGGACATCTAGAGGAACGGTAAAAAGTGTACACACAAATAAAATATTGAGTTTCATTAACAGTTAAACATTTAATAGGCTAAGAGAGTGAGTGAGTAAAAAGAAATACTATTTAACCTTCGATTTTTATTTACGAAAAAGGTATTTGAATTTCAGTTTCTGCTGAAACATTTTTATATTAAATACATACTCATGTATGTGAATGTCCTTGCTTTAGTTATTGTCTTCTGTTTTGTTTTATGGGGCGTATATAATTACCACATGCCATTTCTATACCTTCATTTCCTCCTCTTCCTTCTTTAGCTCTTTAGGCAGTGGCAATTCTTTTAACTAAATGTGTCCCCTAAGAAGAAATTTGTCAAATTTTGAGTGTGTGTGTGCAAATGTATAATGTTAAGCAAGTTTTTGTAATAATTACAAATTGGCGTGTTTTTATATGGATTTGTTAGCCTGCATGTGGGTGTGGTAGGAGGGATGCTTGTAAGGATGTATATTTTCGCATGAAGATAGGAAAATAATGTGAAAAGTATTTATGTGTCCTGCGTAAATTATGTGCTTCTCGTTAAGGATGTATTAGTTTATTGTTTAATGTTGTGCACAACAAAGAAATGCCAGGTTTTTAGAAAATTGTCTCTTAACATTTGATGTATAGAGAATGAATTGAAAATTTGGGGGGTATAGAGAATTTATTGAATATTTTTAAAAAATAAAAAATTATTAAACATTTTCATGTATAGAAAATTTATAAAAGCATTTACTCGTAAATATATAGAGCTTTTTTATATGTAGAACAATTTTTATTTAATCGTTGAATTGTAGTACAAAAAAAATTAAAAAAAATTTGACTCATTTTAACATACGTATGTACTTCAAAGCACATGGTCACTTTCTTAAGCTCATGGATTTGTTGAAACTAGTACGGATGTTCATCTAAATTCCGAGGCGAATTTCAACATGTTTTATGTTGTTGATTTTATAAAAAAACTCAGTTCGTGTAATCCGGCATACTAGGGTTGCCAATTTTTTTTTTTTAAGTGGAAAATAAAATTTTTCGAAACTTTTGTAGAATGAATAAAACATCATAGAAAGTTTCGATTTCAAATTTCTTCTTCGGTTTCGATTTCTCTATATAAAAAAAAATTATTACTGACTGACTGATTCATTATCGAATAGCCCAAACACAAAGAGACAGAGACATGAAATTTAGCCTAACTAAAGGAGTTTTGGAAATTTAGGTTAGGTAGAACAGGCAGCTGTTGTGCAGCTCACTTGGGCCCATTATATTGATCGCTTTGTGATACCTGAATAGAAAAGTAAAAATAGAATAGAAAATATAGAAGAGAAGCAGACAAGTCCAGAGTCTCTGGCGGTAATTGAACCCGCAACCTTCAATCTAGCAGACCAGCACACTACTGACAAGTCCAGCGGGGCACCGGGCAAAAACGGGAAGAACTATAATATGGTACTTTTTTGGTACCCCATGTTACATCCAAACATATAGGTATTAGTTAATCCGCGAAAGAATATTATTTGAAATTCGACACTTTTTTCAAATTCGCATTTTTAGGGGTAAAAATTGTCCCATGTTTTCCTGCATTTTTTTTAAATTTTCTAACATAATTTGATAATTATGTAATATTTTTGAAAACTTTTAGGGAAAGAAACAAGGAAGAGCACTATATTCGATTCGATACGATTCTGAAATTTTGCAAACATTGTGGTGGATATAAAAGATTCGGCACAGCCGAATAAAGTGCTCTTACTTGTTTTTTAACTCGAAATATACGCTAACAAAAAAGCGGGTAATATGCTAGTTTTAAATAAGTTTACAATGTTTATAAATTAGAAATAAAAATATACTGCTGTATTCATAAAAAATATTTTAGGTTTATTAAAAGCTTATTTGACAGATGTTGCACAGAAATTTGTCAAATAAGCATTCAATAAACCTAAAATATTTTTTATGAATACGACAGATAATATATAAGTATATTATGTATATACATTTGTGGTATTAAGGTATATTTTTTTAACAGCTAGTCTTTATTTATCAGTTGACGTCTACATTGTGGACCGTTTGTTGCAAAATTTTGGAGTTGGTTAATGCAAGAAGAAAGTAGAATGAAAAAGGTTTGCTATATGAAGGTTTGTAAATAAAATAATAGTTTCGTGTTTGGACACGATTGCAATTTCAAAAGAGACCTTGAAACAGTTTAGCAACAACAACATAATTATTAGGACGAGGACATAGTAGACTGTTTTTTTTTTTGTTTAAAAACTATTACAGTGCTGTCTGGGTAGAGTGAACGAATTTTTGCGGCTCGATTTCTCTATACCCAAGTTGTCACTAAGTCGAGGTTAAATTTTTATTTATTTAAAAAACTAATTTATTTATTTTAAATGCATTTATAGGTAATAAATTATATTTATTTCCACGTAATACTAAAGTTTAAATTTATGACTGGAAAAAATGAAAAATTAACTTTAACACTTCATAGAATGCGTATTTTTGAGAGTAACTTGTCAACTTACTCTAAAAGAATCGTTATTTTACCGTTATTTTATGTTCTCTTTAATTTTTATACACTTTTTTATTGCTTTTCTCCTTTGCCAAACCTTAAAACTCACCATAAAGTATGTTCACTCTATAGAGGTTCATGAGTGTTTATTTACTCTATAGAGTTGTCAATGTAAACTTTCTGGTGTTCACTCTAACGAGGTGTTCATAACATCGGGGGTTCACTCTACCCAGACAGCACTGTAATAAGCTTAATACACTTTGCTTATTTATATATGATTTTCAAATTTTTTCAAATCACAGTCTGTTGTAAACTTTCTGCCATAAAGCATTCGATAAATTTTATTAAAAAATTACATTTTTATTTTGTGAGACTTTTTTTTTAATTATTTAGCTAAAATTAATTTTGAATACCTAAATTATGCCAGTAATTATAAAGGGAAAACATATTTTAAATGCTTTAACCGAGCTCAAAGCACCTTCAAACTTAACTGAGATAGTGGAACATTTATTAGCTATTTACGACGGCAGCAAAGATGAATTATTGAAAACGGTTGAAGCCACTTTGGCAGCTGGTACACAGTACGGTTATATAGAGGTAACCGAAGATAAATACCACATTAGCAATGAAAGTGCTAACGATGACAAGGACCAAGTCCAACAAAATAAATACCATACAAATGCTGATATAAATAAAAATCCTGAGCTGGATGATACAGTCAAAAAGGTTATGAGCGTCAATCAATTAAATAATTCTAGTGATAGCCTAGTGACGACAAAGAAAAAAAGAAGTGTTGCCGAAGCTATTCCTCGTATGAAGTTCGATTTGCAACATTTCGACTCAAGTGATGATGACAATGTGGATAATTTACATAACGAAGAATGTAGCGGTACTAGTTATAGAAGTAGTAGGCGATCGCGCAGTCGTAGTGGTAAGCGGGGTAAAAGGTCTTTAAGTCGTCGTTCCCGCCGACGAAGACGGATGTAAATGCTCGAGACGATATCTGTGTGTATAAAATTTAAATGTATCAATTATGATTTCATGTTTAATTAAAATATATATTTTGAAATAACTTGATAATTGTTTCATTTGCTAAAGCGTCTTAAAAGTAAAATTATTAATCAGTACCTTTTACTTAAATGTGTTTAGTTTTGTTATCCACCCATTTCTTTTGCACAAATTATTTGAGAGAGAATTTCTTTTCAACAGAATTTAATGCGTTACAGAATTGCATATACTTTTAAATTCGTGTGTGTATACATTCATATAAAAAGAGGACTGTGCAAAGTATTGTGTGACAACTCAGTTAAACGATTTGTAAAAAATTAAAACTAAATCCATGATGTAACTTTATAAGGTGATTTGAGTTGGGAGAGTATTTTGCGATAACTTTTTTATATATTAGGTTTAAGAACTTGAAATTAGGAGTAAAGAAAGAAAAATTAAATTTTAATATTGAAAAAAAAACAAGCTAATAATAAGTTTATCAATTGGGGCTACATAAAGTTGGTCGACGAGATTATAACGATCTTCTTGTGACCAGAAATTGAGGATAAAAAGCTTGACGATATGTAGATTAAACAGGATGTTGCCACTTGTCACACAGCCAACGAAACAAAGAGTCTCTTGTGCGAGAAATTCAATGGCCGTTTATCTCACGTCGTGGCGATGTTAGTTTGCTGCAACGATCATGTGGTTTGACACCATTGGACTTTTTTCTTTGGAGATATTTAAAAGAAAAATCTTATATCAATAAGAGGAGATAGTTCGGCATATTAACGATATTGTATCTCAATTATTATACCCTTCACACAGTGAAAAAGGGTATATATAGGTTTGTCATTCCGTGTGAAATTTCTACAATTTTCATTTCCGACCCCATAAAGTATATATTTTCTGAAAGCTTATGAATAGGGGAGTCGATTAAGCCCTGTCAGTCTGTCCGTCTGTCCGTCTGACCGTCTGTCCGTGTGTATGTTGAAATCAACTTTTTGAAGCCCCCCGACATAGGTTGGACCCGGGTAAGGTATTAAAATATCAGAAGTATTCGGGAGTAGATCGGTATTGAAAATCAGAAACATCGGTACATAAACAACTGAGATATAAGCAAAAACCCACGACCACCTCGATTTTTTTTCACAAAAACAACATTACAACAACAACATTCATACATACAAACGTGTATACTGGTTAGAGAAAATGTGGCATCGAATCCCAGCTGAGCCAAAAAAATTTTTTTTTTAATTTTTTTAAAAATTTTTTTTTAATTTTTTTTTTTTTTTTTTTTTTTTTATTTTTTATTTAATATATTATATATATTTTTATTATTATTTTTTTTAAATTTTTTTTATTTTTTCAAAAATTTTTTTTTTATTTTTTTTTTGTTTTATATATATTATATATATAATAATTTTTTTTTTTAATTTTTTTTTTTTAATTTTTTAAAAATTTTTTTTTTATTTTTCGTTTTTTTAACATACATACGTGAATTTATAATTTTACAATGGGATGTTTTTATATATGTATGTACGTATTTCATATGGGATGAATGGTGACACAAACTACTGTTATTGCATGACTATACGTTGTGAAGGGTATATAAGATTCGGCACGGCCGAATATAGTGCTCTTACTTGTTTTTCATTGTTGTTAAAAATATAGACCGAAGTCGTGGCAATCATTTGGCCGATATTTGTCATAGATTTATAAAATATTAAGTTTATTTTCTGAAATCTGTTTGTTAAATTTACAAATAACATTGTGCGTTTTGGTTGGTTCATTTAAATACATTTTAAATAAATTAATTCAATCTAAGTATTTTTCAAACAAGATTATTTTTCTCTTAAGAGTTAGGAGGTCAACTGCAGCCACTTTTTAAGTTTTGTCACTCAAAAGTCTTGAAAAAACAGAATAAGAATTTTTTAGCAATTCAAATATCTTTCAAATAAAATATTTTTGAACCATTCAAAAAAAGTTTTAAACATTTCAATTTATGGTGTTGTACTTTAATGCATTGCATTACCACTTCGGATTACTTAATTATGTTTAAATTTAAAACTTGAATTCGAATACAACATCAAGAATCTCTATAGTTGAATGAAAAATTTTATGAAAAAATTGCCTTGACAAGAATTAGCTAACAAATAGGACAATAAGTTACATATGGAAAAAGGTAGTCAGATTCAAACAAACAAAGAATAAAAAAAAAATACCATCTATACGAAGTAACGAAAAGAAAAACTATAAAACCAAACAACTATAAACAATTTCGTTCTTAATAAATCCTTAAGGAATGCCAAAACATTATTCTCCCCCACACTCTTCAACACACATAAATAAACCCTCATAATTTCTCCTACTTACACTGCCAGTTCATTATCAAGTGTTGAATATCCTGTTTTTTTTTGTTTTATTAGACTTGTTACCAACAAAGATTTATATATAAAAAGCTTTTGTCTCATTAATCTTGAATGAGTATATAAAACAAAACAAAAGTAATTATACATACATACGTGGACCATTCTTTTACAAACTGATGGCATGTGCTTTCTGTCCTTTACACCAAATATTGTAATATTGTACACACTATACATTTATGGGCTAGTGAGCAAAGAACAGACTAAATACATAAACTTACTGTGATCTATTATAGAAGTTTGTTCAATAAATGAGAACTGTGTCGTAAATGAGAATAAGTTCCTTTGTTAATTATTGCAGCTATTTGCTGTTTGAAAAAAAGGGAAGTGAAAATACAAAATTTTTTTAATAAAAAAAGTTGTCCATTAATGGTCATTTTTAATAGATCCCTTTAGAGCTGTTAGTGGAATATATTTTGTTACAGTGGAATGTATTAATCTGTGAATGTTATTTTTTTCTTATATTTATTTCTCTTTTCATATATTCTTATTAAATTAACAGAGATTAAAATTTAAGCTTAGTCAAATATTTTTAACTAATTGACAATTTAAGGAAAAATAGTGACAAATAAAGAATTTACGTAAAGGACACATACATTCTTTATCAAAACTAATAACTTTGAAAGAAAACTTTGTCTGTGACATATGTTTTTAAAATTTGGAGGGTGGCGCATAGATATAGAATACAGAAAACAACTTTTTTTAATTTTTGTCTGTCCATCTGTCTGTCTGTCTGTCTACTGAATAGATTAACAACAATAATTAAATAACTTACTCTAATAAGGATTTTACCACTAGCTTTTTGATTAATACAATACAATATCTATTGATATAGTAGAGGCCTTAAACCATTTGCTGTTTTAATCACAATTTACTTTGACTATATTTTCTTTGGTAGGCCACGCACTTCGTTATTGTATGCATTGTTGTCTTTGCTAAGTGGTGCGAGGCCTAGTAGCTTCAATAGTGTTCAAATATTTTAATTTCCAAAATTCTATGTATTATTATTTTTTATATTATAATTTTGCATTGGTTTTGTAGATTAGGTTATTGTTTTTCGATCATGGTGCTAGGGCTACCAGCCCATATGTGCAATATATACGCTTTCCTGATACTAGGCTAGATTAGGTAAGACAGACTGCTGATTTAAAGACCATCACACATGGGTCCATGACTGATACCTATATGAAACCTGATGCATGAGATGTTAGGTGTAGCTCATGCTACCTATACCCAGATATTAACGGTTTTTGCTTCAACGCAATGCACGAAGAAAATAAAATAACCGCATATCAATGTGAAATACAGTCGGCAGACTGAGAAGATAACTTTCCCCAGTTGACGGGCTCTAAGTCCCGCTTAGACAAAATATGTTGCACAGTCTTTACCTCCTTCTAATCGTGACAACTTAAGGAAGTTTTCTAGGTATTCATTTAACTTATCCTATCACAACGTTATGTTGACCTAATAGGTTCCTTTCAAGTATAGAGTACTGAATATCCTATATATTCTATTGATATTTCATTTGTTCTTTGTCTCCACAAACTTGGATGTCACTGCTTAATCAAAACCAAAACACGTTTATCTTATTCCGCCTAAACAAACGTTTTCGCACAAGTAAAACTTAAATACAAACTAAATTTCAATTAATGCAGTTGATGAAATGTATTCACAAGCCCACTTAATTGACTAGAATATACGACTAAATGCGTGACACCTAATAATATGGCACTTAATTGTAAATAAAACTAAATGAGCATTGAATAAAAAAAAAACAACAGTCGAATATCCATAGAAATACTCGTATAATGGACAAACGCAGACTGAGCTCATTAACGCTGACATG
The DNA here is from genome assembly GCA_941918925.1 of Phyto melanocephala. NCBI lineage: Eukaryota > Metazoa > Arthropoda > Insecta > Diptera > Rhinophoridae > Phyto > Phyto melanocephala. The sequence continues at coordinate 115,796,054 of OW799234.1, forward strand.
ACAGCTGAAAATTGAAGAAAGAACCGAAAGTTTTAGAAAACATGATTTTTGCTTAAGCCTACAAAATTAAAGAGTAAAACTCATACGTACACATGGCCAACGACACTACTTACACACTTAAAGTCATACATCAGCTGACATATAGGCAATCGAGGGGTTGGAGAAAATACCCATCGATAGACAGTCAAACGACAGGCCAACATGGAACAAGAAATAAATAGAAGAGAGAAAAAAGCAATTAAGAACATGAAAGGAAGCTTAAGAATAAATATAAGCATGTGACATGAAATGTTTATCAGTTCACAAACACCTTCTATATACATGTACGCAAGTATGTGTGTGTAAAGTATTTGTTTTTATTTTTGTTTTTGTATGCATGTTAAGATAACAATTGTTCAATAATGATGTGTTTGTCTTAATATCGATTAACTCCACCAAGGTCCTTTTTAAAGCCACAAGAACAAGTAGTCCTTGCAAATATTGTGGTAAAAAAAAAATTTTTTCAGATGTTTTTTGTGTCGAAAGCAAGTAAATAAGAAATTGTCCTGTTTTATGTAAGAATATCATGCAATTAAAGATTTTTGCTCTCAGACAGTAAATGAACCATCAACAGCTTGCCATATATACATATACATACATACATATATATACATATGTATGTATGTATGTATGTATGAATCTGTATGTATGTTTCATATTCTGTTATAGGATTTTTCCATTTTTTTTGTATTTCAGGATTAATTAAGCGTTTGAACCACATATGTTTGCTAAGTTTTTCCTTATATTCTTTTCTTAAACTTTTCATATCCTTTTTATTTTATTTAATGTTGTTTGTGTGTATGAGAGTATGTGTGCGTGTCAGTGTGCGCCATGCAACATCATGTGAATTTTAATGGCGATTTTTATTTTCCTTAAAATACTGACGATGGTCATGATTTCAACCATTATTTTTATTTTAATTGCATTTAGGAATCTATGGCTTCTGAAATGTGTTAATTTTACTATTTGTTGAACAAGGCACGTTCAACGAATTCTATTCAATGCTACTCTGTATTTATTTTTAAATTTATTTATATTGCAATAATAATGTATAGAAGTTCTTTCTTAAATTTATTAATTTATAACTTCAGAGCTAATTTTAGCTGCTCTCCTCCTCTATGTTAGGAGTAAACATTATAGGAAAACCTATACCAGCGTTTTGATCATAAAGAAATCTAGCGCCATGCTTTTTCGGTAAAAAGAAATACTTAAATTAAAAAGAGCGTCAACGTTGTTCCATAAGTAATGTTTATTTCTCATGTTTAATTAAATTAAATAGAAACAAAGCGGAGATAAAATAACTAGATTGATATGACAAAAGGCAAATTTTTTTTTTGACATTTATAAAACCATCAACAGTTGTTTTGCAGTTGAATTAACTACTCAAAGTCCTGTTGAAATCGGATTTTCCAATTACAAAGCTTTGACGAAGCACTATAAAAATTAAAATTTTGTCAAATAGGCAACGATTGACGCGTCAATATAAGTTTGGCTGTTTGTTAAAACTTTGCCACGTGATATAGGAAAACCACTTGTAGAGCATGCGACGAAGATTATGAGACTTTGGTACACTACATTTATTAATGTTCTGTGTTTAGGCATATTAGAAGCGAAAACTTTAACGTGAACAATATGCCGAACTTGCAATACCTAAGGAATTCCAATTGGAAATCCCTAAGGAATTAAATTGAAGGGATTGGCTCTGCACCTATTCGAGCCATAATTGGGATTATGGTTTATTAGGAGAATTTAGTTCCCTTACAGTGCACAACATGCTAATTTGGCATACGTGTGTACTTGTCATAGGTTTGCGTTTTTAATGCCGACTACAATCTTTGAATTATTTTAATGACAACACGGCTGCCTGGCAACACGACCACCGTTGTAGATGTGGCCAATTCAGGCTAGTTTGTATTTTCGTAAGCTACAAACAGCATTTCAATAGTGAATTGTTTATTATCACAGAGCGAATACGATCGGTTGATAGCCTAGGCTGAAGGTAAGTACATATCAGGGTTGGAAAATAATAATGAAAAAAATTTTCCTACCAACTTTTTTTTAAATGTGCCAAATCTACCACAACGTACCATTTTCTTAAATTGCCTAAAGAAAAAATTTTTTCTTAAAAAAAATAAGAGATTTATCGTTAAAATTATACAATTTATTAAATTTAAAATTTATTTTCTGAAAAATAGATTTTACTATTATTTTTTTTAATATTTTAAATGAATTAAAATGTTTCCAATAACATTTATTAGTTTTAATGTTAAAAGAATGGTGCCACAAAATCTAGATCAAATTAAACTAATTTGCTATATGTTGATAATTGACACAATAGAAATACATACATATTCACTTTGTTAGAAATATCTGTTGCAAATTTCATCAATCTTCTTATTTTATGCATTATGTCAATTGAATAATATCTAAACACAATTCTGTTACACATTAAATTTTAAGAAAAAGTTTTTAAGCAAATTTATTAATTAAATTATTAAATTATTTAAACCTAGTGCTATTAATAAAAAATAATCATATTCGACCAACAACAAAAAATCCAACCAACCAACCAACCTACCAAGTTGTGCCTAAATTAAAAAAATCTATCAATTTTGGACCGATCAGACCAAACTGGCATCCCTGATACATATTTTGCAACGTGTTTACGAAACACATTTGTCATTCATGTTGTATATTTTGATACACAAACTACAACTAACAATACAACAATAATTTGCTCTTTTTAATTATAGTTTAAATAGGTTGTGTTGAACGCCAACTTTTTGGTTGTTTAGCTGTAATACGTACTTAAGTATGGATCTGTATTTATCAAGATCTCTTGATGAGTGGAATATGTTGAAATGCCCTTTCAGTATTAACTATAGGCTAAGTGTTATGCAGGCCATTTCGGACATACGTGTATGGAGTTGTGATATATCGGAAGAAAGCTTATTGAGTAGATTAAAGAAAGAGGGTATAAAAAGTTCTTTCTCAGGAGCGGAGCGGATGGTTGAATATGCTAAAATGCCGCTTTCAAAAATATTTGTTCAATTCATTATATTTTCATAACTCTTTCAATAACGATTTTGTGCCAAAAGATTAAGGATTTTCTTTGTTCACATGTAAAATGTTATTAAAAATCAGTTAAGACATTGATAATCATTACAAAGTATTCATAAATAAATACACCAACAAAAGACTATATAAAAATGTACAAAAGTAATAAAAGAAAACTCCTTAAAGAGTAGATTAATACGAATAGTACTTAAGAAAACAAGCTCACGACACATGCACTGAGGAATATTCTTAAAATGTGCTAAAATACATACTTGTACTTTCATAAAATAAAGGTAATTTTGCCAAAAAAAGATAAGAAAATTGGGGTCAAAGTCAATGAAAAAAATGTAAACATACACATACCACTTACTACCACTCACAGGCATATGCAGTAAATGAGCACAACCTGTTCTTAACAAACGTTATAATAATAAAGGACTCAATATTAAGTGCTTAAAGAACCCTCTTAAAAGTTCAATGAATACTCTACTTACAAAAATACATATGAATGTATGTGTATACTTCTATTAAAAGGTATATTTGTGTGTGTGAGTTGTTTATTACCTTATGGCAAATTGTACGTGAAATGTTTGAACAAGTTACTTAACGGAAGGATTATCGCCTTTAACTTTGGAAATAAGCAACTTAGTATAAAAACATTTTTTATCGAACCCCATCTTCTTCAATAATCATTTCTTGATTTTATTTATATATTTATTAAATTTTCACGTTCATTTTTGAAACATTTCTTGAACGAGTATTTATATCACAGAAAACCGTGAAAGCTTACGGTTACATAGAGAGTTTGGTTTACAAAAAATATAAGCAAATATTTTAGTTGAATGTCTCTGAAGACACAATTTAATCCTCTTGTTTTTGATAAATTTTTCTTAATATTTGCAACATAAAAAAGTATATGTGACAGTGCATAGAGAAAGGGATCTAGGGTAAAAAAAAACAATTTTCAGTTTTTTTTGATGTGGACAATATCTGAGCATCGAATGAGACCGATCCCATGCCCCAAAAGTTTTCCCTCCCAGAGATATGCGCGTTTTATAAAAGTGAAGTCGACGATTCCAAGCGCAAATAGAAAAGGACCTAACGGTAAAATTTATTTATTTTAAGTTTTTCCCCTACTAAATTAACAAAATAACTTGATTTTACGAAACTACAAAAAAATTATTTTTTTCCTTATAAACAATTTAAAAAAGTAGAAAAATTATTTAATCTTTTAAATGGCTCTCCTAAACAAAACCTGTTTTTACCCTTAGGTCCCTTTCTCTATGCGCTGTCACATATATTGAATAACAGTTTGAATTAATATAGAATATTCGAGTATATAGACCACATCCGTAGTCACAAGATATCCTTAGGTCATTTTATGGATTACAGATCAGCGAATATTGCGCTATTTTTCATGCTTAGAATAGCAAAAAGCTGTCTTGATTCCTTAATTACTGAAGAAGCAATACGATATGTCATATACTTGTATGGCAAAAGGCAACATTATGATCATAAAAATTGACTTTGTTAGCATGACCTATTTCAAATATTAAATCTGTGTCTGATTTACTTCTAAGTAATCGTGCCATTACAATATAACTCTGTAATAGTTCTTTGGTGATACTTAATATTTATTAATCTTTTTTAACTAAATGTTTCTTTGATTGATTCGAAATTAATTGTTTCTTATCTGTTTCATAATACCACAACACACAATTTACCCCCACCTATGAATTTGCTCCACTTAAATCGAAAAAAAAGACATTAAGGTTAGTCCTTTATAAAAAAAAACGAAAAATCATGAAACAATTTGCCAAATAGTTTTAAACCAACACTTGACCATTACATCAAATCATTTCATTATCCTTAATACAACAAACTTCAATAATCTTGCCCATTCCTATAGAATGCGCTAGCTGTGTCTGTGTATTTGCTTGAGTGTCTGTTTGGTCATTTCATTATTTAAAGATAATGTCATGCTCTCTCCGACATCTAGTTGTTGTTGTTGTTGGGGTGGTGCATGACATTTTGACCGTTGATTGACAATAATGTTTTTTATTATTTACTTTATTAGGTTTACTTGATATTTATACCATATTTTGCTTGTAATTTTGGCAAATATTTTCCTTGCCGCTGAAAGTGAACCATGGGGGAGTGATGAAAAATGACCATACGTCTAAAAAATGTTGTACAATAAAAAAAGATAAGGGAGGTTTTTTTTGTACGTTTCGTGAATGCGATGGTACTGAAATAATTGTACACATGTCCAGTTTGATTCGTTGTCGTTTTTTATTGATAATGTGTTAGACATTTGTAGATGGGATATGGGGAGTGAGTTTTCTTGCAGGACATAGAAAATAGCATTGTAATTGTTGAATAACAAGTTGTTGATTAATTGATTTTTTACTCAACAGAATTTATTTTATTTTTTCTTTTTTTTAGCTTAGAGAGAATATTTGAATTAAATAGATAAAATAAATTATTAAACATTAAAGACCTTTGAAATTTTAAAGAATACAAATTAGAATTTTAATCTTTGTGTCCTGGTTGTTGTGCAGAAAATTACTCTGTGACTACAATGCACAGTGGGAGTAATCGAGAATAAAGTGGTTGCAAAAGTTTTTTTTTAATTTTTAGTTGTTTACTTTAAAACCCAGTAATAACGGGACTTTTATTAGGCACTATCTAATTTCAACAAAAGTGTGTGCGAAATATTATTAACATATTTTTAATTGTTTTAAAGGCCTATGGATTCTGTTATATATGCAAAATTTTTCATGACTCTGACGAGTAAAACTGGCTGGATTCTATCGATAGGTTGTGTTAGTTTTAAAGGCCTATGCGATGTGACTTTATCGTTTAAATAAAATCCCACAAAAGTTTACCGGGGTTATATCTCATCACCTTTACGTGAGATGACTATGACTTCAAATTGCTCGTGCATAAATGAATATGGCCCTATGATGCTTTCAGCCAAAAATATGGCTGAACATCGTTTTTCATCGGCCAAAAGTCTATAACTTTTTAAACCGCTTAAGATGTAAAGGAAAGGTAATAAATGTTTGCAATTATGTAAATCAAAAGGATCTAAAAACAAGTAAGAGCGCTATATTCGGCCATGCCGAATCTTATATACCCTTCACAACGTATAGTCATGCAATAACAGTAGTTTGTATCACCATTCATCCCATATGAAATACGTACATACATACATACATATAAAAAACATACATATATAAAAACATCCCATTGCAAAATTATAAATTTACGTATGTAAGAAAAAAATAAAAAAAAAATAAAAAAAATTTAAAAAAAAATTTAAAAAAAATTGAAAAAAAATAGTTAAAATATATATAATAAATATAAAGCAAAAAAAAATAAATAAATAAAAAAAAATTAAAAAAAAAAATTATAATAAAAATATAAATATGTAATATATTAAATAAAAAATAAAAAAAAAATTAAAAAAAAATTAAAAAAATATATAAAAAAAAATTTTTTTTGGCTCAGCTGGGATTTGTTGCCACGTTTTCTCTAACCAGTATACACGTTTGTATGTATGTATGTATGTTGTTGTTGTAATGTTGTTCTTGTGAACAAAAAATCGAGTTGGTCGTGGGTTTTTGCTCATATCTCAGTTGTTTATGTACCGATGTTTCTGAATTTCAATACCGATCTACTCCCGAATATTTCTGATACTTTAATACCTCTCCCGGGTCCAAGCAATGTCGGGGGGCTTCAAAAAGTTGATTTCAACATACACACGGACAGACGGACAGACTGAAAGAGCTCAATCGACTCCCCTATTCATAAGCTTTCAGAAAATATATACTTTATGGGGTCGGAAATGAAAATTGTAGAAATTTCACACGGAATGACAAACCTATATATACCCTTTTTCACTGTGTGAAGGGTACAACAATGAATTAAAAAACATTCCCAATTTTAATTAAAAAATACCCTAATTCCCAATCCCGATAAACGTTAAAAAATGATTTTGTCTTAAGAAAAAAGGCAATACTAACACTATTTAGTTACCTCCAAGACATATTTATACAGATATATGCAACGGTAAATTGAAACAACTAAGCAACGTTTAAGGGGATGTTTTCTATCAAGGCCAATTCGTATATCAGGGATGGACAAATTGTTAAAATATGTTAAATTAAAAAAATTTTGATTGCAAAAGGATATGTATTTGTGAAACACGTTATAAATGGGGCAAAAGTAACAAATATAAATAAATTTGGTACAAAAAGCTCAATTAAGTTAATTGTTTAATACTGAAACAAAAATTTTATTTTCCATCCGTGCATTAATATATGAAATCAAGGCAAATTCAACAAATTTTGATAAAGTGTTCCTCCATCAGCTTGGCTGATAATTTCACCTATATAAATTCGCCTTGGTTGTCACCCTATATTGATCAGAATTTTCTTAAAAATTATGGACACAAAAGAAAACATAAGTGTTCTATTTTTATAAAAATTTATGTTTTGTTATTAAAAGTTTTTATTTAAAATAATTTTTTTAATAGGATATGTGGCAGTAACAGATGCCAAATTGACTAAAAGTCTCTTCTAGGGGGATACAAATAATATTGTTACACATTTATTTTTAAAATAGCTTAATTTACATTATAATTTATTTTAGTTGTAGTAGTTTAAGTTTCTGTAGTTTTATTTGTATTAGTTTATTCGCTGGTTGTTATTATGTGTAGCATACTTTTAGGCAATTCTATTATTCCTGCATATTACTTAACATCTTAATTTAAATGTAACGGTTTTCGAATGTACTAGAATGTACATACAAGAACTTTGTCGAATGTTACCGAACACCACTATGTTGCTATAAATAGCCGAACAACACAGCTAACATGATCTGTATAACAGTAGAGCTTGTAAAGCGCGTATCAAAGTGAGTTTGATAATAAAAGTGTATAACCATAAGTGTAATAAGTAAAGTGATATAAAAACAATATCTGAGTGTATTTAAATAAATAAAGTGCTCTTAATTTTATAACTAATTTCAAGTGCTTTTAATTGCAATAAAAAAACTCAAAGTAACTCAGATTTTTTCATCATACGCAGATCACACTTTTAGAAACATCAATCCTTTATAGATTTGCTTTAACTAGTCGTTTTAATGTTTCATGTATATTTTGTTATTATTTTTTTCTAAATATTTATAGAAAAATATTCGCATTCACGTTTTTAAAATATGACATAAAAATTATTCAATTTTCTACACAAAATTGAATTCATATTTCTTGCAAACCAGTACGAGCACATAAATAATACAATAGCTTATAAGTTATAATTTACGGTTCAGTATTTTTATTTATTATTTTTTTCTTTGGTAACAGCAAATATTTCAAATTTTAATTTAAAGTTACTATAAACGAAACTCGTAAAAAAATATAGAAAAAAGAAAAACAATAAAGATATAAAAGAATTTATAATGAAATAAAATAAAACAAAAAATTGACCACACACAAAACCCCATACACTTTACTAAAATGGATAAATAGAATTTATATTCCTTTAACAAGTATAAATATGTTTGTAGGTATCAGGAAAAAGTATACTTAAAACAATAATCTCCTGCTCTTCCTCCCTTATATGGACACATACATCTGGTCAAGCTGGTACACACTTGCTGAAGAGCCATCCATTCAAACAGACATACGTACATACAAATTGTATTGTTATTGCCTTTCCAGTGTAAGAAACAATTTAAATTCATATTTGAAAAGTTACGACACCCCAGGGATAAAAAATACAACAACAATAACAATAAGGACCAGTAAAAAGTAAAGTTCAACAAAAAAAAAAAATTAAAGCATAGAATTAGTCAATAGTCGATCACACATTTACATTCATGCACTCCAAGTATACATTTGTATATAGAAATTTTCTAAACAATCCTACGAAAGAAGAAGAAAACCACAATAATATTATATGCCACCAAACAATCACCTTAACATCCACCCCCTCATGCATCTGAGCTACATTGAGCGTCCGTTCATGGTTTGTCCAGCAAACTGAAACGTATTGATACCATTAAAAACACTGCAAATTTATTTTCAATATTTGAAAAAAAAATTAAATAACTATATGGCAGGGATTCAGAAATGTCTGTTTTACAAAAAGAATGTCATAAACTGCTAATATAATTTAAGGCATATGAAAAAGGTGATAGCACACAATCAATTGATTGTTATTTAAACCATTCACTTGCGAAGCCAAGTTTTTGTTTAATAACACTGGTTTACACCCAAAAAATACCAAGAACGCCACATGCCTAGATAAGTTAATTGGGATCTCCTGAACACGAAAAACGCTGTAATTTTTTTTTCTAAGTACCGTTTTTTAGATAACGGTACTTTTGTGTTTTTCGGTGTATGGTCCCACTCAAACCCTTGTGGAGCCCAACCAAAAAGTCCGATCGAGATAAATGCCATATCGTTGGAAAGGTAATTGAATGCCTTTTCCGTCAAGTCAAGTCGCTCATCATTTTAATTTAATTTTTTTAATTTACGCGTTCAGGAGGTCCCAATTAACTTATATAGGCATGTAGCTTTCTTGGTATTTTTCCAAATTAAAAATTTGTAAAGCAGTGTAATTTACCTGCATCTATCTGCCCAACTTTCCTTTTCTTTGTCTACAATAAATATTACTCGTAAGCAGATGAAATTGGTTTAAAACATTTTAAAATACACAAAACCGGGAATACAAAATTTTTTAATTCAAAGCTTTTAAACAATTTTTAAATTTTTAGAAAAAAAAAAAGAATTAAACAAATTAGAGCACAATATTAAGCTGAGCAAAATTTTTTAAGCCCACCACCAAATTTGTGCAGTACTTTTAAACTACAAAATTTATAATTGTGTTAACAACTCTCGTCGCTATAAAAAAATTCTTTATACTTAAAAAAAATTACTTTCTTTGTTTAGGTCAATTTGCTATAAATTTATTTTCTTATATTTAGCCTCAAAATGATACAATACAATAGGAGTGATGTTTCCCTCTATTTTGTACCACAATATTTAATAAGTGGGCGTTAAAGTAGGCATGTCAAATTCATTTCTGCTAATGAACTAAATTTGTATATTGCAATAAAGAGTCCCTCAATCTTCCAAAATCTTTGTCCGTATAGAATTATATGAATTTAAGAAAATTCGTTACATGGGAAGTGGGCGTTAAAGTCGGTGTGTCATATTTATTTTTCGTTATTAAGTACAATATTATAAACCAAAAGCCTATATATGAAAAGATTCAGCATCGTTCACCTAATTCTGTCGGTCTTATGTCGATTTAAATTTTATAAAAAAGACACTGTGCGTTAAAAATTATCAAAGATTTTAATCTAAAACGTCTTTTGTAGTGCATATATAGATCAATTTGTATACGTGTAAAATATTACCACTTTATGCAATATCGTTTAGAATCAATCGCATTTTATTCGATGTCAGAAAGATATTTTTTGGTGCATTACAAGGTATAACTCTCTCTTTATAATAAACCGATATAGTTCATTTTCAATACCAAATATATCTGCTGCATAATAAACATAATGGCAAAATTGCATCTCCCTAACTATATTGTTCAATGCTCATTTAAACGGACGGACAGACGGATGGACGGATAGACGTAAAGACGGACAAAGCTAACCAACCTAAGATAAAGCCGAAATTCAGATAAAATCTACATAATTGGATCTGAAATGAATGTTCCGAAGTGTTACAAAAGGAATGCCGAAATGAATATACCCGCACAATTTTTTTTTGGAGGGAGGTGAGTATAAAAATTGTTTGACTTTTGTCGGTAAATACGAGCATACAAAAACAAAATGCATATGTTTTCTCACTGTTGTGTTTGTGGCTGCATACTTTAAAAATATATCTTGAAATCAAATTTTGTATAATTTTTAAGTACAAAATTTTAACTCAAACAGAAATTAAGTTTAAAATTTTCGGAAACGTCTCTTTCAACAACGTTGGCGCACGCTTTTTTGCATTGAATTTAGTGCCAACGATTAAATATTAAATTTTGTTTATCTTAAGTTCTAGCTTAAAAAGAATTTCTATAGAGATTTATAGATTTTTCACAATCAGCTTGTGTAATGAAAAAAAAGAAGAAACTTATGGGCAGCTAAGGATTCAATTCCATTTGATATCCGTATGCTTTGAGCCAAACCATACCTAATTTCAGTACTTCTCTATGGATGTGAAATCTTTGCGAACTGCAGTAGTGAGGATTTTTGCAAACTCAACTGTAGAACCCACGAACATCACGCTGGTAAGCAATATCAATATCATATCATAGTAGAGGACCACTGCATTTTACATATATTTTAGTACGTAAGTGCTGATGTTTTGTTGTTAAGTTTTTTGTAACTTTAACATTTGTATGCGAAACACATTGTTATTTTTTTGTTTCTCCTCCTTTTCTTTTTTTTCTAACATGTACCACTACAATATCAACAAGGATGCCTCTTCTACTCTCTTGTACAAGTACGAGTATGTTTCTTTCCGCCGTCATTTTCCTATAAATTTTATTTTATGCTTATTTTATACGTTTCTTGGTTTTCGTTTTTTTTGGCGGTTACTAAAAAGCTGACCATTTCAAAAGAGAAAAAAAACTTTAAATTTATTTATCATTTCACTTCCGAAGTATAAAATAAAATTACAGAAAAATTTGGCGATTGTAGAAAACGGATATAAATCGGTATCGTTTATTGCTCAGCAACCACAAATATCAGCTGCGTTGGTTTAATACAGATGATGGTTTCTGTTTTCAATACGTGTTTAATATTTTTTTTAAAATTTTGTGAGTGCGAGTGTGCGTGTGTTTTTTTTTTTTAGTTTTTATATTTTATAACCATTCTCAGTGTAATTTGATGGTGTTGGTGAAGTTGTTTTAAGGATAAGCCATCATCAAGTAGTGCTCTACTGAGAGGTCAAACATATAAATCGTATTTTGATCATAAATACTTATATATGAATGTAGATGTGTGTATCTGTGTGGGAATATTGGAAAGAAAGAAAATAATAAAAAAAAAGTTTTATAGACACAGTGGGACTTAAAAATAAATCCTTAAATTTAGATAGAAAAAAGTTTTTTGATTTTTATGTATATAAGGAGAGCAAAAAAAAAAACAATCTATTTATAATTTGTTATTATTAGTGTTATATATTTGTTATTATTTGCGATGTCAATTTTCAGCCAAATTAACCCTAAAACATTAAACCTATTTTTTCAAAGCTTAAAACTAAACCTCACTTAGGATACTGCACTAAAAAAAAATTAAATAAAAAATTTCGCTTTTGGAATATATTTAAGAATGTATCTTCTTAATTAAAAAACTAAAACTAATTTCATTTGAATTGTTTTTTTTTAATTTGGATATTAATACTCAAATTAGTATGTTTTATTGTATAAATACGAAATTGCCTAAATACTATTTGCACTTTTCTTGACAAACCAAATTCGGAGGTCAATCCAATTTTATTTCTGTTTGTAATTCTGGATGGTTCTTAATGATAGGTAAAGCCTCTTAGAATTTTAAAATAAAGATTTACTTTTTATATTGACTTTGCCTTTCAGGCGACATAATTATCTAAATCTCTGAAGAATAGAAACATTGTACGAAGAACATTCACTTACAAACTCACACATTAGTCTAATGAGTTAGCATGAAAACTCGAGATAGTAAGCGTAAACGATCAATATTTAGTATATTAAAAATTAATTCGTTGTTACTCACATGCGAGCGATCGTTCTAGGGTTAATGTAATCTTTTGATCTTAAGACTTTTGACAAACAATTTTTAAAGATGTTAAAAAAAGAAATAATTTAATTTGTGTTTCCTTTTTTTAGTCATATCTCTTAAAGTATTATACGTAAAATAATGCCGATAAGTTTTAAAAAGGCTGCTGAATATTTTAAATTTACAATTAAGAAACTTGACAATTTTCTTATCTCGACTAAATAATATAATTTTGTTATTTTGTCATTCAGTTTCTATAAATTAAGCAAAATTTTAGTTTATAGGAAAAAATAAAAGTTCATTGATTATATAAAATAGTGGATCACCTGTATATGATGATTTCGGAGAGAATGTTGACAATTGGAAATTTTGAGGGAGAAAAAAATATTCAAATTATCAATTGAAAGTGCCTACTTAATTATACCTTGTATATAACTGTTTATTTGTAAAAAAAGTTTTATGCAATTCCTAATTATGGGAATTTAATAATTTTTTTTTTACTGTATTTAAAAAGATTTGAAAAAAATTGTTATTACTTTTGCTCTGTACAAAAAATGTGATGTCGAATATTCTCTTTTTAAATATTTTTCTAATAAATACTAGTTTGTTTAAAACTTTCAATATTTTATTTTTTTTAAGAAACCACTATTACGCTAAAACTTTATGAAAATCTGTCCAAAATGGTTAAAAATTTGATAGAGGGTAGTTTTAAGTTGCGGGATTATAATGATGTTATTATCTTAATCTAAGCTTATATCAACTTAAGCAGTTATTGCCCATCACCACAGAATATTTTTTTTTTAAATTATTTTTATAATTTTTTAGAAAATTTTTTGGCTTTACAAAACATTTTTATACCCGCCACCAAAAAAATGGTGGGGATATATTCATTTTGTCATTCCATTAGTAAAACATCGAAATATCCATTTGAGACCCCATTAAGTTTATATATTCTGAATCGGTGTTTCATTTTATGACGATCTAGCTATGTCCGTCTGTCTGTCCGTCTGTTGAAAGCACGATAGAGGTCGAACCGAAAAAGCTAGGAAGCTCAAATTTTGCCAAAATATATATTTTACACAAAGCTTATTATTATTACTGTTGAAAATGTGCTAAATCGGAATATTAGAAAGAGAGTTGTAGCTCGTAATGCAAGAGTGTACTTCCAACATCGAATAAAACGCAATTGTGCCCAAATGAGTTAACGTAGAGCCATAAAAGCTCGAATATAAATTTCCCGAGTAAAAAAAAATATTTTTTATAAATTAGGAAAGGAGTTATAGATAAAAATGTACGAAAATTTATACTGCACAGTGTATTTTTCGGTATATTTAAAATTTAAAACCTAATAAAACTGACAAAATTAGATGAACGATTTTGAAATTTCGCAAACATTGCTCTATGGTCAAAGGCTTTGTTTTAACAGAAAATAAATGTGAGACGCACACTTTTACGCCCACCTCCCATATAACGCTTCATCTCGAATTCATATAACTTCTCTATGATGCTCGGCGCACAATTGGGACGAACGACGAATTTCGCCCAACACGACGAACTCTTCGGTAAAAATTCGCTGTGCAAATTCGTCGTGTGAAGCACAACAACGACAAAAAAGTAATTTCTTTTATAGTTGATAAAATTGTTTACTGTTTGTGCAAAGAAAAAACAAAAATTATGAAGAGTTTAATTTTTTGTGAAACTCAACAAAACAATATATATAATTTCTGTAATAATAAAAACTTTTTTAAGTATAAGTAAACGTTTGCAAAGAATGTTGTGGGTACGTGCATTAAACAATAATAAAAATTTTTTTTGTGTATAACAGCTAATAGTGTGACCATATTAAAAAAAGATCACTTAATAAACTTAAACATTTGCTAAAACACAAATAAAACCAAATTTTTGTACTTAACTTTTTTATACTTATTTTAAATGTTTTAAAATAAAAAATAAAACAATTATTAAAGTAAAAACTAACCTTATTTTCTTAAAAAGTTGAGAAGTAAACCCAAATTTAATAAAAAATGGTCACCTTGTACCAATTTGTTCGTCGTTCGCCGGCGTAAGAAATAGATATAAATCTAATGCAGTGTTCGCCGCGTATAGCGAACTTCGACTGACGCCACAATTGTATGCACTCTCATATACACAAATGTGTTTTATTTTTGATGACGAATATTTGCGACGAAAAATTCGTCGTTCGTCCCAATTGTGCGTCTAGCATGAATAAAGATTTTGAAAGACTAAAGAACTATATTGGAATTCATTGTATTTATTAGCATTGTATTTGACACGCCTACTATAACGCCCACTTTTCATGTTATCCACTGTTAATGAAATTTTAAATCTAATAAAACCGACAAAATTAGAGGTATGATAATGAAATTTGCTACAAATATCTTTCTAGTCAACGTCATTGTTATGCCAGAATATTTAGGTGACACGCCCATTTTAATACCTACATCCAATATATATTGGTTTATCTTAAATTGATATAATATCTCTATGGAAAAAGTTTTTGGAATAATAAAGGACTTATTGAAATATCTGTTTTATTTATTAGGAGAAACTATATTGACACGCCTACTTTAACGCCCATTTTCATTGAAATACTTAATTTACGAAAACATTTTACTATCATATCGAAGTTATACTAAGAAAGTGATACATATTTTATAGCACAAAATAATACATTTTGTGCTATAAAAGTACATAAAGTTTATGGTGGGTGTAAAAGATTCGGCTAGGCCGAATGTAGTGCTCTTACTTGTTGTTTTTTATTTAATCTCGCAAGTATTTTTTTTAAATTTTCACAAATTTTTTTTTTCAGATCATTAAATATTATATTAGTTTAATGAAAATATGGACAAAATTTGAAAAATTCTCTCTTTGATATTCAAATTTTGGTGAGTGCTTAGTTTATGGAAAATATTCATCTATGCTGTGAGCGTGCCCAACAGATATCATTCACTTTTGAATTTCATAGCCAATTTAATTTGAATTCTCTGCATACAAATCCAAACGTATTTCTGTTCGTTTTTTGTTATTTTTGCTTCATTACATCAGTAAATTGGCTTAGAAACTGTTGTAAAGTGAAATAACAACCAGAAAAAAAATATTATATTTTTATCGCTTCATTGCCGTAATAAGCTCAATTTATTGAATTTTTTCACTCTATTCCATTCAGTTCTAATTAAGGAAAAGGCTCGCAAACACAGAAAAATGAAATGTATTGTACATACACATCTATAAATTTTGTGGCATAACTGGAGTCCCCTGTCAGGTCATAATTTGCTTATTATAAGCCTTATTACGTTTTCTCTACGTTTTATAGTTTTAAATTTGTCCAATGTTCCTTTGTTTCTTTTTTATATTTGAAAAAAAAAGAAATATGTGTGTATCCAGTCATATGCACAACCTTTACAAAACCCAACGACCAATGCCACCCACCCTTCTCTGTTCTATTCTCCGACGGTGTAATAATTTATGTCCTTTATAATTTTCATATTTGTTTGTGTTAAGCTTGGTCACCTTTTCTAATCTCTTTCTCTATGTTCTTCCAACACCCCACCTCCAAGCGTGACTACTTTATTGTATTGTGGTTGATTTGCCAAATGAAATTTATTAAAAAATAAAGAAAGAGGCAAGAGACAATAAGGAGTATATATTTGAAATTGTTGGTTCAAAGGGCAAATGTTTTACATTCCTTTTTCACTAGTTTCCCATGGGAGTCCTGTATACACTTACTGCTATTTTAGCCATATTCCGCCTATTAAATGAGCATCGCTTTACGTTTTTTTTTTTACTAAATTTAGAGTTTATAGAATCTATGCTTTTCATCGTCTATATGTCTGTCTGTCTGTCTAGTAATATTTGCCCTTGGCATACAATTGTCATAATTTTTTTTGTTTCTTTGATATTTTAATGTTTTCATAATGAGATTTTCTTATTAAATTTCTTTGAAAGTGAAAACTGTTAAAAAGTATATAATAGCACAAATTGTTTTAAATTATTGTCGTTTATAGTCGGGGTTTTGTTTGAATATTTTAAAGGTTATGGCAGCAAGAGACATTGTTAATTTTGAAATAAAGCAATTGTATTACTTAAATGGTTTAATTTCAGTTTTTTTCTACGCTGATATGCAGATGTACAAACTTTTTTTTAGTGACATTTCAGCTGTTTGTATTAATGTTTTGAAAACTGAGGAGTGAGTTATAAGTTGTATATTCTTTTAATTTTTTGCACAAAAGTGACTGCATTAAGTTTGTTTTTCTACAAATATATGTATTCATTTTCGATTTTTATCTTTTTCAGATGATATTAGAGTTTTCCCTGTAGTGTACCCAACGCAGCTATTCAGGTTCGGTTTAAAGCAAGTACCACTACTACACCCCTGCCACAAGGCTTTTTGAGCACTATACGACCTCATCTACACACAGTTTAGACTATAATACAAGTCCTTAGATCTGTCAAGAATTCGTGAGCAAAATAAAATAGAGTAAAAGCAAATTGCAATCAATAGAAGAAAACATCGGAGAAAATTTAGATGAAAATTATTTTTTTTTTTAATTAATCAATTCATTAGATCGGATGGGTATTTTAATGCAATTAAATTAATTAATTTAAACACATTAAGATGTGCTGGTAATTCTAAGCAATTACAAAAACAACATGTATATACTTTAAATTTTGTTATACAGAGTAAAAAAAAGTTTGTTGCTTCTGTAGTTTTTGTAAAACTACAAACAACATAAATTGTTTTATTAATCAAAAACAAGACACATTCATACAGGTATATGCAACGGCGAATCGATACAATAAAGAAACTTTTTAAGTGATATTTTCTGTTAAGGCCAATTCAATCAGGGATGGAAAAGTTGTTGTGATATATTAAATTTGATGAAATTTGATGGAAAAATTGATATATATGTATTTGTTAAAACACATTATAAATGGTGCAAAATTAAGAAATATACATAAATTAGTTACATTTATCATCAAAAAATACACTCAATTTATTTGTTAATTATCGAAAGCAAAACCTTATTTAACCTTTCCTGCATTAGTAAATGAAATCAAGACGAATTTAAAAATTTTGACAAAATACTTTCCCAACAGCTGGACTGATAATATGATCTGTATGAATTCGGTTAACTTAAATAAAAAAACAGGAGACAGTCCCTTGCAGGCCTGTGTCAGAGACACGGCCCATTAAGTTTAACGTAGAATACGCCATCCGATAAGACAGAAAATATATATAACAATAAATGATAAATAATATAAGCAAATGAATTTATTTATTTGATAGTTACTTTTGATAATATACATAAGCTTATGGTAGGAAAAATAGGATAAATATGTTTTTAAATTAAAAGAGTAAGGATAAATGATAAATAACAGACGCAAATCAATTTGATTATTTGAAAGTTACTTTTGATAATATGGGCTTACATAGGAAAATAGGACAAATATTTTTTTAAATTAACATTCAAATTTCTCGCAAAAAAAAAAAAAAAAGTCAATGGTTGTGTTATCAATAGTTGTGGGAGCATCGTTTCGAATATAATCCAAATTAAATGTATCGCTCATATATTTCGCTTTCAATATTTCATCAATCAAAACAACATACATATGTTTGAGTGTATGTGTTTGAACAATTTTCATTTGAGAAATTTAAATATTAGGAAGATATCAACCAATATGAAATGTATATCAAACGAAAGATAACATCTTCATTTACCTACAAAAAAATTGTTAAAAAAAAGTTATCTCGCCGTTTCCTCATATTCAATGAAATAAAGATTACAACAATAACAATCTGACATGACTCCTTATACCGTAAGGTAAGACTTATTCTACGCCAAAAATTAAAGTCCAAAAAATAAAATAAAAAAATGTAATATAAATAAATTTATGAGAATAATAACCCACAGAATGTTGTTATTCAAATCGTTCTTAGTTGTTAGGTTAATCACAAAAAAACAATGACTTCAAAGGCCTTCAGTCGCATTATATTGATGACTATTTGAAGAAATTTGCTGTTGAAAAAACATGTTTTTAGTAGACCCCAAAACCACTTTATGGCCACAATTTATAACAATTGCTCTAAATATACCGATATAGTTATCAAAAATTTCATTTTTGCCAATAATTCATCTGTCCCCTAAAGCACCGATTTTTTGTGGATTTGGCGATATTATTTTTTTACTCTTTTTTTCTGACTAATTTGTTGGCCGTGCATAAGTCACACATATGGTCAGGTTAACCCACGATGGTTCAGTTTCCGTTAGTCGACCTATACCTTCATATAGAATGTCGGAGCTAAAATGTAAATTAAAAGTAGATGAGTTCAATTGGTACTCCTCCAGCTATAATTGGGTTTAGTTGGTACTCCTCCAGTTAATCGAATTAAAAAGCACGCTGTAAATTGTAGAATAGTCTGGAAACTGTATGCACAGTTGCGCAACGCCACACAATTAAACACGCGAGAGTGATTACCTGGTCTGATTACCATTAAGCGATAATAGCAAAAAAGTTCTTGACCCGACCAGATTCTTTACTCTTAATGCAAGAAACTTCTTTATCTATATTCTTATTGTGTCAAAAATTGAACTTAAAACTTAACATAATATTGCAATTTAACAGTTGGTTTACTTCCAGATTATTTTTAGCTAATTTGCGGAAAGTACGAATGGAATTAGTTTTTGCACCAGTAACAACGAAACGTTACATAAAATGTTTTATAGACATGATGGAGAAATCAATTAACGTGGTCATAAGTAATTGCTTCTTAGGCGGGCTAGTACCATGCATTTTCAGATGAGTGTTGTCGTATATGTTATATTAAAAATTTTAACATGATAATGGTTAATTAAACGAGTAGATCGGGTGTACAATTCTGTCTACCATATAATAGATGAACACATTGCATTATTCGCAAAATATGCCACGATAAATTTGCATGATTTGCTAGCATTGTTCTAGCGTCAGCCTGTGAAAAAGAAAAAAATTAAATTTGATAAATGTGATAAAAATTTACTAGATCTAACAAATGCGTGAGAGTTTACCCGGTTTCGCAGAATGAACATTTCAAAAGGTCACATTTTGGAACGATTAGTTGTTGCGTTTTAAATGACAATTTTTTTCTATAACAAATATCTCTGTGGTTTTCATGGGCAACCACGTATGTTTATTTTATACGATTTTGAGTTAATAATGTCATATTGCTTGGTTTTAAACGGCTTTTACTTGGCTTTAAAAATTTCTCAAATAAGATGGACCCATTCCGATTTTTTATTGACATAACAATGTAACTTCTATATATATTCAAAAATCGTTCAGCACTAACACAGTATGTTGACTTACGTGTGCTTCATAGCAAATTATTTAATTTTTGAGAAAAACACACAACCACATACGTTATTATTTCTGAACACATTTGAAAGTTATTTACTAATAATTTTTTAGTTAGTTACCATTAATATATTCTTTTTTTACTTTGTAATTTATTAAACAATTTTCTATGTCTCCAGTTTATATGTTCTCTAGCAAACCCATTTTAAACTCCATAGTTCTTGCGCCACGAATTAATGACATTCAATCAGACTTTTCTCAAAGTACATTATGGCAATAATTTACGTAAATAAATGTGCATACAGTTTAATAAATATGTATTTCAAATAACTCGAATAAATTTGTTATTATACATTATGTCCTTAATATTTGGCATCGAAATCCCCCTGACACTCGTACAATAATTCATAAGTGGTGGTAACAATACAATAACTATAAAACAAATAACCCTTGCATGATCACATACTTACAGGCATACATATTTTATAACATACATACTTTCCAAATACATAAATAAACAAGTAAGAGCACTATATTCGGCTGTGCCGAATCTTTTATACCCACCACCAATTTTGTGTACATTTAAAGCACAATACTTATTATTTTGTTAATCGCTATAGAATAATCTCTTTATAATAAGATATGTATCACTTTCTTTGTAGAGGGTGGTTAAATTTTAAGGGCCCATGTTGAAGGTGAACTACACCTAGTCTTTAAATTTGTTTTCTGCATTTCATTTGACATTTCTGAATCTCAGACTAACTCAATTTGAACCGTGGAATGATACGCAATCGAGCAACGCTTTAAAGTTATTCAGGTTTTTTATAAAAATGGGCGTTCAAATCAAAATGCATTTTGTGTACTTCGTAATTCTTTTGATCAACATAATCGTTCAAATTCGTCCACAATCGGGAGAATTGTAAAAAATATTTAAATTTCTGCAAAACAGGTCTGTATGAAATGTGAAAACACCTTTGAATGCCATCTTAGTTCGTTGAATGGGAAACATTGCTGTTTTTCACGATAACGTGGCAAAAGAGCAGTCAACCTCGACTCATCATCATGCCCAACACTTGAGCATCAACATTGTCATTGAAAATTTGGACCATCAGGTAGAGGAGCCAAGGATGGGGGGGGGGGGGCCATTTGGCCGATATTTTGTTAAATACATAATTGAACCATACAAATATTATCATTATAAAAAGAAATAATAATATCCTAAATAATTTGTGTTTTATTTAAATACAACATCGGTCCTTAAAATTTAACCACCCTTAATAACTTCGATATGCTACTAAAATGCTTTTGTAAATGTAGTCTTTCAATGAAAGTGTGTTAAAGTAGCTGTGTCAATAAAGTTTCTACTAATAAATACAACTTAAATATTTCAATATAGCCCTTTATTTTCCCAAAAACTTTGTCAATAGAGAAATTACATGAATTTAAGGTAAGCCGTTGTATGGGAGGTAGGCGTTAAAGTGGCCGTGTCACCTAAGCTTTTTGGCACAACAATAACATTGATTAGAAGGATATACGTAGCAAATTTGATCATCATACCTCTAATTTTGGCGGTTTTATGAGCTTTTAAATTTCATTAACGGTAGATTACGTGAAAAGTGGGCGTTATAGTAGACATGTCAAAGTTGTTTTTGCGAATGAGTACAACTTAGGTGTTTCAATATAGCCCTTTATTATTCCAAAATCATTATTAATAGAGAAATTAGAGGAATTTTGAGTAAAACGTTATATGGGAGGTGGGCGTAAAAGTGGGCGTGGCAACTTAATTTTCTAGCACAGTAATGACATTGCCTAGGGGGATATACGTAGCGAATTTGATCATCATGCCTCTAATTTTGGCGGTTTTATGAGCTTTTAAATTTCATTAACGGTATATAACGTGAAAAGTGGGCGTTATAGTGGGCGTGTCAAAGTTGTATTTTCGAATGAGTACAACTGAGATGTTTCAATATAGCCCTTTATAATTCCAAAATCTTTATTAATATAGGAATTATATGAATTATAAGTAAAACGTTATATGGGAGGTGGGCGTAAAAGTGGGCGTGGCGCCTTAATTTTCTGGCGCAGTAATGACATTGCCTAGGGGGATATACGTAGCGAATTTGATCATCATGCCTCTAATTTTGGCGGTTTTATGAGCTTTTAAATTTCATTAACGGTATATAACGTGAAAAGTGGGCGTTATAGTAGGCGTGTCAAAGTTATTTTTGCGAATGAGTACAACTTAGGTGTTTCAATATAGCTCTTTATAATTCCAAAATCTTTATTAATATAGGAATTATATGAATTATAAGTAAAACGTTATATGGGAGGTGGGCGTAAAAGTGGGCGTGGCGCCTTAATTTTCTGGCGCAGTAATGACATTGTCTAAAAGGATATACGTAGCGAATTTGATCATCATGCCTCTAATTTTGGCGGTTTTATGAGCTTTTAAATTTCATTAACGGTATATAACGTGAAAAGTGGGCGTTATAGTGGGCGTGTCAAAGTTGTATTTTCGAATGAGTACAACTGAGATGTTTCAATATAGCCCTTTATTATTCCAAAATCTACATAAATTGAGAAATTATATGAATTTTGGGTAAAACGTTATATGGGAGGTGGGCGTAAAAGTGGGCGTGGCACATTGATTTTCCGTTAAAAAAAAGCGTCTCACCAATAAGCAAAGTGTGCAAAATTTCAGAGTCGTACATTCAATTTTGTTGCTTTTATGACGTTTTTGTTTTTAAATATACCGAAAAATACACTGTGCGGTATAAATTTTCGTACATTTTGATCGATAACTCATCTCCTAATGCATAGATTTAGATAATTTTCGGGGAAAAATATTGTTTTTACTCAGGAAATATATATTTAAAGTTTCATAAGTCTACGTTAATGCGTTTGGACACAATTCCATTTTATTCGATGTTTGAAGGACATGGTTTTTTTCGACCTACTCTTGCTTTTCGAGCTATAACTCTCTTCCTAATATTCCGATTTAGCCCATTTTCAATACCAAACAAACCTTGTCTATAAGAAAGATTCTGGCAAAATTTGAGCCCCCTAGCTTTTTCGGTGCGACCTCTATCGTGCTTTCAACAGACGGACAGACGGACAGACGGACAGACGGACAGACGGACAGACGGACGGACATAGCTAGATCGTCATAAAATCAAACCCTGATTCAGAATATATATACTTTATGGGGTCTAAAATGGATATTTCGATGTGTTACAAACGGAATGACAAAATTAATATACCCCCACCATTTTTTTGGTGGCGGGTATAAAAATATACTCTCTACAGAAAAGGAAGGGGGGAAAAAAATGTGTAACAATTTGCCAAAATATTTATATTTCAGGTCATAAGTAGCCCATTACAATTCTTTTACTATTTTATATTGGAAACGTGTATGAGAAAGGGTGGACTTGAGATTTGACAACCATAACACTTTATCATTTGCAACGGTATTTAGTATCGCTCACATTGTACACCCGCATAAAAGGACAATTTAATAATCAGAGGCACTAAAAATGATACAATCGTAACAATCGTAAATAAGAAATGAGTCGTAAAAATGGGTTTGAATATGTAAATATTTTACGATTTTTATGTGATTTCATATGCTATAATTCGTATGTGTATATGTGAGTATGGGGAGTTGGAATAGAGGATATAAAAAGCCCAAATAAGTGTCGGTATGGGAGTGAAGGGGAAGAAACCAAAAATTATATATAAAAATTATGGTTATATTTATTGTATGTAAATGATTGGAATTTAACAATCAATTGATAAATATTTTATATGATAAATATGTAAGTATATATGTACATAGTTATTGTTGGGAAAAAAAGTATATTGTAGACTTTTTGTGTTTTGGTCTTAAAGAATTTAAAGCGAACTTTACTTAAGAAATTTATTTAAATAGATTATTCTTTTTAATCAGCTAAATAGATTTGATGTTTTTTTGGTGAATTTTTCATGAAAAAAGTCAGCCTTAGGCGTTTAGTGTTTTAATTTTGAAAGAGAATATTTCAATTTATAAAATTATTCACTTACTTAAAATACCAAAAATGCTGAAATAAAGCGGTAAAAGCAAATTGTCAAACAATCTTTTTAGAAATATTTTTATTTGATCTCTGGCTTCTGATGCCGCCTTTGCTGTTTTGATTTGTTAAGTTAAAAAGAAATCTTTTTAAAAAATTACTTTCTCACCCTCCAGTCATGCTAGATATAAGTTCTCGTACACAAATGCTATGCTACAAAAGAAAACAAAAACCTACAAAGCGACTACCAAACAACAAGTATGTCAACTTGTTGTTTGTAAAAAGGGCAATTTTCAAATTAGTTTGACATGCTTTTTAACGGTCATTCAAATAAAATAACAAACTGTTTATCAGACAAGAAAACAAAATAAAAACATTTAACATATTTGAAATTTTATTTTATTAAAAGAAAAACTTTTCTACCACTTGTTTCAATTTAAGCGCGTTATAGAAAACGTTGTCATAATAAAGACCATTAACATCCGCTTTGACACACGCGTCAACATTTTTTTTCCGTAACATTTCCAAACTAATCTGTTAATCTAACAAAAAATAATGTATTCTATAGAACGAACATACGTTCCAGACAAATCTTTTATCATACATCTATTGTAGACAATAAAAAAGCCACAGAAAGCTCCGCATTCTTTGGCTAAAATTGTTAGTTTAACTCTGTCGATGGTGGTCTAAAGTTCGACTTGTTTTGTGTATAAAATATGTATGTATACTTTGGCTGGTTGCCTACCCCTGCCCTGTGTAGAAAATATAAAATTTCTGGCAGATTGATAAAAATGTTATCTCTAAATATTATTATACCCTTCACACAGTGAAAAAGGGTATATATAGGTTTGTCATTCCGTGTGAAATTTCTACAATTTTCATTTCCGACCCCATAAAGTATATATTTTCTGAAAGCTTATGAATAGAGGAGTCGATTAAGCCCTGACCGTCTGTCCGTCTGTCCGTCTGACCGTCTGACCGTCTGACCGTCTGTCCGTGTGTATGTTGAAATCAACTTTTTGAAGCCCCCCGACATAGGTTGGGCCCGGGTAAGGTATTAAAATATCAGAAATATTCGGGAGTAGATCGGTATTGAAAATCAGAAACATCGGTACATAAACAACTGAGATATGAGCAAAAACCCACGACCACCTCGATTTTCTTTTCATAAAAACAACATTACAACAACAACATACATACATACAAACGTGTATACTGGTTAGAGAAAACGTGGCATCGAATCCCAGCTGAGGCAAAAAAATTTTTTTTTAAATTTTTTTAAAATTTTTTTTTTTAATTTTTTTTTTATTTTTTTTTTATTTTTTATTTAATATATTATATATATTTTTATTATTATTTTTTTTTATTTTTTTTTTTTTTAATTTTTTTTTTTATTTTTTTTTTGTTTTATATATATTATATATGTATATAATAATTTTTTTTTTTAATTTTTTTTAAAAATTTTTTTTTTTAAATTTTTTTTTTATTTTTTATTTTTTTTTTTGTTTTTTTTAACATACATACGTGAATTTACTGTTATTGCATGACTACACGTTGTGAAGGGTATATAAGATTCGGCACGGCCGAATATAGCGCTTTTACTTGTTTTCTATTACATTTATTGTATGACATGTTAATAATGAATTATGTCGTTAGATGTTTGTTTTAAAGCCTTGACTTTATAACTTCTTAAAGCTGACATCGTCAGCTAGTCCTTGTGCAATCAACGTTGTTAGTAAAATATTTTAGTGGATTTGTTTTGGTCACGTGCCAGGGAGTTTAAAAGAATTTTGTAATAAATTTTGGGAATTTCTTTTCTTTATTTCTTTATATGTATATACATATGTACTTGTTTTAATAATGAAAATTTTAAAAATCTAACTAGATGTTCTAATTTTTGTGAAAGAAGAAAATGAAAAAAAAACTGTTATAAATCTACCGAACGCTATAAACACCAAAATATGTGCAACAGTGATGTGCGATGTATAAAATGTATTGTTTCTTGAAGAATACACACACAATTTAGTATAATATAGTTAGTAAGTATATATGTATGTATATAGTTTCTCCAACTGTTAAGCCAATAACTCTTTAGTTTTTATTTCGAATTATCACCTAGTTCATTGTAAAAATTTTTATCTCCTTCTATTAAGTAGTAGTTTTGTTGAGTCGAATAAGGGCTGAAAATAAAATATCGCCCCAAGTAATGCCAATTAATTTCTAATGTTTTATTCATAGGAAAAACAAGTGAAAGTACTATATAATATTGTCGTGCCGGTTCTTATATACCCTTCACTAACATGAAAATTACAATAACTACAATAGTGCACAGCGTTTGTCAGACAAAAAAACCATTAAAATCATGGTAATAAGCATAGCATGAGTAAATACGTAAAGGATTCAAACAATATGTAGTACGCAATTTTTTTTCAGGCACCCTCTTGGATTAGGATTTGTTTTCCTGGAATAAAAGAGCTTGCCCTTATATTTGATGTCTATATTGACGTAATTAAAAAAATCATGTAAGAGTGCTATACTCGGCCGTGCCGACTCTAATAATACCATTTACCATAATGTATGTACATGGGTGTAATGACCATTCATGTCATGTACATGTACATCATGTCATGTACATGTTCATCATGTCATCATTTCGTGTGAAATTTATACAATTTTCATTTCCGACTCCATAAAGTGTATATTATCTGAAATCAACTTTTTGCAGCCCCCCGACATCGCCTGTACCCGCGTGAAGTACTAAAGTATTGAAAATATTCGGGAGCAGATCGGTATTGAAAATCAGAAAAATCGGTTCATAATCAACTGAGATATGAGGAAAAACCACGACCACCTCTTTTTTTTAACAAAAACATACAACACATACATATTTACAGACGTGGTATACTGGTAAGAGTGAACGTGGCATCGAATCCCAGCTGAGCCAACAAATTATTTTTATACCCGCCACCAAAAAAATGGTGGGGGTATATTCATTTTGTCATTCCGTTTGTAACACATCGAAATATCCATTTTAGACCCCATAAAGTATATATATTCTGAATCAGGGTTTGATTTTATGACGATCTAGCTATGTCCGTCCGTCTGTCCGTCTGTCCGTCTGTCCGTCTGTCCGTCTGTCCGTCTGTCCGTCTGTCCGTCTGTCCGTCTGTTGAAAGCACGATAGAGGTCGCACCGAAAAAGCTAGGGGGCTCAAATTTTGCCAGAATCTTTCTTATAGACAAGGTTTGTTTGGTATTGAAAATGGGCTAAATCGGAATATTAGGAAGAGAGTTATAGCTCGAAAAGCAAGAGTAGGTCGAAAAAACCATGTCCTTCAAACATCGAATAAAATGGAATTGTGTCCAAACGCATTAACGTAGACTTATGAAACTTTAAATATATATTTCCTGAGTAAAAACAATATTTTTCCCCGAAAATTATCTAAATCTATGCATTAGGAGATGAGTTATCGATCAAAATGTACGAAAATTTATACCGCACAGTGTATTTTTCGGTATATTTAAAAACAAAAACGTCATAAAAGCAACAAAATTGAATGTACGACTCTGAAATTTTGCACACTTTGCTTATTGGTGAGACGCTTTTTTTTAACGGAAAATCAATGTGCCACGCCCACTTTTACGCCCACCTCCCATATAACGTTTTACCCAAAATTCATATAATTTCTCAATTTATGTAGATTTTGGAATAATAAAGGGCTATATTGAAACATCTCAGTTGTACTCATTCGAAAATACAACTTTGACACGCCCACTATAACGCCCACTTTTCACGTTATATACCGTTAATGAAATTTAAAAGCTCATAAAACCGCCAAAATTAGAGGCATGATGATCAAATTCGCTACGTATATCCTTTTAGACAATGTCATTACTGCGCCAGAAAATTAAGGCGCCACGCCCACTTTTACGCCCACCTCCCATATAACGTTTTACTTATAATTCATATAATTCCTATATTAATAAAGATTTTGGAATTATAAAGAGCTATATTGAAACACCTAAGTTGTACTCATTCGCAAAAATAACTTTGACACGCCTACTATAACGCCCACTTTTCACGTTATATACCGTTAATGAAATTTAAAAGCTCATAAAACCGCCAAAATTAGAGGCATGATGATCAAATTCGCTACGTATATCCCCCTAGGCAATGTCATTACTGCGCCAGAAAATTAAGGCGCCACGCCCACTTTTACGCCCACCTCCCATATAACGTTTTACTTATAATTCATATAATTCCTATATTAATAAAGATTTTGGAATTATAAAGGGCTATATTGAAACATCTCAGTTGTACTCATTCGAAAATACAACTTTGACACGCCCACTATAACGCCCACTTTTCACGTTATATACCGTTAATGAAATTTAAAAGCTCATAAAACCGCCAAAATTAGAGGCATGATGATCAAATTCGCTACGTATATCCCCCTAGGCAATGTCATTACTGTGCTAGAAAATTAAGTTGCCACGCCCACTTTTACGCCCACCTCCCATATAACGTTTTACTCAAAATTCCTCTAATTTCTCTATTAATAATGATTTTGGAATAATAAAGGGCTATATTGAAACACCTAAGTTGTACTCATTCGCAAAAACAACTTTGACATGTCTACTATAACGCCCACTTTTCACGTAATCTACCGTTAATGAAATTTAAAAGCTCATAAAACCGCCAAAATTAGAGGTATGATGATCAAATTTGCTACGTATATCCTTCTAATCAATGTTATTGTTGTGCCAAAAAGCTTAGGTGACACGGCCACTTTAACGCCTACCTCCCATACAACGGCTTACCTTAAATTCATGTAATTTCTCTATTGACAAAGTTTTTGGGAAAATAAAGGGCTATATTGAAATATTTAAGTTGTATTTATTAGTAGAAACTTTATTGACACAGCTACTTTAACACACTTTCATTGAAAGACTACATTTACAAAAGCATTTTAGTAGCATATCGAAGTTATTAAGGGTGGTTAAATTTTAAGGACCGATGTTGTATTTAAATAAAACACAAATTATTTAGGATATTATTATTTCTTTTTATAATGATAATATTTGTATGGTTCAATTATGTATTTAACAAAATATCGGCCAAATGGCCCCCCCCCCCCATCCTTGGCTCCTCTACCTGATGGTCCAAATTTTCAATGACAATGTTGATGCTCAAGTGTTGGGCATGATGATGAGTCGAGGTTGACTGCTCTTTTGCCACGTTATCGTGAAAAACAGCAATGTTTCCCATTCAACGAACTAAGATGGCATTCAAAGGTGTTTTCACATTTCATACAGACCTGTTTTGCAGAAATTTAAATATTTTTTACAATTCTCCCGATTGTGGACGAATTTGAACGATTATGTTGATCAAAAGAATTACGAAGTACACAAAATGCATTTTGATTTGAACGCCCATTTTTATAAAAAACCTGAATAACTTTAAAGCGTTGCTCGATTGCGTATCATTCCACGGTTCAAATTGAGTTAGTCTGAGATTCAGAAATGTCAAATGAAATGCAGAAAACAAATTTAAAGACTAGGTGTAGTTCACCTTCAACATGGGCCCTTAAAATTTAACCACCCTCTACAAAGAAAGTGATACATATCTTATTATAAAGAGATTATTCTATAGCGATTAACAAAATAATAAGTATTGTGCTTTAAATGTACACAAAATTGGTGGTGGGTATAAAAGATTCGGCACAGCCGAATATAGTGCTCTTACTTGTTTTTTTAAACCTACATACGTAAACTCAATTTATAATTTTACAATGGAATGTTTTTATATATGTGTGTTTGAAATATGTATGTATGTATTTCATATGAGATGAATGGTGTTACAAACAATTGTTATTGCATGACTACAAGTTGTGAAGGGTATATAAGATTCGGCACGGCCGACTATAGCACTGTTAATCATTTTGTATGATCTAGTATGGTGAATAAACGAACAATTTCATAACTTCAATAATACGATTGACGAAACTTGCATTAAATACATTTGTTCGTATGTAGTAAGCGTAGTAAGTAGTAAGCGACCTTCATTTTTGTTGTTGTTGTTGTTGTTGTTTTAATACAATTTCGTTATTACAATCTTAATAAAAAAGTTGATATTTTTACCACTATTTTCGCCGGTAAAGGGCCAATTGAACTAATATTTTCTATTAATATTCTTATATGTCTATTTTATAGCAACATTCAATAAACTGTAAAAGAAGTTATCTAGGAGCTGCAAAAATTTACTTTGTTAGTCAAACATAGGCATACTTGTGTGGCTCATATTAGTCGCTAATGGGCCGAAATTGCTAATTTTCAATAGATAAATTTTTCAAAGAATTTCTGATAAATTGATACTACATACGAGTTTTTGGTAGCTTTAAAAAAGTTGATTTCAACGCTTACACATAAATCGACTTTTACATCTTTAAGGATTCTAATACTTACACTTTATGGATACTGTTGATATTACAAATGGAATGATTAATTATTATATAAACTTTATCACTCTCGTGTGAAGATTACAAAAAAATTTTATTTGAGAGTTTTTTTTATTTCAGATGTCACTTTGAAATCAGAATTTTTCAAAGTGTATTGTATTAGTCCAGCTATTTTATTTGATACCCATATGGTATGGAACTTTTCCAGAGGGTAATGTACTTTTTAATCAAGCCTTTTTTAATACCAAAAACAAAAATTTATTTTCGTTTTTAAATTTTAGGAAAAATTTACAAAATAGTTTTTTCTCGGTGCTTATAGCTCAGTTAGATTCAAATCATTTATTAACCCTCGAACAGGCAAGACTGTAAAAATGACCGGACTAAGCCAATATTTTTTTGTCAGGTAGATATAGTCAAAAGGACCGTAAATTTTAAATTTCAGATGAAAAAAACATTCTGGACCTACGATAGGCAAAAAATAGGGAAGACCGTCTGCAGACGGTCTTACCGATTCGCATGTTATGAAATATCCAAGGTAAATTTTATCTAAAAGTAAAGTTTTATCAAGAGAAAGGAAGCAAAAATCGTTAGAACATTTTTGCACACACAAACCGGCAAGACCGTCTTAAGACTGCCTTCACTATTTCATCTTAAAAGTACAATTATTTTTATTTTTTTACTTCCAGTATATCATAAAACTAAAATATAATATATTACCTACTTACCGTAAATTTTTAAAGTCGATCACTTTATTCTAAATGTGGTTTTTTAATTGGAGCAAAAAAATAAATTTACGAAATAATTTTTGATGCTATTTTGCTTACTTTTTGTACTTGATTGATCACAGCTAAGAAACGACTAATCAGAATTTGTTGTAGAGAACAACAAATGTAAAACAATGTTTTCTAAATACATTCTTTACTATTTTAAAGCTCAAAAATGTAAAATACAGTACTACTGCCCAAAAAGCGAAGACCGTCTTAAGACGGTCTTACGTGTTAGAAAGTTAAGTAATTGCCGAAACGATGACGTGTAGTTTAATCTTACTATCGTGTCCAAAAATGAATTTAAGCTTTAGAAACTTAATAACAAATCTTTTTTGTTTCCTAAATTATTTTTGGATATAACTTTCTTGAATAGTTACCAAATCAGCCAAAATTTCTACAACTAACCTTACAGGCTATGATGTATTTAAATAACAAAAATATCTGTAAGTTATCCGAGAGCTGAAAATTTTTAGGACGTAAATAGTATTATAAAAAGGAGGGACAGTCGTGTTTCTTTGCTTATATCTCAGCACATTATATAGCGATAAAGCAGTAATGTGATATCAGTTTTCTTGTGAATATTTTTTAAAGTTTGAAACCATGTACGGATACATAGTACGCGCCATGTATATGTGGATAAAAAAATTGACTTTAACAGACACACGGACAGATGAACTTTCTTATTCATTAGGTTTCATAATTTATATGGTCACAACTGAATATTGTAGAAATTGCTTACGAAAGGAGAGAGCTTTTTATAAAATTGCTATTAAAGAAGACGGAATAACAGGTTTATTTTGAGTGATATACAGTTTAATATACTACATGTTTGAAGACATACATATACTTAGTTAAGTAGAGATTTGATTGTCGAAAAATTACCTGGTGATTTGATTATAAGGACAGAGTATTATGTAAATACCTAGTCTAATGATTGGCCGTCAATATCTTAATATATATTTTAAAAAGTGGTTCAGTAAGTATTTCGATGTCTTTCTTAGGAAATAGTCCCGCAGTAGTTGTTCTCTGCGATACAAAAATTCTTGCAGGTTTGAGTGTCCTCTGAGAAAGACTTGTATTCTATCTCTTCCTTAGTTTAAGAAATTTTCTTGTTTTATCCACATTTCGGTTTGTATTTAGAATTTTTAAACGCTTGCTCACTGCATCACAATTAAAAATGCAATTTGTCCTGTTTTGTAAGTTTCCTAAGCGATCGCTATTTTTCAAATTGCTGGTCTTTAGTTCTAAGTTTTTATAAACGGATTATGAACCTGTTCTGATTATATCTCTTTATTACTGTACTTGTACTTCAGTAATGCATCTCGTTAAGTCTGCACTAAATTGTATCACTGCTTTTTTTTAGGGCGCTGATGGCGAAACAAGTGTACTTTCAGTAATGCATCCCGGTAACAGTAACAAGAACAAAGAATATTTAAAGATTTCAGCCAGCATTGGCAAACGTATTCTGTTTCGTGCATACAAAAAGCAGCTTTCTGAACAATTTTTAACAGAGTGTCACAAATGTTGAAGCAAGTCATATTAAATTAAGCAGTCCCAACTAATCAAAATTTCATATATTCTCTCTCTTATCCCCCAATTATAAATTATTAAACTTTGTATAAAAAATCTATTGGAAAAACCTCTTCGAATTGCAATTACCTTGTCTATGTAGTTACACCATGTGTTAAAGAATTAAAAAAAAATATTTTTTTGCATCCGGTGCAACCATACGGAAAGTTAGCAAAAATTAGTTTAACTTTCCTGAACAGGCATTTGCGTCTATGAAAATAAATTTGTGTGGTAGTCATATAGCACTACTGGGCTAGTTCACACACTCCGTAACTGCATGGTCTCCTAAATGACAAAAAATATAATTGTTTAAAAGACGGTAGGAGATTTCAATATTCTAATAAGTTTGGAAATATTCGTGCAGCAACGAGTTTTTGCAGGGCTTAGCTCTTAGGTTCCACTTGCCTATGTATCAGAATCTGACAGCTGACCACCACATATGTCTCAGATGCACTGTCGGATACTTCCTCCGTTTGTAAGTATATAGCAATTGGAAGACTCATTTATGATGGTGTAATTTGTAGGTCCCGACAGTACTTGTTGCTTCATTTATGTTTTTTTTTCCCAAAAGAACTCTCTCACACCTTTTCTATTTTTTTTAGACTACCATAGATGTGGTTCTGATCTTATGTAGGATTTTTATATCCGACTTCCTTTACATTGACGTCTTTTAAACTACTTTTAAATAGTTCATGCAATGACCTTAAAACAAATTATGTACGTAAAACAGAAACATTAACCCCCTTAAAAGGTATTTAAAAAAAAATCCCCAAATAAATTCCTTTATAATTGCCTAATTGCACACAATTCCTTACAATTACATTTAATTTAATTGAAGAACATTATATTATGAATAAAGTGGCATTTAAGCTTGAAACACACTTTAACACAATTTATATATAATATTTTGTATTTAAAACTGTTCCTGTGGCAAGAATACGAAAAACAACAAATGCCCGACTTGTAACAACATTTAATTAGACGCACACAAACCAATTAATCAATTTTGCCTCTCTCATCTGGCAGCACGTTTGTTGTGTAAGTTCACTGAAGTAAATAAGAAATTAAAAAAAGAAGCGAAGTAATTCAACGACAAACCAAACCCTAAAAGTGCGTAAAGTGTCAATGTCAAAGGCAATTTTTAACGCTCCAACTGCAAGAGCAGCAACCAATGTGGCGGGAATTAAGAAAATTGGGTCTTTGTTCAAAGAAAAATATAAATAAAATCTTGTTAACACGCCATTCATCACTTTTCATTTGTATAATTTTAGCGGATTTCAAAACGTGATGGCATGATACAAAACCGGATTCTTATTTTTTGTTTCTTTTTTCTTCATTTCCTTTCTAAAATTTGTTGCTGCAAAAAGGATAATTTTTTTTTTTGCTTATGATGTTGTATTGTCTGTTTATGTCTTTTAGTTGTTATAAAATATATTGTGTTTGTTGCTTGTCCTTGTAACAAGACCTAAATTGAAATGGAGACAAATTGTTGTCATTAATTAAAAGTCTAAAGTTACTAAGTTAAAATACGAACGTAGTAGTACATCAGTTAAGTGGTAAATTACAACAACCTCTTTTTTGTTGTTTTTTGTATTTTGTCTGTTTGGGTTGCTGGTTAGAAAAGTTAAACTTTATTATTTGCACCCTATACTGTGCTATATGGTGAATAAACTTTGCTAAGTAACTGAACTGCTTGTAAATATTTATTATTTATTGGAAAATTTTAAAAAATATATATATTTTTGACCGAATTTTTAAGTTTACACATAATTTTCCAAAAATTTTTTCTTTACAAAAAAAGTTGTTAAACAGGTTTGGCAAGCATTAACCTTAAAACTAGTACAAAGTACAAACGATGATTCCATGTTAGAACAAGGCAGTTTTGGAGTTTAAGAATAAAATTAACGATTACATAGTGATGAACTGTGAAAGTGAAAATACGTATTAGCATTCAGCTGATGTCTAATTGTAGTTCACAATATCTACTTTGGTACCGTCAAGCAGCGACAACAGTACCTACTACCACTTGTTTGTGGTTCTTCAAAACTTATTAACTCGAACAAAAAATGTAAAATATTTAGTAAGACAATTTAAAGTAGGTAAAATGATATCGCTATTTGTTTCTAACAAAATTTATTTTTTTTATTGTCTATTACTATATTTGGGAGCATATAGGTATCAGAAAGCATCTACATATTTCTCAGTTTTTTGCCTTTGCTATTCGCCTTTCGTAGCCTTGATTTCAGTTTTAATGTTACACTCCAATTTGCTTTAATAATTTCGACGCAATATTTATTTTTGAATTTATTTTTAGTTAAGTTTATTCTACTAGTCAAGTGCTTTCATATTGATTTGATTAAAATAAAACTATCCGCCATTTGTTTAGGGTGTCATCTTGGACTTTAACTTTTTCATAGATTATTCTACTGGTCAAGTCATTTTATTTGATACCAATATCGTGGGGATTAAAAAAATCACAGCCGTAATTATTATATTTGACCCATACATTTTTATTGCGGACGCCATCTTGGATTTATACCTTTGCATAGTTCATTTTGTTCTACTAGTCAATCCCTTTAATCTGATGTCAATATTAAGCGTGTTATATATATATATGTTCCCGTCGTTCCTATAAGGAGCATAGGGCCTCAACTTCGGTTTCTGTAATCATTTCAGTTTAGGATGTAGTAGCTGATTAGACTTCTCCACCCGATCCTGGTACTGGGGCTGCCAGCATGCCGCCAGGCCGACGGTCGACAGAGCCTCGTTTGCTTTAGCATTAACATTAATCACCAAGTCCATTCTGGACAGTGGGTGAGGTTGTCAGTTGGAAAGGATTGGCTATGTGTACATATTTGTATTCGCTTCACTTTCCCATTAGACCCCCGTGTTGAAGTGGGTAAATTTTTAACTTAACTTAACTTTTGATGCCCATAATTCAGCTAAAAAAATTGATTTCGTTTGTCAGTTTAAAGAAAAACACCAAAGTAGTTTTATTTTTGGGCTTATATCTCGGTTAATTTCCAACGGAATTGTAAGTTTTTCGCAGCAATATTTTTGAAGACTACGGTTTGTTATTTGATGTCCAAAATTGATAAGTATCTTTATTAGCTTGATATATTATTTTTTTATTATTTTGCCAATAACTTTGCCGACTTCTAACCGATTTGTCTAAATAAATAAAACTAATAGCCCAAGAGTTATATTATATTTATAAATGGTAACAAACTTTTTAAAAATTAAAAATCTAAAATTATATAAAAATATGGGAAGAAACAAAGGCAGTCGTGTTTATTTGCTCATATCTCAAAAATTCATATGTATATACAAATTATTTATATTTACATTTATTGTTTTACTACAATTCTGAAAATTTGT
The DNA here is from genome assembly GCA_941918925.1 of Phyto melanocephala. Lineage (NCBI taxonomy): Eukaryota > Metazoa > Arthropoda > Insecta > Diptera > Rhinophoridae > Phyto > Phyto melanocephala. Next base: position 115,832,494 of record OW799234.1, read on the forward strand.
ATAACTCTTATTAGTAGGCAACAGTGTTAACCTGCTTCTCACTTTAGTCTCTTGAAAACATCCGGAAATTACTTTCTTGAAAATATCGTTGAACTCTGAGTGGCGTTTATTTTAATGTATAAATGCTGAGTTAGTCATAAGCTTTCAGAAGAAAGCTTACAAACGGAATAACAAAGTTATATATACGTGGCACACCAGGTGAAGGAATTAATACATTTTTTAATACCAATAGAAAAAATCTAACTTCCTATTGCCAGACAAATAAATACAATTTAGGCAAATTTAACAACTTTTTATATAATACTTCCCCTTCAGCATGATGTGTTTACTTTAATTAACTTTGTCCGGATTAAATTTAAAATTAAGTCAAGTGTCTCCGAACTACATTATATCTCTCCCAAAAAGTAGGCGTATAAAAACACATAAAAAAATTTGTTCGGACAAAAAATTCGTTCGAAAGGTTGCAATTTGAGTCTTTTTTCAAATATCTTTCTTTTAGACAAAGAAGTTTATAGCTGACTTGAAAAATGCTAATTTTTATAAATAAAATTTTAGAAACGTATTTTTTTCTTGTAATTTAATAAACTGCTTACTGAGTCCAGTGGGGTTCGAAATATTTCTATTCATAGCATGATACTTTTAAAAATGTTGATATCGATAAAAAATATAAGGTTTAATTAAGCGTTTTTAAATCAAATTTCTATAGAAAATCTGTTTCATAAATCTTTGAATTTGTATAAGCGTGACAACAAGAATATATGACAAAGGATTATAATAAGCCCTACCTGCGCAAAAAGGCCCAGTCAACGCTCAAAAATCTGTTTAAATCGGATGCCAATAACATTAAAATCGAACCAGAAAATTTACCAAAAATTATTTTGTATGTTGTGATGTAGGGTACAATACGGTCAGACTTGACTAACAGTAACTTTCCTTATATATTTCAGAAATGTTTTCAAATAAATCTTATTATTACAAGTTGCAAGAAAGTCAAGCAGAAATTTATATTTTGTGTCTACATTTGCTGAATATGAAAGGGGAGTGATAAAAATGAGCTTAAAGTTGTTCTCTTAACGCTTTCTCTTCACATGTTACTCAGGCATTATTTGATACTGGTCATTTTGGATGTTTGTATGAAATTAATACCAATTTGTCACTGTTCAATATTCAAATAGTGTATGATTATAATAGTGAGAAACATGTTTAAAAAATTATGACCTTTAAAATAACTTTAAAATAATTGCCAAAGGGTTAGGAAGAACTATTGTAGTTACATTTTGTTTTATTGAAAAAAGTTAAATCAATGTAAAAATGTTGCCATAGTTGTTGTAAAGATTGTTTCGCTTAATCCCCTTAACTTTTTCTAAATTTGTGTGTATGTGACAAAATATTTAATTAAATAGAATTATAATAAATGTCTTATTGTACGAACTTTACTTTGTTATGCTTGAGTTGAGCCAAAATCAACTTGCTTAATATGCAAAACCTCAAACAAAATAAATAATTTAAAAAACATGTTTTTAGCAGATTTTTCCCCCAAACTTAAAAAAAAAAACTAAATAACACCACGCATTATAAGGCCATTAAATCTAAGGAAAAAAAACAAACAAATTACGATTTATGGTATTTAGTAACAAAAAAAGAAAAACTTTTTTCCTAAAAAGAAATAAAAATAAAATTGCCCACCCCAAAGTAATAAAAAATAAAGAAAAAAGACCAAGCAGCAGAAAATGCATGATATGTCCTCGCTATTTTTATGACATTCTGTGGAATGAACAACATTAAACAAACAACAGAAAAGATCACACAAAAACAACTTCAGAAGGCTTGTTAACAACAGCAGCAACAATTTTACTAAATTAACACAGGAGAATATGTAAACAACCCCTCAAGGAAAATACGAATATTTTTTCAATCAATTAGGTTTCTTTAAAGTTAAAGATTCTTAAAAGGGAAGTTTTCACTTAAACAAACCGATACTCGCACACACAATTAAATACAACAAATACCAACTGCTAAAATCCTTAAAGTCTTAGTCTCAGTTGTTTTTGTGTATGGCATTTCTTCGCAGTCATCGCTAACGGTGAGTTACAAAATTTAAATGCTGATTTATGGGATTTTTAATGTGGCCAAAAATAAACGACATTTAATTATAAAAATGTCTTTAATGGCATTTTTACATTAAAGTAAAACTTCTTTGCGAGACCTTAAAAAATGTTTAAAATATTTATAATGAAACTTTTTGCTGTTTTGTTAGCATATTAGAATCACTGTGCTTTACTGTTCATATATTTTAATAAAAGAAAGCATATTTTAAGGCTTGTGGTAAATTTCATGATACACTGTCGAACAGGGTTGTCAGATTTATTTTGAACATTTTCACCAATTTTTTTGTTAAAAATCACTAAAACCTTTCAAAACCTCTTTTTTAGTTTTCTAAAATAATATATATATATATAAATATAAATTTGATAAAAATATGTTCCATAAATCTGAAAAAAAATATCCGTATCGCTAAAATACAGTAAAAATGGGGGAAAAAATGTTGCTATGCATATGTTTTGCCCAAATTTATTTAAAATGGTATAATAAATAATTAGAGAACCTAACAATTTTACAAGGTTTTAAATAAAAAAGTATATTGTAGTCTATATATGTACTTATGTGTTGGTATTAAACAAATATATGTATTATATTTATTTGGTTGTTGGGTTTAAGCTGGTTTATATGCATTTCACTGGTGCTTATGCCAGATCATCAGTAAACCTTTACCCAAATTCTTGAAAAAGTTTAAAATTTTTATAAGTTATATTTTTAAATTCTCGTTAACAAAATGAGAATTCAAAAATAAAACAAAAAAACCATAAAAAACTTTTTCAAAAACCCAACCAACAATTTTTCAATTTTAGTTTATTTTATTTTTCTAATCCCTTTTTTTCGGTTGCCCTTATAAGCATTTAGTGTTAACCAACGGTTAGCCAAATGCTAAAGGGATTAGAAAAATAAAATAAACTAAAATTGAAAAATTGTTGGTTGGGTTTTTGAAAAAGTTTTTTATGGTTTTTTTGTTTTATTTTTGAATTCTCATTTTGTTAATGAGAATTTAAAAATATAACTTATAAAAATTTTAAACTTTTTCAAGAATTTGGGTAAAGGTTTACTGATGATCTGGCATAAGCACCAGTGAAATGCATATAAACCAGCTTAAACCCAACAACCAAATAAATATAATTGAAAAATTATGGGAGCATATCCTAAATAATTTAGTAAATTAACTAAAATAAAGATTTTATTTTTCGGTTGCCCTTATAAGCATTTAGTGTTAACCAACGGTTAGCCAAATGCTAAAGGGATTAGAAAAATAAAATAAACTAAAATTGAAAAATTGTTGGTTGGGTTTTTGAAAAAGTTTTTTATGGTTTTTTTGTTTTATTTTTGAATTCTCATTTTGTTAATGAGAATTTAAAAATATAACTTATAAAAATTTTAAACTTTTTCAAGAATTTGGGTAAAGGTTTACTGATGATCTGGCATAAGCACCAGTGAAATGCATATAAACCAGCTTAAACCCAACAACCAAATAAATATAATTGAAAAATTATGGGAGCATATCCTAAATAATTTAGTAAATTAACTAAAATAAAGATTTTATTTTTCGGTTGCCCTTATAAGCATTTAGTGTTAACCAACGGTTAGCCAAATGCTAAAGGGATTAGAAAAATAAAATAAACTAAAATTGAAAAATTGTTGGTTGGGTTTTTGAAAAAGTTTTTTATGGTTTTTTTGTTTTATTTTTGAATTCTCATTTTGTTAATGAGAATTTAAAAATATAACTTATAAAAATTTTAAACTTTTTCAAGAATTTGGGTAAAGGTTTACTGATGATCTGGCATAAGCACCAGTGAAATGCATATAAACCAGCTTAAACCCAACAACCAAATAAATATAATTGAAAAATTATGGGAGCATATCCTAAATAATTTAGTAAATTAACAAATATATGTATATGATATGATATATATGTATGTGTGTATGTATGTATGTATGTATGTATGTATGTATGTATGTATGTATGTATGTATGTATGTATGTATGTATGTATGTATGTATGTATGTATGTATGTATGTATGTATGCATGTATGTATGTATGTATGTATGTATGTATGTATGTATGTATGTATGTATGTATGTATGTATGTATGTATGTATGTATGTATGTATGTATGTATGTATGTATGTATGTATGTATGTATGTATGTATGTGTTGCAATTCATTTATCTTATATAACTATTAGTAGGCTAGCAAATATTATACAACCGATTTTAAAAAGTATACCATTTGAAAGGAATTTTCCTGCAGATGTGCACAATCTTAATCTTGTTAAAACTAACTATTTTATATTTTAGGAGTTAGAAAAGTGGCTAAGAAGAAAAAACATTTAAATTGCATTAGTTATCCGCGAAAAAATGTTTGGTGATCTTTGGCACTTTTTTAAAATTTGCATGTATAAAAACTGTCCCACTTGCTGGTACTTTTTTTTAATTTAATGAATTGACTATAATTATCGCTCAATAAAATATTGAAAATTATTTAGGTAAAATTTTGGGAAACTTTTGGGGAACAAAAAAGGTAACAAAAATTAAAAAGAGAAAATATGTATAATTCCTAAATACTGGGCCAATTCTGATAAAATTTGTACTAGAGTTTTCACCAGAAAAAAACATTATGTATTTTGGTAAAACTTGAAAAATATTCATAACGGGATTGAAAGGGGAAAATTCGAGAAAACAGTTTGGTACTTTTGAGGACATATTTGTGTTTATGCAGAACATAAATTATATCTATTAAAATAATTTTTTGTTAAATACATACATATTTAAAATGTTTAATCTTTGAATTTTTACATTAATATGTGAAACCCAAAACGGGGAATTCCCTTTTTTTGTTTTAATTGTACTTTTTGCATTTTTTAAGTTTATGAATCTATAACTTGAAAACTAGTGTCTTTTGATTCACATTGAGATTGAATATATATTGGGTGGCACATATGGTGATTTTTCGCATTTTTATGGTTCATTTTGTTCTGTCTACGTTTCTGAAACTAAAATTTTAAAATTAGAGACAAACAATCGGAGGTAAGACTGAAAATGCTATGAGCGATTGACAAGATACTTTTTAAAATTTTTATGGTACTTTTTGTATTTTCTACGTTTAGCATTTTGAAATTAGTGACTACTGATTCTGGGTTAGACTGAAAAAATTAGATTTATACGGTAGTACTTGCATTTACATTCTGCATTAATAAATCTAGGTTTTTAAAATTAGGGACTATTTATCCGCAAGGTAGGGTTGGGCAAAATATATCGATATATCAAAATATCGATATTTAGTTTAAAAAATTTCGATATTAATCGCCGATATTTTAAATACCTCAATATCGATACATCGATATTTATTTACTAATATCGGAGCCGATATTTTTAAAAGTTTTACAAAAGAAGGTACAGCAGCAAAGGCAAATTTAGTTTTAATTATACTAGTATACTTATTATATACTTATACTTATTATAGATTTGATGTAAACGATACCTCAATTGTTAACTTTAAACTTAAGATTTTCTGTCGAAGTTTTGGTTTGTTTTCTGTTTTTTTGTTTGATCTAGTCATATAATTGATCTCATCCTTAATCGTAAATGTTTTTTCAGAATTTATTTTATAGATTTGGTGTAAACAAGACATCAATTGTTGACTTTAAAACTTAAGATTGTCTAATGAATTTTTGGTTTATTTTTATACCCTTCACACAGTGAAAAAGGGTATATATAGGTTTGTCATTCCGTGTGAAATTTCTACAATTTTGATTTCCGACCCCATAAAGTATATATTTTCTGAAAGCTTATGAATAGGGGAGTCGATTAAGCGCTGTCAGTCTGTCAGTCTGTCCGTCTGTCCGTCTGTCCGTGTGTATGTTGAAATCAACTTTTTGAAGCCCCCCGACATCGCTTGGACTCGGGTGAGGTATTAAAATATCAGAAATATTCGGGAATAGATCGCTATTGAAAATCAGAAACATCGGTACATAAACAACTGAGATATGAGCAAAAACCCACGACCACCTCGATTTTTTTTCACAAAAGCAACATTACAACAACAACATACATACATACAAACGTGTATACTGGTTAGAGAAAACGTGGCATCGAATCCCAGCTGAGCCAAAAAAATTTTTTTTTTAATTTTTTTTTTATTTTTTTTTTTATTTTTATTTTTATTTTTTATTTAATATATTATTTATATTTTTATTTTTTTTTTTAATTTTTTTTTTAATATTTTTTTTATTTTTTTTTGTTTTATATATATTATATACATAATAATTTTTGTAAAAATTTTTTTTTTTAAAAAAATTTTTTTTTTTTTTTAATTTTTTTTTTAAATTTTTTTTTTAAATTTTTTTTTAAATTTTTTTTTTTTTTTTTTTTTTTTTAACATTCATACGTGAATTTATAATTTTACAATGGGACGTTTTTATATATGTATGTTTTTATATGTATGTACGTATTTCATATGGGATGAATGGTGACACAAACCACTGTTATTGCATGAATTCACGTTGTGAAGGGTATATAAGATTCGGCACGGCCGAATTTAGCGCTCTTACTTGTTTGTTTTTATGTTTGATATATTTATATATAATTGATCTTATCCTTAGTCGTAAATATTTTTTCTAATTTTCGTTTTTATAAGCTCACGCATAAGATCAAGCATTTATACTATTAATATATATTATAATATCTAGTTTATTTATTACAAAAATTGGAATAAAAAGTTGCTACGAAGCCTAATATACATAATTTTTGTTTGTATGTACATAAATGGGTGTATTTAATTTTCAAATGTAAATCATTTCAACAATAACTAGGTAAATATGTTTCAGTCGATATATCGAAATAACGATATTTTAAATTAATAAATATCGATGGTAAAATAAAATATCGATATAATAAATATCGATAGATTTTTCCAATTTGCCCATGCCTACCGCAAGGTAAGGCTTCAATGTTATGAGCGACCAAAAAAGTACTTATTATTATTATTATTATTTTTATGTTTCTGTTTAATTTTTTAATAAATAGAGTTCTGAAATTACTATTAATCCAAGTTGATTTTGAAAATTGCAGAGAAGTGCAAAATGTTAATTCTATAGTAATTTTTGCATTTGCAGAATTTATAAATCTAAAATTTGGAGATTATAAAGCAGTGATCTTAAAAAATAAATACGAAAAACACGTTTTTGTAAATTTAACAAAAAATTATTTAGTAATTAAAAACGAACTGAGTATTTAATAAATATTAAAAACAGCACTATCGAATTAGGGGTGAATTGTGCTAGTTATAAAATTTCTTGATATAAAAGAATGTTCAAAAATTTCTTTTTGCTAGACAAATGTGAAAAATTTGTTTCCTATAAAATATATTTGATTTATTTTTTATTTACAATACAATCACATAATATATAAGTATTCTCAATAAAAATTTTACGATATATTTGTGAACAATTTTTGTCCATTTTAATATTTGTAAAAATTTTCTGCCTGAATTTTTTAAATTATATAAAATATTCTTGGAAAATTGTGTGTTTTATGTAAATATAAATGGCGATTTAATTTAGTTTCTGTTTATAACAAATTTTAATACTTACCATTTAATAAACTCTTTTGTCCTTACTTTTTGCTAATAATTAAAAATAAATTTTATGTATTGCTTGTTCGATTTATGTACCTCATTCGTATACTTAATTATTTAAGACCATAAAGGAACTCTTTCCCTAACTCGCCCTCCCGTGTAAATTAAGTTTTGTAAAGAACAACACAAACAAGAACTTTTTATTACATGGTTTGTCGTTGTTTGCATAATGGTTAATTGTTATTGGTATGACTACGACTACGCGTTGCTTTTGTTGTTTCTTAAACTCTTCTTACAAAGGATAAAACATTTACTCATTGTTAGTTGCGAACATCCTTTAGTATTAATTTTTGTTGTTGCTCATTTGAAAGGTTTATTGTTATATCCTGGTAATAGAAAAAAACCAACAAAGTAAACAAACAAAAATATATAAACTCCCAAATGTCCTGTTGTAAAACTGAATGTTCTCGAACTTTTGACATCTCAGCAATTATGAAAACATTTTCTTGCAACCATTAGGTATAACCCTTTATACAAAGATGCATCCCACTGGTAGTGTTGCTCTAATATTTTGCTTAAATAAATGGATATGAGTGCTTAAAGTGCACAATAAAGTAACAAATTTTAATAAAAGAAGTTTTTTTTTTGCGTAAAGATTTTGTCGTCTTTGCTTGTTATTATGGGGTAAAAGAGTATTTTCATTTTCTTTTCATAAAAGTGATAATTTTTAATGTTAAAAAAACTAATTTTTAATGGGAGTGGAGACAATATTTACGAAGTTATAAAAGTTTATTGTTAAAATGTGTATTTTTTTCCTTAAAGTATAAAAAAAGGGTAATCAACCTAAACAAAGTAAAGTTTTTGTTATCCAGTCTGTACGTACGATGGTTTGACCCCAGAAAAAATAAATGGAGTTGTTGTAGAACTTTAAAATTTGGTATATTAATAGAAAAAATCCATATTGAAGAAATTGTAATTTTTTTCGAAAATCAAATCAGGAGGAAAACTTCTACATGTAGTTTTTTTTTCATATTTCATACATATTTATAAAATAGATGCAAATGAAATTATTTTTTTACAATATTTTTGGGTTAAAACGACTGTAAATTTTGCTTTACCAAAAGTCTATTAAAAATATATTTAAAAAAGAAAATATGTTTGTGGCTAAAAAAGTTGACGACACTAATGTGTATTTGTATTTAAACGATCTTTAAAGAAAGAAGGAGCTTCAGGATCAACTGTGTATAAATTTTGTCGCCTTTAATGAGCCCTTAGAGCTTTAATTTTAAACAAAAAAAAAAGTGGTTCATTGTTTTTGAATCAGAAGAAAGTGAGTCCCTGCTTTTCTATATGTGAAGAAAAATACCAAAACGCGCGATGTTAAGGGTGGTAACATTTTGAGGGCCGATATTGAATGTGAACCACACCAAAACGTCAAGTTTTTTCTGCATTTCATTTGACATTTCTTAATTTCAGACTAACTGAATTTGAACCATGGAAAGATACATAATCGAGCAACGAGTTAAAGTTATTTAAGGCTTATTATGAAAATGGGCATTCAAATCAAAATGCATAACGTGCACTTCATGATTATATTGGTCAAAATAATCGTTCAAATTCTTTCTTAATCGGGAGAATTGTGAGAAATATTTGAATTTCGGCAAAACAGGTCTGTATAAAATGTTAAAAACATCTATGAATTGAATTGAACATCAACATTTTCATTACAAATTTGAATCATTGGATGGTGGTTTGTCACCGAGGTCGCAGGAGACATATGGCCTATCTGGTCAGAAGGTATGGTTACTTCAAATATCATCTGCACAAGATTAAAGTTGTAGAGGATGATATATGCGAGTGTCCAGCATTGGCTGGCAGCAGACTTATTACCCCGGCAAGTACACGTTGGATGTGAGTGCTATGGGGGTAATAAGTCTGGGCCAAATCATGGCGATTACGAAGAATGCTGTTGAGGATTGTAGGTGATCATCCGTCTGAAGTCATGATAGTCTAGATTAAACTCATCGTCAGGCCCAACAAATAAACATCTCAAGAACATCACTGATGCAAAATAATTTTCAATAAAGATTTGAATTTACAAGTTTGAATTGACACAAGAGGCTAAGCCTACTGACCATTTGAAGCATCGTGAATACAGAAATGAATGGTAACCTTACAAAGAAAATTATATTCAGCGACGAGACACACTTTCCTTTGTCTTTAGCAAGCAGAATTTGGCTTTTTGGGCAAAGATAATCCACGAGTGATTGTTGAAAAGGCAATGCATCAATAAGGAGTGACTGTTTGGAACGGTATATGGGATGGTGGTGCCATTGGGATGTACTTCTTCGAAAATGAGAAGCCTGTTCGGGTACTTCTCTGATATTTTGTTTCACACATAACTGTCATTGATCTCCCTATCATAGTAAAAAATATTGTGGCAATTATCTGAAAACTTTTTGCCTAAATTACAATTAATATCATGCGTTTTGGTTAGACCACACTGTATAATATAAAATTTATTCTTTTTATACCCATCACAAAAAAGTGGTATATTCTGCATATAATTACATTTGCAGCACATCAAAGTATTCATTACAGTATTTATTTTCACAGTATTCATTTAAGGACGATCTAGCTATCTCTGTTCGTGTATACGATAGATATCGTACAGAAAAAGCTAGACGAATGAAATTTTGCCAGAATATTTATAAAACATCAGAAATGCTTGTTAGTGGATATGGGCTTATTCGGTTAATTAGAGTGTTAAAGCTTATAATGCATCACAATGACTTAGAGTGATAAAATTTCACAAGTGTAATTTTCGAGTTAAAGAAAAACTAGTTTCTCTGCAAATTGCACAAATCCGTATATTTCGAAGAGAGTTAGTTATAGGTAAAAATGTGCATTTATCATTTAGTTTAATAAAAATTTAAAACATTAAAAAGCCGACAGAATTTAATGCTTCTTAGGTAATATTATTGTAACAATGATTTTTCTTAAATTTATTTAATTTGTCTATGGACTAAGATCTTATTGCCTGTTTATCTAAATGCGAACGAAATTTTTATTCTTACAAATACGTTGTAACAAAAACAAATTTTTAGTTTTTGTTGTTGTTTTTAATATATTTATAAGAATGAAGAATTCGTTCGCATTTAGATAAACTGACAGTTAGTCTTTGTGTTATAATATCAAAGTATAAATCGTTATCAGAAATTACTTTGATACTCCCACATTAACGTCCTCCTTCCACATATGACAGAATATACTATAAATTATATATTAAATGATGAACCATGCTTACTATATAGATAAAGACTTCTATTGATAATAGAACTCTTTGTTTCAATGTCTAAATTGAATTCGTTACAAGATGTCGCGCCGATACGTCTACTTTAACCGCCACCTCCCATAAAAAGTATGCTCTCTATTGTTAAAGGTTTTAAACTTTATGCTCACTTACTTAAAAACGGTTTGCATCACAATTTTTACCCCATACGGTTGCAACACAATACTATGATTTTAAAATACATACAAAGTAAGTAATCGCTTTCAACTACTTCTATTTACTTGATTATTATTAAACTTTACATTGTTATACAATTTATATAATTTCTTTTTTAAATTATGTTATATAATTGTGCCCGCACAAAGTTAATATTATTTTACCCTTCACCTGTGGTGCACAAGCTTTGTAATTTCGTTTGAAATTTGAACAATATTCGTTTCCGACTCCATAAAGTATTATATATTTTCTGAACGCTTATGACTAGGGAAGTAGATTGAGCTTTCTTAGTATGTCCGAGTGTTTGTTGAAATCAACTTTTAGAAGCCCCTACATGTTACTCAGATCTGTGTGTGGTATCAATCTTTTGCAAATATCCGCTATTGAAATCCAGCAAAATCGCCTAATAACTTTCTGAGATATGAGCAAGAGAACACGCCTGACTCTGTTTTTCTCCATACACGCAAAGAAAAAATATGGTTGTGGTAACCATAATCGAAGAGCAACATACTATGATTGAATTGTATGATTATGTTTAAAATAATAATGGTTACCACTTATCATTATTATGTTTAATATAAGTATCATTCAATAATCATATATATGACTACAATTGAAATCGACAATCTTTGCTTTTTACGGCAAATTATTGTCTTTTGCTGTAACATACATATAGTGATTGTACTTACCAATTTAATTGCAATTTTTATACCAACATTTTTTTACATTTTCTCGTTTATTTCTAAATTTTCTTTAAGTTTTCAAAATTTTTGTTCCTTTTTTTGACATCTCAAACTTTTAAAATAATAAAAATTTATTCAGCAAGAAGAAGAACAATTAAAATCAAATTATTATTTAAAAAAAATCATAGCTTGATTATTTTGTAAACATACTGTTGTCTCACTTATTATTTAATGGTTATTTTTAATTTTAAATGATTTTGAATATAATGTTATTTTTGTAAAATTAATTTTTATACATCATACTATTTTTAAATGATAACCATTTTGAAATTTTTACGAAAAGTAATCATTAAATGATACAATTCAAACAAATGCTTGATTATCGTGACAAAATATATCATGAAATGAAACAAAAATAACTATTACTTGTTTTCGACAACCAAATATTGTTTTAGAAAAAATAATATGACCGTCGTGATCATGTCGTAACCATGGTTTTTCTTTGCGTGTACTTTTACCACAAAAATTAAAATTTCTTAGACGCACGTAAATTTATATAGTTATTATCCTAAAGATTTTCTTTAAAAAATTATGAATAAATAGATTATTAACCGATACATTTATACATTTATAGGCAATAATAATATTAAAAAATGTATTTTTTTAATATGTCAAGGCAAATACATAGGTTCAAAATAGTTATTACGGCTTCGCCCCTTGAACTCCCACAATATGGGTATCAAATAAAAGGTCTTGACTAATAGAATACAGTTAACTATGAAAAAGTAAAAATCCAACATGGCGTTCTATACAAAATAGCAGATATTTATACCCTTCACCTGTGGTGCACAAGGGTAAATATAGCTTTGTCATTCCGTTTGTAATTTCTACAATTTTAATTTTCGAACCATTAAGTATATATTTTCTGAGAGCTTATGAATAGACGATTAAGCCATGCCTGTCTCTCCGTCTGTCCTTGTGTTGGTTGGAATAAACTTTTAGAAGCAACCATATGTTCCTTAGATCTGTGTTTTGTATCAATCTTTTGGAAATATGCAAGAATGAATCTCTATTGAAATTCACCACCACCGCCCCATAACTTTCTGAGATATGAGCAAATAACCACGACTGCCTCTGTTTTTTTCCCATATTTTTACCAACAAAATTAAAATTCTTTAGCCATATAATAATTTATGTGTACCTTTGCTACTATTTGTAGATATAATATGCTTCTAGAGATATTCGTGAAAATTTTTGGATAATGCGCGCTCTAATCGGTAAAGTTACAGGCAAAATTTTTTTTGAAATATATATATATTCCAAAAATTTACAAACTAAAATAAATTTTTTTAGCTTCTAGACAACCGAGAGAGTCAATGTTGGTATCATCTGAAAGGATTTGATTGGCGCGATTTAAGTACTTTTCAAAAATTAAAATTCATGTTGGCCGCCACTACAAAAGGCGGACAATATTTTAATATATGGGCATAATATGGTATTTTAAAATATAATTCCTTCAACCCCCATAAAAGTGGTATCAAATGAAAAGGCTTGACCAGTAGAATACAATAAATGATTAAAAAATGTAAAATCCAAGATGGCGTCTAAAACGGCGGAACAAATTTTTTTAACCCCATCAGCATGGGTATCAAATGAAAGGGCTTGACTAGTAGAATACGGTTAACTACGTAAAAATTGAAAATTAAGGATGGCGTCGGTAATAATAAGGAAAAATTGCGTTTAACATGAAAGCTACAATGTGTGGGATTATACGTATGTATGTACATGATGGTGAACGGTATTACCAGATTCGGTACGGCCGAATATAACACTCTTACTTGTTTTTTTTTATCCTATCAAAATGGGTATCAAATGAAAAGGCTTCACTACTGGAACACTTGTAACTATATACGAATTTAAAATAGAGACGGAACAATGGCATACAAGATAATATCTAAGCTACATACATATACATGATGGTGATGAATATTAGAAGATATTACATGTTTTTAAACTACCTCTAGCTTCCAAGTCATACTCTTAAGTTTCCGTAAATATACAAGTGAAAAGTAGATTTTATCATTTGTGTTCTAGAATTACTTTAGGTTTTACTTACAGAATAAAATTAAAAAAAAGTAAATAAATAGGAAACTGGACTTAAACAAAGAAAGAAATACATATTTTAGATATTAAGAGATTATACTATACTAATTAAAATTATTAACAAAATAATAAATTTTGTGGTGGTGTGTATCAACAATAGGGAATACTTTTAGTAAAAAACTAATTAAATTTGATATATTTATACAGGTATTACACAAAATTGGTGGAGGGTATAAAAAATTCGCCACAGCCGATTATAGTTTTCTTATTTGTTGTAGAATTAAACAGCAAGTGCTTTAAAGGTTCTAATAATAACCAAATAAAAGTATGTGCTTGAATTCACGTTTTCTCAAATATTAAGAACTAATTTGTTTTTAACCAAAAAGAAAAAGATAAAAAACACAAACTCTAAATATGCTGGCTGTACAATTTCTATGTTTTGTAGAGAGAATCATGAAACGCAACTGCAAAGTAGCATAAACTTCTTATGCTAATTAAAAAGTTTCCCTTTTCACTTATACGAGTAAGTAGATTCAGTTTTTTTTTTTGCTTTTTTACAAATTTAATACTATTACGCTTTTTTCCGCTGTTGCTTTATATTTAAAATCTTTTTGTAATATAAAGAAGGAATATTGTGTGCTTGTTTTATAAAGTCCTGCCAGTTTTGTTTGCCGCTGAACGTCAAGTATCCTGAAACTGATCGACACAAGTCATAAGTTTTGTACTTTTAGTTTTATTTTTTGAACAACGCGCATAAAATGAAAATTAAAAGTACAGCAATAATATTTTATAATAAGCTAAAGCAAATACACATAGAAAACAACCAACCATCTATGGTACAAACAAAACTTTTATAAGGTTCAATATGGCGTTAAAATTAGAACTGGGTGAATGGTCAAAGCAATACTTAAGTATGAGAAAAGTACTCCATTATAGGTACTCGTATTATGATGATGTTGATAAAGTTAGTATTGATGTTGTAGATGATACTGGTGATGTTGTTTGTACTGAGCTTGTCGATGGCTAATAAGAAAAGTTATATTTAGTTTAATCGTTAGCAATGGAAAAACAAAACAAAATTAAGCTGGCATAAAAGCCCAGGTTATTGTAAAACAAACAAAAAAGTTTTTCTTTTTATGCTAATACGCCCACTTATAACGCCCTCTTTTTACTCTAAATGCACAAGCAAACTCATTATTATTATTTATTTATTCAATACACATACATTTGTGCATATAATAGATTTGTATTTAACAAATAAGAAAAAAATTCACATTAATTTAATTTGCAAACGTAAGCCTATTTATCAAAAATTTTTAACCCTAGCTAGCCTCAAAACGATAGAGAACTGTCAAATCTGGAGTCACAAAAACAGTGCTCCCAATTTAACGCATTTAAAAAACAAAAATGCTTTGTAAAGAATTGATTGAAAAACTTTAGTACTTATAAACAGGAACTTACTAACTATGTTTACCAAATCTTGATCATATGCCATAAATATTCTTTATATGTACATATTTTTAAGAGAGAATATAATAATTTATTACTATAATTCACCCATCTACTTCCCACTTCTATTCAGAATTGTGCCCCTTAATTGTGAAAGTGGTCTAAGTCAAAAACAAACAAAAAAATGAGTTTATCAGTTCTCTCACCCTGATTACTTAAAATTAAATTAGTTCAATATGATTTTCGTGATAATGTCTAAAAAATATATCAAAGTTAAATGGAATTTGATGTTAATTATGAAAATGGTCTACGTCAAAAATTTAAAAAATTTAGTTTATTAGTTATTAAAAAATAGTACAGTTTTATTGTGTTACACATATTTTCATTATATGAAATTCTTTTAGTTTTATATTGAATGCACATTGATGCAGTTTAGTTCTTTCGATGAAATCTTTGCAAAATTTTAAAAGAAACATAGAAAAAAAATTATGGATTTAAATTACGAAATTATTATCATATATTAGAAATTTATTGCCACAATAAAAATAATACTAAAATAAATAAAAAAAATAAAAATTAATAATTTTGAAAATGCATTTCACTTGTCGAATATCGGTAATAATTTTAAAACAATATTCCTAAAAATGATTGCAATTTAATTTTATATTTAATAATTTTATAATTCAAATTAAATAAATGAATAAATGAACTAAAGCCAAAATAAAAATGATTCACATTAAAATTTAATATATAGAAAAGTTCGGATAAAATATCAATATAACAATTAATAATTTTAATGGAAAAAAATTAAACAAGTACTAAAAATTTAATAAAATTTCTAAATCTTTTGCAACAATGGCAAGTAATTTAATCACTTTTATAAATTAAATTTTAGAATTATATAATTAAAGCATTAATTGTATTACTTACTTCAGTTTCCAATGGATGAGATCCTTGAAAAGTGAAACTTATAAAATATTTTATAAAACTGCTGAATTCCACATTTTATATATTGTTACAGATTTATTTAAAAATAGCTTAACTTACATTATAATTTATTTTAGTTGTAGTAGTTTAAGTTACTGTAGTTTTATTTATATTAGTTTATATCGCTGGTTGTTCGAACATGGTGTCTGTTATTATGTGTAGCATACTTTTAGGTACTTCTATTATTCCTGCCTATTACTTAACGTCTTAATTTAAATGTAACGGTTTTCGAATGTACTAGAATGTACATACGAGAACTTTGTCGAATGTTACCGAACACCACTATGCTACTATAAATAGCCGAACAACACAGCTAACATGATCAGTATAACAATATAGTTTGTAAAGTGTGTATCAAAGTGAGTTTGATAATAAAAGTGTGTAACTATAAGTGTAATAAGTAAAGTGATATAAAAACAATATCTGAGTGTATTTAAATAAATAAAGTGCTCTTAATTTTATTACTAATTTCAACTGTTTTTGATTGCAATAAAAGAACTCAAGGTTATTTAAAGGAAATAATCCAACAATTATAAAAGGCATAAACGTAACAATATGTATTTCACTTAAGAGAAGAAGACCAAAATATATGTAAATATTAGATAATTTCCAGTCTATACAACCACTAGACCGATAACGTCTGAAAAATATAAAGATATATTGTGTTTACTAACGTACATCTCTATTGATTTTTAAAACTCTTTTTTAGACCTTCGAATGATAAAAGCCCTAAATAAAAGAATGGATTGCTTTCGACTACAATAAAAAAACATTAATAATTCATTTTATTGAAATTATTGTTAAATATCAGTTAATTTTTAAAATGGTCTAAGTAAGTTGAAACTCCAAAAATAATATATCCGTATATGAGATACACACAAAAGTGCCAATCATAAAAAGCTTTCAATAATTGAGATTAATTAAGTTCAAAATTTAAATGTTACACAATATAGAATACATATTATTTTAATTTATTCAAACACAAAACTAAGAATATATGATTTGGAACACTTTCATTATAAAGAGCACAATTATAAATGTGCCTTGTTCTTTTAAATAAGTGAATAAAATGTTTTTCATTTAATTTGGAGAGAAATTTATTTTTCCCGTTATGGTTAAAAGTAAAAAAAAAAATTCTAAGCGGAACATTTGTACTTCACCACAAGAAAATACCCAGCAAAAACTAGGTAATGACTTGCTCTTACTAAACAACATACTTTTCAATGACTACTACATATCGTCTGTCTTACTAAGAAGTATTTTGGTAATGACTTAATTTATAATGTGTTACGTAAGTACTTGATTTCAGACATTTGCTTAGATACACACACAACACAATTTCTTACTGCGAAATTTACTAGAAACCATTCAAATACATAACTTTTTATAATTCTCATTTAGTTTAACGCGCTTAGGGTATAAGTAATAATTATTTTGAAAACAGCGGCAAAGCACTTCATTAACAAAGTGATGACTTATAGATTTTCACTGATTGTTAAATTTCAAATTAACGTATTTCAGAATAATCTAACCGAATTTTTGTCCTTAGAACAACCGAACGACTTCTGTAAGTCCATAATAGTAATGGGTTATTTAGGTTATTAAAATCAAGTACTTATATATTGCTATAGGAGTAAGTACTTATTTAAGTCCCTATTTATGAGCGACCGTAATAAGTACTTATACGAGTCCCTATTTGTAAGCGAGGGTGGTAAGTACTTGCCTCCAATGACATCGCCGTGTTAAAATAATGGGTTTAGATGCCAAATTGTAAGTAGTGAACAACTGTTTTCTAGTACTTTCAAGTCATTATAATGTAATGTGTTATTTTGCTGGGTAAGTTTGGAAAATTTCAAACCGTTTTCGTTTTATTGGATTTTAAAATGTAATATTTTCAGTTTAAGCTACTTGCACTTGACCGATTTTTCTGAAACTTTGCACACATATCGAGCTGTCATGACTAAATAATTTTGTGATAAGAAAAGTGGGCGGGGCCACGCCCCTAAAAAAGTTTTAATTTTGAGGTACTTGCACTGAACCGATTTTTCTGAAACTGTGCACACATACTAAGCTGTCATAACCATATAGTTTCGTGATTAGAAAAGTGGGCAGGGCCACGCCCATAAAAAAAGGTTATAATTTTGAGGTACTTGCACCCGACCGATTTTTCTGAAACTTTGCACACATATCGAGCTGTCATGACTAAATAATTTTGTGATTAGAAAAGTGGGCAGTGCCACGCCCATAAAAAATAGGTATCATTTTGAGGTACTTGCACTGGACCGATTATTCTGAAACTTTGCATACATATTGAGCTGTTATGACTTTACAATTTCGTGATTAGAAAAGTGGGCAGGGCCACGCCCATAAAAACAATTATAATTTTGAGGTACTTGCACTGGTCCGATTCTTCTGAAACTTTGCACACATATTGAGCTGTTATGACTTTACAATCTTGTTATTAGGAAAGTGGGCAATGCCACGCCCATAAAAAAAATTATAATTTTTAGGTTTTTGCACTTGATATTCAATTAAAATTCAGAATGCATTTCGATTCATTAAGGGGCGTAGCAACGCGCGCCGGGTTTGGCTAGTATTGAATAAAAAAAAGCTTAAAGAATAATTTTTATTTTAAATATCATTAACGTGCTGGTCGATGTGTAAAATAATCAGAAATTAGTTTTTGATTTGAGCAACCTATGTACGAACAATTAAGTGTGTATCAAGTCACTATCCATGATTTTGCATGTTGTCAAATATATTCAGTTTTCAATTACTATACTTCATATATCGGGCTTAGATTGTATGTAGACCTGGATTATATTGACTTGCATTAGGGTCAGACGTTCACATTTTTTGTATGTTTAATTTGAACTTTCACACACTTTTTGAACAACTCACACTTTTTCAATAACATTAACTGCTATATTTATAAGAAAAATTTAGGCCTCTAATAGGCTTATTTAAGAGATTTCTGTACAAAATCTGCCAAATAATCATTTAATAAACCCAAAATGTTTTGTTTATGAATACGCCACTCGTACTTTTAAAATGTTATGCAAATTTGCTTGGCAATTCTCTTTTCAATTGTTTGTATAAATTTATTGTGAAGAAAACATCTAATTTTAATGACAAAAATTTTTATTTGCCTTTATAATCTTGAAAGTGTGACAACAGCGTTAGAAGCAATTGGGCATATATAGATCATATATCAAAACGATTAGCGGATCCTGGGAAGGAGGGTGGTTAAAGAATATTTTTTCTTACCAACTCTTAACTTTTTCCCTTTACAAATAAAAATTTTAGCAGCCATAAAACAAACTATTCATAAATTTTAATTAATAAAAACAAATCCTAAAGAGTGACAAGCCCACGTTTTAACTTATGATAGTAATTTTGCATCAGTGAATGACCGAATTAGAAGACTTCCCTAGAATAACATGGTCGCCATAAACTGCCAATATCTACCTATCCTTATTGAAAACTATTTATTTTTTATTTTTAACTCATAATTTATTTATTGGATCTTTCTATATTAAGAGAATGACAATAAGTATTAAAATCTTAAATTAACTAATTTCTGGGTCTTTTGCTATTGCAATATAGACTCCAATTTTCATTGCATAGTGGTCATCATTCTAAAGAGACCGCGAGGGCCAATGTGTCGATCCTCTTGAGTCGAGTATGTCCATTATAATACAGCAGATTCTGTGCGAGAGGATTTGGATGAGTTTCCAGTTTTCGTACATATTTTGAGCAGAAGGTTTTTATTTCGTCGCGAACAAATTGAATATTAAGATCCTTGTGAATATTCGCGTTACTAATATACCACGGGTCTCCAGTAATAAGTCGCAATATTTTGTTTTGCCGTCTTTGTAATTTCTCTATATTAGAAGCAGAAGCTGTTCCCCTTAGTTGGATTCCATAGGTCCATATTGGCTTAATGATAGCTTTGTAAAGTAGAACCTTGTAGTTTAGGTTGAGAGCAGAATGTGAACAAAGAAGCCACTGAAGTTGTAGTGTTTTGAGTTTCAGTTGCATAGATTTGGATTCGATATGTTGAGTATTTTATATGATTTTGCTCTGGGATAGCGATTATATTTATCTTCAGGTTAGGGCAGTTTCCCTTTCTGAAGGTGAAAGTGACATTTGCGCACTTTGCTGGGTTTACTTTTATTTTCCATTGGTTGAGCCATTTTTCGAGTTCTTTAATATGATCCTGCAGGCAATTAGAAGCAATTTCTGGATTTTTATCTATGCTTATAAATGCTGTGCCATCTGCAAAAGTTGACGTGTGTATTATGTTATTAGTGGGCATATCTGATGTATAAATTATATACATGAGAGGACGAAGTATACTGCCTTGGGGAACTCCTGCTGCGATTTTTCTTGAGTCCGAGATATAGTCTTTATACTTTAATACAAATGAACGATGCAATAAATAATTTCGCAGTAGTTTGTGGGTATTTTGGGGTAACAAAGAACCTATTTTATGTAGAAGCCCATCATGCCAGACCTTGTCAAAGGCTTGAGAAATGTTAATTAAGAGTGATGAGCAATAGTGTTTGTCCTCAAAATCCTGTCTGATAAGATTAACTATGCGCTCACCTTGTTCTTTTGTCCCATGATCTTTTCGGAATCCAAATTGATGAACGGGAATGATGTGGTGGTCGCTTAAATATGGGGTCAACGCATTTAAAAATATTTTCTCAAAGAGCTTTGATAAAATTGAGAGTAAGCTTATCGGGCGATAAGATGACACTTGGCTAGCGTCTTTACCTGGCTTAGGTAGTAATTTCTGATATTTAGATATTTAGAAACCGGTTCTTAAGATGGAATTGAATATGAACAAAATCAACTTAAGGGTAGATGTTGGTAGTTCACGTATAATTTTTCCTGAAATTTTGTCTATGCCAGGGGATTTATTTGTTTTGAGTTTTTTGGAAAATATTTTTTTTTTATAAAAAATATTTTTATTTTAAAAAATAATCAAAACTTATTAAAAATGCTAACAAATTTTTAATTTAACAGTTTAAGGTACATTAGCTTTAAATATTTTATTCGTATGAAGGTCCCTTCACCGATCCTTACTTTTTATACCCGCCACCAAAAAAATGGTGGGGGTATATTCATTTTGTCATTCCGTTTGTAACACATCGAAATATCCATTTTAGACCCCATAAAGTATATATATTCTGAATCAGGGTTTGATTTGATGACGATCTAGCTATGTCCGTCCGTCCGTCTGTCCGTCTGTTGAAAGCACGATAGAGGTCGCACCGAAAAAGCTAGGGGGCTCCAATTTTGCCAGAATCTTTCTTATAGACAAGGTTTGCTTGGTATTGAAAATGGGCTAAATCGGAATATTAGGAACAGAGTTATAGCTCGAAAAGCAAGAGTAGGTCGAAAAAACCGTGTCCTTCGAACATCGAAGAAAATGGAATTGTGTCCAAACGCATTAACGTAGAATCATGAAACTTCGAATATATATTTTCTGAGTAAAAACAATATTTTTCCCCGAAAATTATCTAAATCTATTCATTAGGAGAGGAGTTATCGATCAAAATGTACGAAAATTTATACCGCACAGTGTATTTTTCAGTATATTTAAAAACAAAAACGTCATAAAAGCAACAAAATTGGATGTACGACTCTGAAATTTTGCACACTTTGCTTCTTGGTGAAACGCTTATTTGTAACGGAAAATCAATGTGCCACGCCCACTTTTACGCCCACCTCCCATATAACGTTTTACCTAAAATTCATATAATTTCTCTATTAATAAAGATTTTGGAATAATAAAGGGCTATGTTGAAACACCTAAAATGTACTCATTCGCAAAAATAATTTTGACACGCCTACTATAACGCCCACTTTTCACGTTATCTACCGTTAATGAAATTTAAAAACTCATAAAACCGCCAAAATTAGAGGTATGATGATAAAATTTGCTACGTATATCCCCCTAGTCAATGTCATTACTGTGCCAGAAAATTAAGGTGCCACGCCCACTTTTACGCCCACCTCCCATATAACGTTTTACCTAAAATTCATATAATTTCTCTATTAATAAAGATTTTGGAATAATAAAGTGCTATATTGAAACACCTAGGTTGTTAATGAAATTTAAAAGCTCATAAAACCACCAAAATTAGAGGTATGATGATCAAATTTGCTACGTATATCCCCCCAGGCAATGTCATTACTGTGTCAGAAAATTAAGGTGCCATGCCCACTTCCCATATAACGTTTTACCTAAAATTCATATAATTTCTCTATTAATAAAGATTTTGGAATAATAAAGGGCTATATTGAAACACCTAAGTTGTACTCATTCACAAAAATAACTTTGACACGCCTACTATAACGCCCACTTTTCACGTTATCTACCGTTAATGAAATTTAAAAGCTCATAAAACCGCCAAAATTAGAGGTATGGTGATCAAATTTGCTACGTGTATCCCCCTAAGCAATCTCATTACCGTGCCAAAAAATTTAGGTGCCACGCCTACTTTTACGCCCACCTCCAATATAACGGTTTAACTGAAATTCATATAATTTCTCTATTAATAAAGATTTTGGAATAATAAAGGGCTATATTGAAACACCTAAGTTGTACTCATTCGCAAAAACAATTTTGACACGCCTACTATAACGCCCACTTTTAACGTTGTCTACCGTTAATGAAATTTAAAAGCTCATAAAACCGCCAAAATTAGAGGTATAATGATCAAATTTGCTACGTGTATCCCCCTAGGCAATGTCATTACTGTGCCAAAAAATTTAGGTGACACGCCTACTTTTACGCCCACCTCCAATATAACGGTTTAACTGAAATTCATATAATTTCTCTATTAATAAAGATTTTGGAATAATAAAGGGCTATATTGAAACACCTAAGTTGTACTCATTCACAAAAATAACTTTGACACGCCTACTACAACGCCCACTTTTCACGTTATCTACAGTTAATGAAATTTAAAAGCTCATAAAACCGCCAAAATTAGAGGTATGGTGATTAAATTTGCTACGTATATCCCCCCAGGCAATGTCATTACTGTGTCAGAAAATTAAGGTGCCATGCCTACTTTTACGCCCCCTTCCCATATAACGTTTTACCTAAAATTCATATAATATCTCTATTAATAAAGATTTTGGAATAATAAAGTTCTATATTGAAACACCTAAGTTGTACTCATTCGCAAAAATAACTTTGACACGCCTACTACAACGCCCACTTTTCACGTTATCTACACTTAATGAAATTTAAAAGCTCATAAAACCGCCAAAATTAGAGGTATGATGATCAAATTTGCTACGTATATCCTTCTAATCAATGTAATTGTTGTGTCAAAAAGTTTAAGTGACACGCCCACTCTAACGCCTACCTCCCATATAACTGTTTATCTTAAATTCATGTAATTTCTCTATTGACAAAGTTTTTGGGAAAATAAAGGACTATTGTGAAATATCTAAGTTGTATTTATTAGCAGAAACTTTATTGACACGCCTACTTTAACACACACTTTCATTGAAAGACTACATTTACAAAAGCGTTTTAGTAGCATATCGAAGTTATAAAGGGTGGTTAAATTTTATGTTGAATTTAAATAAAACACAAAATATTTAAGAAATGGGCTCTTAAAATTTAACCACCCTCTACAAAGAAAGTGATACATATTTTATTATAAAGAGATTATTCCATAATGATTTACAAAATAATAAATATTGTGCTTTAAATGTACACAAAATTGGTGGTGGGTGTAAAAGATTCGGCACAGCCGAATATAGTGCTCTTACTTGTTTTGCTTCTATTTGGAAAATTGTTCTCAAAATTAACCCTTAGACTACAGGTTCAAACCAAAAAGAGACTTAAGTATTTTTTAGAAATGACGTCATATGAATGTTTTAATATGCCCTGATCCTATCGATTTTGTACTGGAAAAAGTAAATTGATATCGCAGCCAATTACGCGAAATCTAAAGCCTATAAGCTATGAAATTAGATATATTGTCTATATAATGAAGTACCATGATAAAATAAGATAAGATCAAATCCAATTATTTAAATGATATTTAAATTGTTCATTTAAATGTCTAATACCAGGATTGAAAACTCCTGAAATATGTCATACAATTGTTTTGTATTTTGGCTGTAATATGACAAATTAGATAAAAGTAATGCGAATCAAGATTTAGGATTAAAGATCTCATAGTTTTTCCAAATATCAAATAAAATGTATTTTTTGATATTGAAGGTAGCACGCCTACTGTCCTTTTCTGGCTCAATTTCTACGATTTTTTAGGACTTTAATTATGAATTCTCTTCAATTTAAAAAGAAAACATTTTCGTAAGAATCCTTTTTAAGTTTCATAGATAGAACAAAGATAGCAAAATGGTTTTAGCTGTTCTCCAACGATGCTCTTGTCGACTAGCATAATTTCATATTTATATATAAACTGACATGGGGACTGGCATCATAAATCACCAAGATTAACCATGAAATAAGGTAAGAAGTTTTTTCTAGGCCATTCTTTGGCCTACGTATTTTGTATTTCATATAAAAAATAGTGTAATACCCATTGTGGTTCCATTAAAAATAATTTACAATTTTACCGCACACTCTGTAAATTGTTTTAAATACTCTGTTAAAGCTAAACAAGGAATAAAAATGTATTTAGAAACTTCACCTAATCATTTATAACTTCAGTATCAAAATTATTTAACAATGACTCATTTGTAATATTTCATCTAATCAACGTTTTACGAACGTGTACGTTATTAATTTTTGCATTCTCATCTTTTTAAAATTTGATTTTCATACATCAATGTTGCCAAGTTACCAAAAAAGTGGCGACATTTGGTGGCACATTACTCATAAATACATACATTTGTGTGCTTCACTTAGCACAACTTCTTTTAAATAATAGAGAGAAGGGGGGGAAACATGCTACACTTCGAATACAAAATACCACCAGTGACATTAATCAATCATCATGACGCGTCGTCGTCATATGCCACTTACAACATGAAACATGATTTTTTGTTTTTGGCCAAGGAATTTGAAACGTTTTTCTATACTTTATTACAATTTATTATTCTGATTTTATTTCTTGTTAAGTTTGGTAGTTACATCACCCTCGTGACATTTTGTTTCTGTAATTCAAATGTTTGTTTGACTATTACAGACTGAACTTCCGTTTCCTGTTAATCCCTGTTTACTTTGATTTTTGTTTTCTATTAAAAAGTTGGTAATAAATGACGAGGTCATCGATTTTCATCTAAAATATGTATGCATGTGTAGTAGTCCTTGTAAAAATCTATTCTTTAGCAACAAAAACATAAAGGGAAAATTGTTATTGCTTTATTAAATAATATAAATATTCGTATTTTATAAACATATAAGTATACGAACATACATATGTGTGAGTATGCGTATGTGTAGTGTATTTTTACCGGCTTCTGTTTCCCCATCAGACAAGCCCTAATTTGGCATGTTGTGTCTCATGTTCATTTATCAATAATTTGTTATAGAAAATCCATTTATTTAATTAAAAATACGTGTTTGTGGACAATGGAACTTATTTTTCGTCATATTTTGTAATTTTTCAAAAAGTCTTCATATTTGCGGCAAGAGTTAATAAATAACGAATAACTGTAACAAACACGCCTTTCTCACTAGGCAAGTCACTTGCGCAAGTGACTTGCGCAAGTGTTGTGTTTATAGGCAAAAGGGGTAAGGTCGGGTTAAGAGGAAGAAACTTGCTCATTTTTGAGTACACACTTGCCTGTACTCGGCAAGTACGAGCAAGTTTTTGTTGAGAAACCAAAAACAAAAGAGCAATAACAAGTAAGAGCGCTATATTCGGCCGTGCCGAATCTTATATACCCTTCACAACGTGTAGTCATGCAATAACAGTAGTTTGTATCACCATTCATCTCATATGAAATACGTACATACATATAAAAAATATACATATATAAAAAACATCCCATTGTAAAATTATAAATTTACGTATGTATGTTAAAAAAAAAAATAAAAAAAAAAAATTAAAAAAAAAAATTTTAAAAAAAAAATTAAAAAAAAAAATTTTTCAAAAAATAATTAAAATATATATAATTAATGTAAAACAAAAAAAAAAAATAAAAAAAAAAATTAAAAAAAAATATTAAAAAAAAAATTAAAAAAAAATATTAAAAAAAAAATAATAAAAATATAAATAATATATTAAATAAAAAATAAAAAAAAAATTTAAAAAAAAAATTTTAAAAAAAATTTTTAATATATAAAAAAAATTTTTTTTGGCTCAGCTGGGATTCGATGCCACGTTTTCTCTAACCAGTATACACGTTTGTATGTATGTATGTATGTATGTTGTTGTTGTAATGTTGTTTTTGTGAAAAAAAAATCGAGGTGGTCGTGGGTTTTTGCTCATATCTCAGTTGTTTATGTACCGATGTTTCTGATTTTCAATAGCGATCTACTCCCGAATATTTCTGATATTTTAATACCTCACCCGGGTCCAAGCGATGTCGGGGGGCTTCAAAAAGTTGATTTCAACATACACACGGACAGACGGTCAGACGGACAGACGGACAGACTGACAGAGCTTAATCGACTTCCCTATTCATAAGCTTTCAGAAAATATATACTTTATGGGGTCGGAAATGAAAATTGTAGAAATTTCACACGGAATGACAAACCTATATATACCCTTTTTCACTGTGTGAAGGGTATAAAAACAAACAAGAGTGCTATATTCGGCCATGGCGAATCTTATATACCCTTCACAACGTGTAGTCATGCAACAACAATTGTTTATGTCACCATTTATCTCATATGAAATACGTACATACAAAATATACATATATAAAAACATCCCATTGTAATATTATACATTTAGTTTACTTATGTGCTTAAAAAAATAAATTAAAAGAAAAATTAAAAATAAAACAATAAAAATTTGAATAAAATATAAAATAAAAAAATTTTTTTGGCTCACTCTAACCAGTATACCACGTTTGTATGTATGTGTAGATAATTGATAATTGTAGAAATTTCAAACGGAATGACAAACCTATATACTTATACCCTTTTTCACTGTGTGAAGAGTATAATAAGTAAAAGAGAACGAAACTTGGGCAAGTCAGTTGCTGAGTCTGAACATTAAAGCAAGTTCAAAGAAAAACTAAAAGAAAATAAAAAACTAACTTGAGCAAGTGACTTGCCTAGTGAGAAAGGGGTGAAAGTCTCTAAAGTAAGACATTATAACTGCTGTGGCACAAAACGTAAAACAAAAATTTTCCAAATAAAAAATACACTGAACTTATAAACATTGTATATGTTTACTTTGCATATGTAAGGTAAATAGCACACGATCTGATATAACTGCTTCGTCCAAATCATATGTGATACACTTCGAAATTTTTTTAATGTTTAAATATTTTTAAGAACATTTCGCCAATTACGTTGGGCAGAAAGTTATTTGGTCGGCCCAAGTAACTGAGATAAACAAATTGTCAAGCGATTAAATTTGGAGGTGGGTTACTCATTCGCGATAAAAAGGTATAATGCGTGCCACTGATTAGACCATACTGTACGATATTAATCTCCCGTGTCTGGATATATACGGAATTAAACGCTGTCAAGGCGAGAATTCTGTGCCAAAGAAACACACAAAATACACCGCATGTTAAAAAAATATCGTTTAGAAATGACGGGATTAAACATAGATCCAAGATTTAAATATGTAGACCACCTTACCTCAACCTTAGAACCGACATTTCTTGCCAAATAGGTCTCTCAAAAGTATGTAAATATATGGTAGAAGCGGGCTCTTCAAGCTTGGCATAAAATAAAAAATATATATACATTTTGGAAAATCTTATAAATATGTATGATCGAAAGAATCAAAACAATAAAAGGCTTTGGTTGTGATTATATAAAATGATGTATGATTTTTAAAAAAAGAAATATTCAAAATATATTTATTTATAGTAAATCTGTTATTCTGGTTCTATGCTTTTACTTTTTCTCAATTTTAGTGTTGTTACATATAATATTCATGTTGGGTTTATTCGTTTACTTGTGCATTTAAGAATGATAGAAATAAAGATTACGCCACGAGCATTTTTTTCCATTAGATGATGGTATTTGGCCAAAGTTAAAGTTGCCAATAAAAATTTAATATATAGTATCTAATTATTTGTACCTAAACTTTTTTGGGTCATTGTAAAGGGTCTTTAGTATCAATGAGACGATTATGCTGAATTAAACTTTTACTTTTTTTTTAGAAATAATATTAGTCACTCCTAAAAACATTTAAAAAAATATGTTTTTAAACCTCTTCTGAAATTTGAGGAAAATGATGAAAATAAGTAGAGAAAGCACAAAAAAATATGTAGAACCCAGGCAGTCGTGTTTCACACACTCTTTCTTCCTCTTACAAAAAATTTCGCCTTTTGTCTTTTAAATTTTCAAGGGTGAAAGCGGATTATATTTACTACATTTTAACCGTTTCTCTCTAAAATTTTAAACAAAAAAAAAAAATTTTATCTTAGTATAATATCTAGCTATTTTGAGGCCACATTTAACGGGATTTGTAGAAAAAAGTTCCCATCACTCTTTGGTGGCAACATTAAAATTATAAACAATTCGTACTTGAAGCATACTTTCAGGATATTTTTAAAACAACTATATAATATATCGTCGTTGTTCTAACAAATTTAGTCACGTGTTTTTACGGAGTTTTCAAGAGAGTAAGAAAAGCATTTTATTTTGTTTTTTTTAGCATTAGACTTACATATACTGGCTATTGTCTATTCTGCAGCTAATCAAGATATTCCTGAACTTAAAGTTTGAAATAGAGCAATGCATTTTTTTTTAATTGTCACATAACAGATTACGTCAGGGCAGCAGCAAACAGTATTAAATCATGTCACAGTATTAAATACAAAGAAACTACAGCAAGAAGTTGTTGTTTTATATGTTAATATTTAAAAGAATTCATAAGTGAATATCGAGTTGAATAAAATATAAAAGAAATGTTAATAAGCTGTCGTGTGTCTAAATAAATAAACTTTTATAACGCTCTTGATAAATTTTTTCTGGCTTATAAAAAGGAAATAAACCAACGTTTGTACTAAGCTTTATGATGATTTTTTTAACCTTTACGGAGAGTGTAATGGTATATGTATATAAGTTTGTCATTCCGTGTGAAAATGCTACAATGTTAATTTGGGGGCATATACATATATATTATATACATATGTTCTGAAAGCGTAAAAATAGATATATAGATAGTAGATGTTGTTATATCCGACTGTCCTTGTGTATGTTGTAATCAGTTTTATGAAGCCCCCCGAATATAATGTTCAAGCTTCTAAATAATTTTTGGATACGTTATATGGCATGATCATAAAATTTATTTCTGAGAAAAACTAACAAATCGGTTAAAAACTAACTGAGATATAAGCAACGAAATATAACTGATTCGGGTTTTTCTAAAATTTACAAACGAAAGTTGATTTTTCAGTTTCTATACAACTGAGAGAGCCCGACTGGCAGTCGGCAAATTTATATATGGTTCATATTTGGTAATTCAAAATGTACCACCTTGTTCCCCCTAATTGGTATCAGATAAAACACGTCTAATCTGTAGAATACAGTAAACTAATAAAAAAAAGTGCAAAACTCAAGATTACGTCTAAACAAAAAGAGGCGGAAAAGTTTTTATCCCAATTAGTATTAAATAAAAGAGCTTTACAAGTAGAATACAGTTAACTGTGTAAAAATTTAAAATAAAAAATGGGGTCGCAAATAATAAAGAAAATGGCAATATGAAATCTAATATCTAGGCTAAGCAAGGGTGCACATGATGGCGAAGGCTATTATCAGATTCAGCGTTGCCAAATATAGCTCAGTTACTGTTTTTATCAGGGACCGAAAATAACAGTTATTTTGGAATTTTAAAGCAAAAAAAGCATTTAGAAGTAAATGTCAGAAAACGGATTCAAGTATACCATATTGATCTTTATGCATTAGTCTATGATAAAATATGTTGCTTTTTAAAATTTTGATTTTTATTTTTTCGAGCAAACATAAAAGTTATTTTTTGATTTTTATTTTTTCGAGCAAAAAAAAAGTTATTTTTTGATTTTTATTTTTTTGGGCAAAAATAAAAGTTATTTTTTGATTTTTATTTTTTCGAGCAAAAATAAAAGTTATTTTTTGGATTTTTATTTTTTCGATCAAAAATAAAAGTTATTTTTTAATTTTTATTTTTTTGATCAAAAATAAAAGTTATTTTTTGATTTTTATTTCTTCGATCCAAAATAAAAGTTATTTTTTGATTTTTATTTTTTCGAGCAAAAATAAAAGTTATTTTTTGATTTTTATTTTTTCGAGCAAAAATAAAAGTTATTTTTTGATTTTTATTTTTTCGAGCAAAAATAAAAGTTATTTTTTGATTTTTATTATTTCGAGCAAACATAAAAGTTATTTTTTGATTTTTATTTTTTCGAGCAAAAAAAAGTTATTTTTTGATTTTTATTTTTTTGAGCAAAAATAAAAGTTATTTTTTGATTTTTATTTTTTCGATCCAAAATAAAAGTTATTTTTTGATTTTTATTTTTTTGATCAAAAATAAAAGTTATTTTTTGATTTTTATTTTTTCGATCCAAAATAAAAGTTATTTTTTGATTTTTTTTTTTGAACAAAAAAAAAAGTTATTTTTTGATTTTTACTTTTTCGAGCAAAAATAAAAGTTATTTTTTGATTTTTATTTTTTTGATCAAAAATAAGTTATTTTTTGATTTTTATTTTTTCGAGCAAAAATAAAAGTTATTTTTTGATTTTTATTTTTTCGAGCAAAAATAAAAGTTATTTTTTGATTTTTATTTTTTCGAGCAAAAATAAAAGTTGTTTTTTGATTATTATTTTTTTGATCAAAAATAAAAGTTATTTTTTGATTTTTATTTTTTCGATCCAAAATAAAAGTTATTTTTTGATTTTTATTTTTTTGATCAAAAATAAAAGTTATTTTTTGATTTTTATTTTTTCGAGCAAAAATAAAAGTTATTTTTTGATTTTTATTTTTTCGAGCAAAAATAAAAGTTATTTTTTGATTTTTATTTTTTCGAGCAAAAATAAAAGTTATTTTTTGATTTTTATTTTTTCGAGCAAAAATAAAAGTTGTTTTTTGATTATTATTTTTTTGATCAAAAATAAAAGTTATTTTTTGATTTTTATTTTTTCGATCCAAAAAAAAGTTATTTTTTGATTTTTACTTTTTCGAGCAAAAATAAAAGTTATTTTTTGATTTTTATTTTTTCAATCCAAAATAAAAGTTATTTTTTGATTTTTATTTTTTCGAGCTAAAATAAAAGTTATTTTTTGATTTTTATTTTTTCGAGCAAAAATAAGTTATTTTTTGATTTTTATTTTTTCGAGCAAAAATAAAAGTTATTTTTTGATTTTTACTTTTTCGAGCAAAAATAAAAGTTATTTTTTGATTTTTATTTTTTCGAGCAAAAATAAAAGTTATTTTTTGATTTTTATTTTTTCGAGCAAAAATAAAAGTTATTTTTTGATTTTTATTTTTTGATCAAAACTAAAAGTTATTTTTTGATTTTTATTTTTTCGATCCAAAATAAAAGTTATTTTTTGATTTTTATTTTTTTGAACAAAAATAAAAGTTATTTTTTGATTTTTACTTTTTCGAGCAAAAATAAGTTATTTTTTGATTTTTATTTTTTCGAGCAAAAATAAGTTATTTTTTGATTTTTATTTTTTTGATCAAAAATAAAAGTTATTTTTTGATTTTTATTTTTTCGATCCAAAATAAAAGTTATTTTTTGATTTTTATTTTTTCGAGCAGAAATAAAAGTTTTTTTTTGATTTTTATTTTTTCGAGCAAAAATAAAAGTTATTTTTTGATTTTTATTTTTTCGAGCAAAAATAAAAGTTATTTTTTGATTTTTATTTTTTCGAGCAAAAATAAAAGTTATTTTTTGATTTTTATTTTTTCGATATTAAATATTATTTAAATGTAACGGTAAAGACAAGTTTTAAACAATGAAAGAAATAATAATAACACTGTACTCGAATTTGTGATTTCTCATATTTATTCTCAGTGATTGTTTAATATCGTTACATACTACTCTAAAAGCTCCTAATAACTCCTCTCGTTTTTATCAATTCGTTTTGCTTAGTATTTACAAATTATCAACTATTTTTTTTCAAACTTTGTTATCAACTATTGTCTTTAATTATTAACTATAATGTGATTTTAATTTTTTATGTATGTTATTTTTCAGGTTGTTTTAAAAACTTTTCAGCAATCATGTAGGATGATTTACTAAATACCTGAACAACTTCGTAACTCAGGCAAACCAGCGCCCACCATTGATATAGAATACATAGTATACAAAAATGTGAGAAATCACAAAAAAATGTGATCATCATGGGGATTTTTTATGAACATTAAAATAAATATTTAACATTAACTTATTTATTGTAACACGTACATTTCGTTAGAAAATACATTTTTTTTGTTGCTCGAAAAAATAAAAATCAAAAAATAACTTTTATTTTTGCTTAAAAAAATAAAAATCAAACAGTAACTTTTATTTTTGCTCGAAAAAATAAATATCAAAAAATAACTTTAATTTTTGCTCGAAAAAAATGAAAATCAAAAATAAACTTTTATTTTTGCTCGAAAAAATAAAAATCAAAAAATAACTTTAATTTTTGCTCGAAAAAAATGAAAATCAAAAATAAACTTTTATTTTTGCTCGAAAAAATAAAAATCAAAAAATAAATTTTATTTTTGCTCGAAAAAATAAAAATCAAAAAATAACTGTTATCATCTGACTTTTATGAAAAAAGGAATAATTATTACGGTCCCTGGTTTTTATTTAAATAATTCTTTAACCGATGCTGAAATGCTTTAAAAAATCATATATTTTATATTTTTTTTTCATCGGCACCTCAGTTCTAAAAAATAATATAAAATTTAAATTTTTATTAAAAAGAAATAAACAATAAACAAGTAAGAGCGCTATATTCGGCCATGCCGAATCTTATATACCCTTCACAACGTGTAGCCATGCAATAACAGTATTTTATATCACCATTCCCCATATAAAAACATACATGTATAAAAACATCCCATTGTAAAATTATAAATTTACGTATGTATGTTAAAAAAAAAATAAAAAAAAATTTAAAAAAAAATTAAAAAAAAATTAAAAAAAAAATTAAAAAAATTTAAAAAAAAATATAAAAAAAATTAAAAAAAAATTTTTTTTGGCTCAGCTGGGATTCGATGCCACGTTTTCTCTAACCAGTATACACGTTTGTATGTATGTATGTTGTTGTTGTTGTAATGTTGTTTTTGTGAAAAAAAATCGACCACGGGTTTTTGCTCATATCTCAGTTGTTTATGGGGCTTCAAAAAGTTGATTTTAACATACACACGGACAGACGGACATACTGACAGAGCTTAATCGACTCCTCTATTCATAAGCTTTCAGAAAATATATGGGGTCGGAAATGAAAATTGTAGAAATTTTACACGGAATGACAAACCTATATAAGTATACCCTTTTTCACTGTGTGAAGGGAATGAAAATATAGAATAAAATGCCATTTCGTTATCGTTGACCTTAAGAAATGGAGAAAAAATCATCCGTCTTACAAAATAGCTGAAAAATTCAAGCCGTAGGTGCAAAAATAGACAAGGAAACTGACGGTTGATTTCACATTTATTAATGTTGTACAGAAGTATTCAAATACCGTTTCTGGTTCATACCGATCACGTACAAAATTTATAGGAAATATTAAAATTTTTCTTAAATTAATACTTGGCACCACAGGTAAAGTGTATAAATTTACAATATATAAAAAACAAAACTTACAATTGCTGAGTCCTGGCATTATTTATTGTTTCTAAATACATAAAACATTTCTTTGAAAACCTTATATGTGGGCAAGGGTTGTAAAAGAATTTTACAAAAACTAAAAAAATAACTACACACGTGTAAGACTGCAAACATAAGAATTTTTTTATAAAAACAACCAAAGAATATGGTGGGGTAGTATATTGATTTTGTCATATCGTTTGCAGCAGATCAAAATAATAATTATAGACCCCATAAGACATAAATTTTCGGAGTTCTGGTTTCATTTTAGGACGATCAAGCTATGTGTGTCTACTTGTTGAAAGCTCCTACAAATATTTCTAGTAACTACATCAGAAATGTTTTCTCTATGGTCAAAGATTTTGAAAGAAATATTAAAGTTAAATTCATTAGCAGAAATAACTTTAACGTCTACTTCTCACATATTCTGCTATTAATGAAATTCAAGAGCTTATAAAATCGACAAAGGTATATGTATTGGATGATAAAGGTTTGGTGAGAAGCGAAACAAAAAATTTCGAAAAAAAAAGAATCAGTAATGGATTATTTAAGTTGAATTCAAACAATAATTATATAATTTTAAAAGTAGGAGGTGCCATGCCTACACAAAGCTAATATTAATTTGTAACAACCTCTAGATACGGAATTATACTCTTCAGTTTACAAAGAAATACAACATTGCTGTTTAAAAGAGTTAGTAGTATCACTACTAATGTTGAAATACTTAAGGTTTCATAAGACTAAATTTAAGACAATAAATTGATAGCAAATCGAAGTTACACAAAGAGAGTAATAATAATATTTCAGTAGAAAGAGATTTTTCCATAGCGATTACTGTTAATAATAAAATAATGAATTTTGTGCTATAAAAGTAATAAACAAAATTGGTGTTGGGTATCAAAAATTCGACACAACCAAATATAGTGCTTTTACTTATTTTTTCTTTCAATTTGTTATAAATGTACGAAAATTGTACAAATAGTAGCAGTTTATTTAAATAACTAAAGAGTTGAGGTTATTCACTGTTTAATTAATAAAAATGGTTATATTAAATAATATGTTCAAATATTTCAAAATGTTAATAATTATTCACTTAGTTCTGTTGAAAGTGAATTTTAGTTTTTCTAAAATTAAACCACGCATTTTTGGAGGCAATATTACTGACATTAAGAACGCAACTTTCGCAGTCCAAATATTGATTAAGAATAAATTATTATGTGGTGGAACTTTAGTAACACGGAAATTAGTTATAACTGCGGCCCACTGTGTGAAGGACAAGCAACCTAAAGACTTGAAAGTGTTAGCTGGAGCTACTTATCTATATAAGGATGGCGTGAAAGAAAGCGTAAAAGATATCATTATACACGACAAATACCTTTATGTTGAAGGCGGATGGGACGTGGCAGCGTTAAAATTATATCGTGCGGTTTCTGGTTCAAACATATTTCCTATTAAATTGTGTTCTAAACAATTTGATCGACATGACGAAATTCATATATATGGCTGGGGTGTAGAGAATTTTCGTGGAAATGGAACTCAACAGTTAAAAACGGCAACGATAAGCTTTATTGACCACTGTAAATGTGCGAAAATATATCAACATTCCGTTGGAGACCACTTAAGCGAATCGATTTTCTGCGCCGCCATACTCGGTGAGAAAGATGCCTGTACTGGTGATTCAGGCGGTCCCGCGCTTATAAATGAAGAACTTTGTGGTGTAATATCGGCGGGTTATGAGTGTGGTGATATTATACATCCTGGTCTATATACAAATGTTCTGAAAGTGAAAAGCTTCATAGAAGATTTATATGAATAAAAAATTATATATTATAAAAATTATATAAAAAATTAAAAAAAATTTTTTTGCCCAACACTATCGTTTGTTTTATTATTATTTATGGCTTTTTATATTGTATATGTGTATATAGAAGCACGGATTCAACTTACGTGCTTGAGGAGTTTTTATTAATATATATGAAATTTGTGTTTTATGGCTGCCAAAACTATTAATTAACGAAGGAAAAAATTTGGGTTTGTGGTGGTAAGGAAAGTTGGGGGTAGGGTTTTCGGATAATCCGAATAGTTGCTATTAAAAAAAAATCGGTTTTCAGTTAAGCATTTAAAAAATTACCAATTAACCGTTTTTATTCGAAAAAACAATAACGTAATAATCAAGCTATTTATTGAAATAAATATATAATAAAAAAAAATCTAAACAATTCACAAAGATAAAGAAGAAACAAAATATGTATACTGCAGTCATGACTGAAATTTTTAAAGAATTTTTGCTTTAAAATATTATGGGAACATATTTATACATTTATACATTGGTATGCATATAATAATATGACCTTTCATTAATTAAATGATATATGCATATGTAGTTAATGATTAAACATATTATGATGGTGACACTTTGTAGATGACAATTATTTTATTAATTTTTTTTTTGTGAGCTAAATTGTATATTGTGCAAACTTGGTTGTTCGGCTGCAGGAATTTTATACCTTATATATATATTTTTTTCTGGTATAAAACAAGGCATATCCATAAGGTATATGCATCGCGGCAACAAACACAACAATAAAAAACACATGTATTTTGTTTTTGTATATATGCCGGCATATGTCAAACAATTTTTTTTATTTTCTTCTCAAATTTGAACAACTTTTAAAAAACTTTATAGCGAAAACTTTTAATTCACCTGCGAATTATTTATTGTACAATAAAATTTAAAAAATTAAGTTTGACAACTGCAGGCATGACTTTTAAAAAAAGTTGGTAACGCTAAGGCGAACTCATACAGGTGCACTTATCAGCACATGATGATGGGGAAACATAATGTCTAAATTTGTTGAATTCTCCTTTATTCTATTTATTAATGCAGGAATGGAAGATTAGATTTTAGATTCCGAAATAAACATTTAACTTAATTGTGCTTTTTATGATAATAAATTTACCAAATTTATGTATATTTGTTGTGCTTGCACCATTTATAATGTGCTTCACAAACACATATCCTTTTTTCAATAAAATTTTATTGAATAAAACATACAAAAACAACTTTTGCATCCTTGTTATACAAACTGGCATTAAAAGAAAAAATCCCCTAAAAATTTGCTTTGTTGTATCAATTCGCCGTTGCATATACCTGTATGAATATGCCTTGGTAACGCTTTTAAAATGTATATAAAAAAAACAGTCAGCTGATTGGATACGAGTACCTTATGGATATGCCTTGGTATAAAATTAATTTAAGTTGGTATTGAGCAAGCTTTGCGTGTAAAATTTTTTTGTTTTTTCAAATTTTGAAATATTTGTTTTATTGAAAGAAAGTTTTTGAACTAGAAAGTCAATTGTGGAAAATTAGTGAATATTGTAAATTTGTATAACTAATTGTGAGAGCAAGAAAAGTTAATCCTATACCGGGGATTGTGTTTTATTATTTAGTGAACGTGGTTCTATTGATTTTGTTAATTAGGACATATCGTGCAGATAAATCGTATTTTAAATTTGATTTTCATCTACCATCAACGTACGTCTAGCAGTTCTCCAATTCCTGGTGGGGTAAAGAACAATTAAATATATTGAAATTGATACCGGATTTGAGAAGGAAAAAAATACATATTAACGTTACGTATAGTTCATCTTGGACAATCGGAAATCAGATAAGGGAAAATTCTGTAATTTGGTGGAGCCAAGTTCTTCTTATTTGTTCTCTTCAAGTTTTTGGATCTTAAGTAACTTTTTCCAAATTTGTTTGTGCTACATATATATTTACGGGTTGCAATAATTATAATAATCTCATTTTTGTTTTAATTACACTTATTACTTTTGCATTCATTATCTTAATTTTTGTCTTTGTTCTAATTTTAAATCTATCTTAATTTGTTAATGATTACATAATTGTTTTTTTTATATACCTATTTAACGATTTAATACTTAAAATTACCAATATTTAAATAAAACAACCATATAAACAAATACACCTCACAAATACATAATGTAATATACTCCTATATATAAAACAAAACACACACACACACCTACATATACAACAAAGAAACAAAAACGGAAACAGTATCACACACACATACTTATTAAATTAATCTTAATATTTTCGCTCTTGAATAATAATTAACGCAACTCTTCTACCGTCAACCGGCGCCTGCTGACTTCGATGGATTACGTTACGTAAGTTGAGCTATTGATATATATATTTTTGTACCCGCCACCAAAAAAATGGTGGGGGTATATTCATTTTGTCATTCCGTTTGTAACACATCGAAATATCCATTTTAGACCCCATAAAGTATATATATTCTGAATCAGGGTTTGATTTGATGACGATCTAGCTATGTCCGTCCGTCTGCCCGTCTGTTGAAAGCACGATAGAAGTCGCACCGAAAAAGCTAGGGGGCTTAAATTTTGCCAAGATCTTTCTTATAGACAAGGTTTGTTTGGTATTGAAAATGGGCGAAATCGGAATATTAGGAACAGAGTTATAGCTCGAAAAGCAAGAGTAGGTCGAAAAAACCGTGTCCTTCGAACACCGAATAAAATGGAATTATGTCCAAACGCATTACCGTAGACTCATGAAACTTTGAATATATATTTCCTGAGTAAAAACAATATCTTTGCACGAAATTTATCTAAATCTATGCATTAGGAGAAGAGTTATCGATCAAAATGTACGAAAATTTATACCGCACAGTGTATTTTTCGGTATATTTAAAAACAAAAACGTCATAAAAGCAACAAAATTGGATGTACGACTCTGAAATTTTGCACACTTGGCTTTCTGATGAGAGGCTTTTTTGGAACGGAAAATCAATGTGCCACGCCCACTTTTACGCCTACCTCCTTTATAACGATTTACCTAAAATTCATATAATTTCTCTATTAATAAAGATTTTTAAATAATAAAGGGCTATATTGAAACATCTGAGTTGTACTCATTCGCAAAAACAACTTTGACACGCCTACTATAACGCCCACTTTTCACGTTATCTACCGTTAATGAATTTTAAAAGCTCATAAAACCGCCAAAATTAGAGGTATGATGATCAAATTTGCTACGTATATCCTTCTATTCAATGTAATTGCTGTGCCAAAAAGATGACACGCCCACTTTAACGCCTACCTCCCATATAACGGTTTATCTTAAATTCATGTAATTTCTCTATTGACAAAATTTTTGGGAAAATCAAGGACTATATTGAAATATCTAAGTTGTATTTATTAGCAGAAACTTTATTGACACGCCTACTTTAACGCCCATTTTCACTAAAAGACTAAATTTACGAAAACATTTTACTATCATATCGAAGTTATAAAAGGTGGTTGCATTTTAAGGGGCGATGTTGATTTTAAATAAAACACAAATTATTTAAGAAATTATTATCATTTATTTTTATAATGATAACATTTGTATGGTTCAATTATGTATTTAACAAAATATCGGCCAAATGGCCACCCCTATCTTTGGCGCCACTCCTCTATCTGATGGTCCAAATTTTCAATGACAATGTTGATGCCCAATTGTTGGGCATGATGATGAGGCGAGGCTGACTGCTCTTTTGCCACACTATCGCAAAACCAGCAGTGGTTCCCATTCAACGAACTAAGAAGGCATTAACTGATTTTCTAACATTTTATACAGACCTGTTTTGCAGAAGTTTAAATATTTTTTACAATTCTCCCGATTGTGGACGAATTTGAACGATTATGTTAATCAAAAGGATTACGAACTG